>CM035226.1:13878731-14478731 GCA_020226215.1 Sindora glabra | reverse complement strand
TTAGAATTGGAGAACTTTTAAATTTATAAAAATTAAATTAATATAAAATTTTAATTATAAATAAAATTAATAAAAATTTAATTTTTTAGGGATTAAAATAAATTTTTAGTAAGATAAAAATAAAAATAAATAAGAACTTGGAGAAAATAAGTCAAACCAAAAGAATAAGGTGTTACTGTTTCCTGTTCAAACAATAACAAGTTTTTTTATGACAGTTTAATCGTCAGTCTTACTTGATTTGCTCGTATTTTTTTATTCATGTTACTGATTCCAGACAAAAAAAAGATGTTATTATTTCCTGTTCAAATAGTAATACGTTATTTTATGATAATTTTGTTATGAATATTACTTGATTTACCTGTATTTCTTTATTTTTTTTTATCCATGTTACTGATACCAGACCAAACAACAATAAAAGACTAAAAAATTAAGATGTTATTATTTCTTATTCAAACAGTAACGCATTATTTTATAGCAGTTTCATTGTGAATCTTACTTAATTTGCCTGTGTTTCTTTATTTTTTTATTCATATTACTGATTCCAGAGCAAACGGTAACAAGTCAGAGTAAAAAAATAAGGTGTTATTATTTTCTACTCAAACAGTAACACGTTATTTTATGACAATTTCATCGTGAATCTTAGTTGATGTACTTATTTTTTTCTTTTTAAATTCATGTTACTGATTCAAGACCAAACGACAACAAATCAAACAAAAAAAAAATAAAGTGTTACTGTTTCTTATTCAAACAATAACATATTAGTTTCTAATAGTTTAATTCTGAACTATATTTGATTTACCTGTATTTTTTTTCTTAATTGATGTTATTGCCTTTCCAAATTTTCTTAGTAGTTTTCACACATGCTAGTCTTAACATATCAAAGTAACCTAATCCACAATGATATATGACTAGGGACATTTAAGAATATAATTATTCTAAGGTTATTATTATAATTAAATATATTACGCAGACAATATATATAAATATAATAATTGGAATTGCCATTAAAATAACATGATTTAAAATTACAATCACCAATATGATTGGTTTTAGGGTTATACACTAACAATAGTAACATGTTACTATTTTTAGAATGAAATAGTAACATCCTCTTCTTTGATAGTTTAGTTGTTAATTTGACTTAATTTATCTATTTATTTAAAATTTTTTATTGATGTTATTATTTTAGAATAAAATAATAACATCTTCTTCTTTAACAGTTTAATTGTTAATTAGATTTAATTTTTTATTTATTTAAGATTTTTTATTGGTATTACTTACTATTTTAGAACGAAATAGTAACATGTTACTGTCTGGAGAACAAATAGTAACATATTATTATTTAGTAGTTTGATTGTTAATTAGACTTAATTTATTCATTTATTTAAAATTTTTTATTAATATTACTATTTTAGAATGAAACAGTAATATTTTCTTCTTTGATATTTTAGTTTTTAATTAGACTTAATTTATCCATTTATTTAGAATTTTTTGTTAGTGTTACTATTTTGAAATGAAATAGTAACATCATTTTCTTTAACAGTTTAGTTATTAATTAGACTTAATTTATTTATAATTTTTAGTTAATGTTACTATTTGGAACAAAATAGTAACATGTTAATATTTAGAGAATAAACAGTAACATACTATTATTTGTCAGTTTGATTGTTAATTAGACTTGATTTATCCATTTATTTAAAAATTTTAGTTGATAGTACTATTTTGTAATAAAATAGTAACATCCTCTTTTTTAGCAGTTTGATTGTTAATTAGACTTGATTTATCCATTTATCTGATATTTTTAGTTAGTATTACTATTTTGAAATAAAACAATAACATGTTATTGATAGTTTAGTTATTAATTAGACTTGACTTATCTATTTATTTAAATTTTTTTATTAGTATTACTATTTTAGAACGAAACAATAATATATTATTCTTTAATAGTTTTATTTATTAAGAAAATTATTATGACACTACTAAATACTAAAAGAGTTAGGGAGTAAACGTTTAATATGAAATTCAAATGAATTTAAATTGATAAAAATGATATTAAAGTTAAAAAATAACAAAAAAATAAAAAAAATTTAAAAATATTGAAAATAGCCATTTTTTGCTAACCAGAGTGGACGAAACGCCTTTAGCATTTTACAAGCATGTAGATCTCAAAAAGTCATATGAAATAAAAAAATTCATCTAAAACGGACAATCGAGTACAAAATTATGATTGTTTAAAGTTTTGAATTCAATCTACACATTTGTGGCTAGGTGAACCTTGCCGAATCTAAATTTTCTTATTTTCTATAGAAAGATCATAGGAAGACGAATGAAAATAAGTAGTTATATGTAAAAATTAATTAATTAATCAAGAAGTTATGTTCTTCCAAAATTTTTATTCCAAAATTTTTAATCTACAACCGCATCCTCATGGTTAAAAAAAGAGTAATTTCAGTATATAACATTTATAAATCATAAAACTAGAATCTATTTGGAAAAAAGTTTACCACCTCTTTGAAATAAAGTCCACGAAGTATCACCTTATTGCAATTTACCAAATAATGATTCATCGATTGTAGCCACATACTCAAAACCAAATGTCTTCAATTTAGTCGCTCTACATAGAAAATGAAGTGAATAATATATTATCAAATTTAATTATGTATTAAATTAATTTTTTAATTTTTAAGATATATTATATAATAATATATTAATAATTAAATTTAGTAATATATCAATATATTATTATATTATATATTTTTTCTAATGAAGTAGGCATAAATAAAGGAAGAATGACTCCTTCCTTCATTAATTCATCAATATTAATGCACCACCATTTCTTCGATTTCAGCAACCAGTTGATCAAGATGCCTTAGTGTGACAAAAACAGGCCTTGATCCAATTTGGCGTGAAAATTAAACATATGGATGAGGTCCTGTGGCACGCATTTTGGATAAAAAGGAATTGTGTATGATTTTTGAGATTTCCCCTATTTCGAGAATTTATATGTAATTTTAATTAAGATAATTTATTTAGTACAAGCAGATAAGTATATAATTATAATTTTTGGATTGTTATCCCCCTTTATAATTGTAATTTATGCATTTAATCAAGAGGATACCAATGTTGTAATGGTAATAGCCTAAATAGGAGGTGAGGAAACATTCATAATGATCAAAGACTAAAAACCAACATGAAGTTTTGAGAAAGTAAATAAAATTTTTATGAAGTCGTGTAAAAGTGATACGTCAATAAGAGCATTGACATTTAAAATAGAGAAAAATATTATGAGCTACTAATTGTAACACTTATTTAATTTAGGACAAGACTTGATGAAAAAATTAAGTATGTTTAAAAGGTCTCGTGACTAAAATTTAGATTCAACCTAATTTATATACAATTTTTTTTTTATTTTTTCAAGTTTAAGAGTATTTTGATAATTTTGATATAGTTTCAAATTTTGGAAGAGTTCAAAAAGCTTATATTTGCGATCTTCACATTTTTATCTTCATGTCAATATATTTTGGTACTAATAAAACATTTAGAGTTATAATGACTCAAAAAAATATATCTACTTATGTGAAGTAGGCTTTTATTTAAAATATTTTTTAAAGGAGTGGAGTATTAAGAAGACTCAATAATGTATTTTGGTACTAAGTTAAGGATTCGAGTATATTAGCTTATACTGATCTCTTACATATTCAAAACTATAGAATAAGATATATATCAGGCAAATGGAATGTCTTTCTTCCTATTCAAATTTGTTTCTTTTAACTTATTATATGTGGAGGCTCCTTATAAAGGATAATCTTGCAACTCGATATGCACAGGTGCATTAGTAATATTCGATTATAACTTATGGACTTATGAATTCTATCATCTATTCCAAAAGTGTCATGTAAGTTTAATGGGAAGATTGGTGTGTTCACTAATAATGGCAAGCATGTGTCGCACGATTTTGGTTAACGAATTATCAACCTATAACATTTAGTATCATGTCAAAAGATACATGTGTCATGTCTTTAAATACTTAGAGTTTTGTAACAAGGCTTTATGTGAATAAGGAAGTAGCTTTTTTACAAGTTATGTTGTTTAATGAATTTTGTATGCTTTTAGCATTTATGTGGATTTGTTAGCATTGCATGAATGCTTATTGATGCTTATATATTTGTAATTGGTTGCTTTTGTGTTATAATTATCACAATCCTAACCTAATTATGATTATTATGGAATCCACTACCCAATTTGTACTAATTTAATCCTTATTTATCTTATTTTAGATAATCAAAGTAAATGAGCATAAGGAATAAGAGACACACTTTAAAGAAAAAAGATAATTTATCCATCGATAACAATTTTATGAAAGAAAGGAAGTTAAAATTGCTTACAACCTTCTCAAGTCAGGAATAAGCCAAGCTAACTATCTCAAAAGGGGTTTATTTTATATGTTCCTATACCTATTGCTTACATAAAATGAGACTTAAAATAATTCTATTTATATGTTCCTATACCTATTGCCTACGTAAAATGAGACTTAAAATAATTCTATTTATAATGTTTGCACTACTCAAAATCATGTTGGAAAAATTTCCAATGGGACTAACTTTGAGAAGGTAGGAGAGAATTTAAATTATATATTTGTAAAATAAATACAAAGGAGTAAGTTTAGAATTCAGTGGGTAAATATTCTAAAATAGATAAACATGATAATATATATTTACCAACCAAACTATCCTCTTGTGACACTTAACATACAATTTATTCTCATTTTTCAATTTAGTCTCAAATAATTGTAAGGAGGTTAACCATAGTCATATCAATTCAAACATACCATATCAGAATGTATGACAATAAACAATAGAATGCATACATCATTCTTATGATTCCTAAGTCGACCTTATAACTTTCACAAACTCCATCATTCAGATACTAGCTCTTTAGTTATATTTACTAGTGATCTAATCAATTGGATTTTGCAACTGATGTCACATAAAAATAATGTCTACTCCTACTAATAACATTTTTAGCTTAGAATGCTCTTTTGAGAAAAGTGCTTGGTAACCCATATAGATAACAAGACATTAGTCTAAAGGCATGAGTGTGTAGTTTGATGCCTCCTCTACACACTTACAGCTTTATAACGAGACTTTATATGAATAAAAGAAGTAATCATTCTTCGAATTATAATGTTACTTGAAATTTATACACTTTTATCCACATTTTCTCACATTATATGAACACTCATTATTGCTTATATATATGATTTTTCATTTACATGCTATATACTTACTATTTATAGTTGCCTTGATGTGTTTATATACTATAGGTGATGTTTGTCATTTTCAAAACTAAGATAGTGTATAATTAGTTAATTATCTTATTCTCAAATGTAAAAAGACTAAGCGCACTACTGAGTTTTCAGAAAATAACATTTAAACAAGTTACTAATTCATAAGAGTTACTACTAGAAAATAGCAAATTTCTTATGGGGTTTCCCAACATCTCGATGCTTTGAGAAACCATTAGAAAAATGTAGGAAATATATAATGCCTCGTATTCTTAATATGCCTTTAATTCCCACCAACGGCGGAGCCAAGAAAGGCTAGAGGTGTCCTCAGAGCTCCATACTTCCATTTATACCTACATGTTATGATGTACTCCAGCCTCCCTAAAATTTTACATACAATATTATAAAATAATATGTAATTGTATAATAAAAGAATAAACTTTATAAAAAAGTTAGAAATACAAATACAATGTATAAGATCATAATTATTTTTATAATTAATTAATTATAAGTACTTTATACCTTAGTTTTTTTTTGTCTTTCTCTCTTCTTGCTATATATGAACTTTTTTTGTTGTATTTTACCATTTTATATAAGTATATATTTAATTGAAATAATAGCTTACAAGGCTTATAGAATATTTTTTTAACTTCTATCTAACTTTAATTTTATTTTTAAAAAAATTATTATATGCATTAAAATTCACATGCACTTATTTATATTACATTAGACATATATTATAATTGCATAAAAATTACTATTTACTTACTATCCATTTTAATTGTAATTTCTTATAAATAAACTTTTATAATTTTATTTAATATTTTGTAATTTCTTATATTTAATTTATGAAAATAATATATTATTTTAAATCAAAATTATAAAAATTTATAATTTTTAAATAATTATAAAATTTTTAATATGCATCAAAATAAAATTTTATCTAATTGCACTAGGCCTCCAAATCAAAATTCCTAACTCTTCCATTAATTGCCATGGCGACAAAAAAAAATTGTGAGAAATCCAAATTATCTTATTTTCCACGGGTATTAACCATGGGGATTTTAAAAAAGAAAAATTGCGTTCATGAGGTTCACCGTGGGAAAAGTGAAGCGCCCAGTTTATTAAACATTCTTTAGCTTTTCTTGTGGGAAATATTGCTGGAAAAATGAGTATATATTCATATTTGGCATTGAAGCTCTCATTTTTTTCCCTCCTTTTTTGTCTTCTCCTCTACCGCACATTGTCATCTTGTGTTATTTGAGGTCTATTTTAGCCTTTAACTGCTTTTTTTATGCTTTCTATCAATGATAAATGTATTTTACTAATTATTTTCTTAATATTTTACCTAATTAATATATATGCTTGCAGATTGATAGGATTTTATTTTCTTTTTATATATAAAAATCCCGTTTGCTGTGTTTCGCTTTATGAATGGGATGTTGCGGTTGTGATGTATATGAATTTGCTTTGGTATTTGAAGTGTGTATGTAATAACCAATATATATTTTCAATGTTAGATGTATATTTGACTTTGTTGTGTGTGAGGTGGTTAGTTTTTATATTTTTTCATTTCATAGCATGTAATATTCGGTGTATATAAATTTTCCATTTTATAATGTATGAGTATGAAATGGTGGAGGTGTTACATGTACATGATTTTGAATGTAAGTGTATGAGTTTAGACTTTGAAATGCTTTTTCACATTGCTTAATATGAGGTGAATTCTAAGGTGCCCCTAGGGGTTTGGTACTCGGGGTAGTGTGGTAAAATACAGGCCTTTGGATAAGATTACTAAGTCAATGTTAAGATTTTTATAATCTCATCTAGTGGCTTGTATTTTGCCACACTATCCTGGGCACCGAACCCCTAAGGATACCATAGCAAGCACCTTAATATGATTTTCATACCTACATACGAATATACTTCCATTATTTATAAAATGTGTACACTACATTATAAAAATTTTATGCTTTTGCTGTTACACAGGCCCCATACAATAGCATAATAGTGATAGTATGGTTATAATTATTTTTTTTAAAAAAATTGTTGATCAAATTTAGCCACTCTTGATTAGAATCGGGAGCTGCTTGATAAAGATTATCGTTGAAAGAGCACCTCTTAATTAGAAAATTACCATGAGAAACACATTTTGGATCCATAATGTGGCATAAAGAAAATTTTATTTTTCAATGTCAAAATTATCGAAGCACGTGCCACTAAAGTAGAAGAAAAAGCCGCTGTTGATTAGGGTTGATGTGGATGCAACACATCTTGTACTAGAGACGAAGCCTCTAGATGATAATGTGGCAACTAAAACATGTTGTATTGATTTCTACAGGATGCTAGTTAATCACGTTAAGTTCGAGTGGTTATATCAATAGAAGAAATCCTTATTGATCGATTTATTGTATTTTTTTAGATTTGTAAATTATAAATAAATTATAAATTAAGATATTTATTTATGAGAATAAAACTAAAAATTTAGATCATTTTATTTAATTATATTTATAAAAATAAATAATAAAATACTTAAAATAAATATTTTAAGTATTTTTTTAACTTTCCCGTGAGAAGACACTGAAACTACTTTCCCATAGCAATTTAACCGTATAAAAATGGTTTTATGTAGAGGAAAAAAAAAGGAAAAATATTACATAAATTTTATGAAAAATGTCTTGGAAAAAATTTCCTACTCGTTTTTCCCAACGATAACGAGACCGCATAAAATTAATTATTTGCCATATCATATGCCACCGAAAAATTACTATACTCTAATAGTAATTCCGCACTAAATATCTTGATTACAATTTTGAATTGCAGTTCTTGCGATCGCAATATATATTATAATTATAGTGTCTTATATTTTTTTTTGGCATTTTTGTTTTTGTCACAGTCATATTTTTTATCATTTATAATTTTTTAATGATTAATGATTAATGATAACACAATTGTAATCAAGGAAATTCCTCCCAGGTAACAATTTCAGCCTTGTATTCTGACACATAATATCTCCTCATCTTCAAATTTGCACACGCATTTGAAACCATGGACGGATGGACTTGTCAAAAATCAAAACAAGCCTCGTTGAATGAAGCCTCCAGAAACCTTACACTGGCATTTTGTCTGCGTCACTGCGTGCGTTGTCGAACCAAGAGTCATGTCATGGTACAAAGTGGCTGATAGTACGAAAATGCAAGATGGACCATTCAATAACCGCCCAAAGCTAGCCATAGAACTAGAAACCATGGGAAGGAGACACCTCAAAGCTATAATAGTAATAATAAATAAAAAAAATAATGCTCTCCCCAACTTTTTTAGAAGAAATAAAAGATATATTAAAAAGTAGAAATTTGATTAATATACCTTACATAACGAGGATAATAGACTAACAATTTATCAATTGTTAGAAGATGAATAGGGTCCACCAGACTACAAAAAATAAAAAGAATAGGTTATTCATCCCGTGCTTTCCTAATTAAATAATTTGCACCTTGATTAGCTTCCTTAAAAATATATTTACTTGATGTGTGAGGGATGCTATGCAAAAGCATCCTACATTCAACCATTAAACTATTAGATAGAATACTAAGATCATTATCAGCGAGAAGCATATTGACAACCAACTAGGCATCAAGCTAAATATGCACATGAGTAAGTTTAAGATGCGTAGCTAGTTCAAGTCCTTTATAAAGAGCTCAAATCTCAAGCAAAATACTTGTTGAATATTTGAAACCCTTATAAAAACCTCTTATCCAATTACCATTATAGTTCCACAAGACTCCCCCTACTCTAACTAAATTGGAATTATTTTGCACAAAACTATTTGTATTTAGAGTGAACTAACCTTCTCGTGAATTGCGCCATTCAATTAGCTGCATAACAATGTGTTTGAGAGATTGAAAGGCCTTGTGAGAACTGTATATAATAATTTCTACTGCACAAATAATGTATCTCCAAGGAAGATGTGTAAGATGTTCTACTTACCTATTACGTTGAGCAACATCGTGAATAATGTGGTTACAACATATCCAGATGCACCAAAGAGTTGTAGCAAAAATCATACTCCATGGAATACTAAAATTGATAGCGTTCTGATTAGAGATACAATTGGTTTTTAACTAAGTTTGAAAATCACCTTCCATGATGACATTAAATATAGTTAATTGCTGAATTTGCCTCCGAACAGCAACAATAAAATCACAGTCTCTAAATGGATGTTCTTGGGTTTCAATAAATTGAAAGTAGAAACAACAAAAGGGATTCAAAGAAATGCCTCTCTAATGAAGCATATATTTAGTTTGAAGGCTATGTTTAGTCAAAAGCTAAATCATCATTTAATTTTTTGGTGGAATCGAAATTGACCAGATCTATTTGTATTGATGAGATTCAGCATAAGGATTGACAACAATATCAGACTTAATCATATTATATGTTACAGATGTATAAAACTACCCATCAGAGGAGAGGCCCTAAATAATAATATCATTGCTTAAATAATAAGGGTTAACAAAGACACTCTAAATAGTTGCAAGAATTTCTCCCTAAAAGAAGGGAGTCAAATGATGCAAATTCCAAACACTCGGGGACTCAAGAAGATTTGCAATTCTCCAATTAGTTTGAACTGCATCAAAAGGATAAATAAAAAATTGTTGAAGAGGTCTAAGAACAGACCAAGCATCATTCTAAAAATTGATAGATTTACCATTAACAAGCTGCCACCTTAATCCTTTAGTCACATATATGGCTACTTTTCTCATTCCTAGCCAAATAGGAGATACTATATATGCTTGGGTGAATTACAATTATAGACATATTTGTAATAAAGACATTGAGCTTAAAGAGCAGTTCTATCCTTGAGGAATCTCTAACTAAGTTTAGTAAGAAAAGTAAGATTCCATAAGTGAGCCTTCTTGAGTCCTAATCCATCTATTAGAAGTAAGTTAGTGACTATATCCCAATTAACAAGATTTATTTTCCCCCTGTCTCTTGTAGTGCCCCAAAGAAGGTTTTGTGAAATAGCATCGATTTTTTAGCAGATGCTTTTTGGAACATAAGAACACTGCATAAAATGGATAGGAATGTTTTGTAAGATAGATTTGATAAGAACTATTCTCCTTACTAGGTTAAGAAATTTAGATTTCTAACCACTCAATTTGTTATTTAACTTATCAAGGATGTAATCAAAATTTTGGTCTTTAGATAAGGCAGCTAGTAGGAAGCTAATATACTTTCTTAAATTAGTAGCGCTTTCATAATTTAAAAGGCTTACTATTTGTTTTTTCACACTAATGGCAATATTTGGAGAGAAAAGAATTTTAGATTTTTTAACACTAACCTTTAGTCCGACAGCATATGAAAAGATTGCAAAACCTCATGAATAGCTTTACCATTTTGGATTGTGACTTTTAAGGCTAAGATGATGTCATTGACAAAGAAAAGATGAGGTAGTTTAGGGTCATGTTGAGAAATGGAAATAGAAGATTGTCCACGAGAAACAATAGATTGTATTAAATATCCCAAGTATTCCATACAAAGAAGAAATAAGTAGAGGGACAAAGGATCCCCATATATAAGCCTTTTAGAGGGTGTAATTGGATCAACTTTCCCTCCATTAAACAATATACTAATAGAAGAAATGCTTACATAACTTATCATGTACAAATTCTTTACTAACTTCATATAGAGTACTATACTTTAAGTTAATTGTTTTTCATCATTTAAAATATGTCAATTTTATTCCATATATAAATATTTATTGTATGCAAAGGTATAAATAAATTAAATTACTTACGGTTAGTTCAAAATAAATTTTTAAATTTGAATTTGATTTAAAATAAGTTGAATTTAAATGAGCAAAATTTAGTTGATAAACAAGTTTAAGCTTTGTATTATTTAAAATGAGAACATAATAATATTAAGAAATGTATTTTTATTTTTGTAGTATATTTTTTATAAATAATAAAATACAAAATTCAATCACATTAAATATTATGGAGGTTGTATGAAGACTCATGATACAAGTAAATTAATTTTTTAGTACTTGTTTCCTTTAGTCAAATTTAATTATTAATATTATGTAATAGTTATGTAGATATTTTGTAATCAATTTAATAGTTGTAGAAATAATTTATGTTGATTTGTAAAATGAGAACAAAAAATCTAATACTTGATTTACTTGTGAAAAATAAGTCTCTGTATGCTCAACTATAGGAGAAATAACAAATTATTTATATAGGATTATATAAATTCATCTAGATTCATATTCATTACAAGATTGAGCTCAAATTTAACTAAGTTTGATAAGAATTTTCTACCAAATAACATATTATTTGTGAATATTCTTTCAAATTTGTATTCAAAACTTGAATTTTTTCAAGTTTTGATAAGTTTCAACTCAAGTTTGAAGTCATTAAGTTTGAATTTGAGAGCGTAGATATTTAGCTAGACTTCATTTTTGAAAAAAATAGTTTAATTTTTATTTGCATTATTGAAAATTTTTTTATATGAACATAATAATAAAATATTAAGGATTTGTTTGATTTATATAAGAAATAAATTTTTAATGAACTTCTTAAAAAATACTCAAAATTTTTGGGATGATGTTAAGGAAGTGAAATTTTTCAAGAATTAAATTCCCTATATTTTATTTGATTTAATTATAAATTTTTTAAGAGATATTAATAAAATAATTATAATATAAAAAATTATAAATATTAATTAAATTCAATTGTCTTTATTTGTCTTGAAATCATGTCATCTAATATTTTTTATGATAATTTTTTAAACCTTATAATTTTTTTTTATAAAAATTAAAAGTAGCTTAGTAAATTATATATAAAAGATTAAAATGACTCATCTCCTATATCTTTTTTTTTTCAAATTCATAATGGTTATATAAAATACATGTACTTATAAAAGTATCACATAAAACATGTCCTATATTATAAACTGCTAAATATTATGTTACGCTGAAAAGAAAAGCTATGGTAGTATTATTGTTAGATTTAACCTTCTACACCTTCATCATTGTATGTTAAAAGTTTTTGAAAAATTAAATTATTAAAGTATACAAAATCATAGTACTAAAACTTTTAAAATTGTGATACAACATGAAAATAAAAATAAAAGTCCACATATAATGGAGAATGATATAATAACTTGAGTAATAGTCCAACTTTTTTAGAAATTTTAACGTAGGTCTCACTCTAATTTATAAATAATAATTAATATTAATTTTTAATTATTTGAAATCAAAATAAAGCAATTATTTGTAACAGATCGTGTATAATATTATGATTCAAAATATGATTAATTGATGGGTAGAATACTTAACCCACTTTAACTATTTTTATGAAATCCTTAGTTTTAATAATTAATTCTATTTATGTTGTCTCATTAATGTGTAAGTTTTGCTATTCTCTTCAAAGAGAGAAAGGAAGGTTACGATGTATGTAGATCAAATTTCATAACAAAATTCTTTTTATGATATCATGAATTTAATGAAGGAAATATTGAAAATGAAGATTACATCAATTGGTCAATTAAAGGATGCGTTTAATTGATTTTAAGAGTGCAAAATTTAGAATCAAACATTTTATGATTCAGATATTTATTACATCAATTTTATCGAACTAAATGTTCTATTCATTTTTGTTTATGTCATAATTGGAAGCAAAAATCCAGATTTTATATTTAATGAAAAATTTAATCTTGAACTTCTTCATATCTTCATAAAATATTAATATGATGAAAAGGAGTATTGTGCTAACTGTAAAAGGATAAAGTTGATATTACTTAAATTTGATAAGGATAATTTTATATTTGTATTTATAATCTTGTATTTGATACCATGAAATGAAATCACATGAAACAAGATGGCTATTTCATGATTATATTTAATATGTTTAAAAATGAAATGAGTATTCTATTTTATAATTATATTTGGCACAAAAAATATAGAAATGGAATAAAAAAAATTTGTCAATGACATAACTTTAAAAATAAAAAGAAAGTATAAAATTGAAACTATATTTATATAAAAGATGATATTGTTATATTTTATTTATTTATAGATTTTTTATGATTGAATATAAAAAATTGTAATTATCAATATTATAACTAACAATTAATTTTCCATAATAAAAGCATAAAATTTAATTTATCAAATTTTTATCAAATAATTTTTTATAGAGAATAAAAATATTTTATTTTAAATTTTGTTATTAAAAATACAATTATTAAAAATTTTAATAATATAATATTAAAAATAAATATTACAATTTTATTTGTTAATAAATGATCATGTTAAATATATGAAAGATATTAGGAATAAAAGTGTAAAAAATTCATTACACAAATAATGAAATGGTCATTCTAATATTTTTGTTATAAAATAAATATTTTATCATTTATTAAAATATTACGATCATTCTCATTTGATGAACATAATATTATATGAATGTTATGGTAAAATATTAATGAAATACTTGGTACAAGAAGTATTGTAGAAATGGAATAGAAAATGTATCAATGACATACCCTTAAAAATAAAAATAAAATATAAAATTAAAACTCTATTTATATAAAAGATGTTATTATCATATTTTATTATTTATTTTTATAATTGAATATAAAAATATAATTATCAATATTATAATTAACAATTTATTTTCTATAATAAAAGCATAAAAATTTAAATTATCAAATTTTTATCAAATTGTTTTTATAGAGAATAAAAATATTTTATTTTATATTTTTTTATTAAAAATATAATTATTGAAAATTTTAATAATATAATATTAAAAAATAAATGTTGCTTTATTATTTATAAATAAATAATAATGTTAAAATATATAAAAATGTTAACAATAAAAGTGTAAAAAATTCCTTATACAAATGATGAAATGACCATTCTAATGCTTTTATTATGAAATGAAAATTTTATCATTTAATAGAATATTATGATTATTCTCATTTAATAGTGCTCACCAAATAATTTTTTTCTATTTTATTTATTTTCATTCTATTTCATTATGCCAAATATGACATAAAAGGCATGGAAAGTATAACTTACTAAGAAAAATTGAGAAAGTAATTTTTTATATTTTGTAGGAAATAGAACTTCTAGAAAAATTATACTTTTCATGTATTTTCTACCAACCAAGCAACTTTTGACGTGGGGAAAATATTCAATTTCTTTAATATTAAATGTGAGGGTGTGGTGAAAAATAACATTCTTTATTTCAAAGAGTTATTTTCCATCATTGCTTTAACATGAAAGTTTCATTCAGTACAACAAATAGTATAATATGATATTGTATTATATAGGATAAGGTAATATACCATACAACATTTAGTTTGTAACAATATAAGATAAAGATATGTTAAATTATCTTATCTTGTATTTGTTATTATGTTTGATATGAATGTATAAATCTAAAAAATAATTATAAAAATACTTGTACATATAAAAATTAATAAAATTATTCTAAATAATTTAAAATATATAATTGGACCAAAATACTCTCTAACGATTAATATCTTAAAAATATATAATAATATAATTTAAACAATTTACATTGTTATAAAAAAAGTAGTAACATATGCTTCATTATATAGCATAAAATGAAAATTTTTATGATAAAAATAATTTTTTAATAAATAAGAAAGATAAGTGCATAAAAACTTTTTTATTTTAATAATTTAATATTATATTATCGGTTTTTGTCCAACTTCCTCTAAATAATGGATAATTTCATATAAAATTAAACATATGAAATTTTTTTTGAAGAAATTATATAATTCGTTTGAAATGTCCTAATATTATATATCTCCTAATTTTATGATTTATTTTATACTGTCAAATTTTATACAATAATCAAATAAGACCTAAATATTATAATTTTTAATTGAAATATACAAATAATATATTATTCTTTTATTTTTTTCATATAAATAAAATTTTAATAAAAAATAACTTTCAACCAAATAAACATTGCCCTGATTTTCTCTTACTTGTTGTTGTTCAAACAAATCATGTGAGAGCGTGCAATACCAGACATTACTCGCTTCGTGGTGAGTACAAACGGGGAATAAATATTAGAAAGCAAAATTATGATATATTATTAATTTAATGATATATTAATGTATGATTAGATTTGATTATTAATATAATATTAGACATTACTCACTTTATGGATGAGTATAAATAGATAATGAATATTCAAAAGAAAAAATTTATGGTATAAAATATATTATTCTGTAATATACGTAATTTGAATTAAAAAAATAAATTTAATAATATATTAATATATTATAACATTAATAATCCACTAAACCCTCTAATAATTCAAAAACTAAATTTAATGGTACGTTGAATTTTATCTTAATTCAAAAATTAAATTTAACAAGAATGATCAAAAGTGTATTATTAGACCTAAAAAAGTTGACCAAAAAAGGAAGTTACGTAAAAGCGAAGAATGTGCATCTGATGGCTTTTGCTTTTGAAAGTGCATGGCCATCCATAACGAGCCACTCCAGGTGGGGGGGGGGGGGGGGGGGACCAAAATTAAAGTGATTGTTTTGTTGCACCATCCCCTTTTGCCCCCCTCTTCTTATTTTCCTCTTTGGTCAATGCAGCACCCAAATTTCATTGATATAAAAAATGGACTAAAATGGGACTGTAAGTGCGGGTAATACAGGTAACCTATAATCACAGGCTAATATGGATAGTTTAATATAAAACTCACATTTAATGTTAATTTATATAGGCAAGAGTCCGTTGAGTCAAATTCGTGTAGTTGTAGGTTTGGTCGTAGGTAAAATATTATTTTTTTATATTTAAGTTTAATATATATTAAAAAATTTAATTTAATTACTATACTCTAATTTAATTTTTTCTAAATAATTTAATAAAAATAAAAATATAATTTATAAATTATAAAATAAAATAATTAATAAAAATATTAAAAAAATACGAGTTATCTATAGCACCCTAACATGAAGTCTGCATTATATGGATAAGCTCATGTAGGCATGCGGGTTTTTACCCACGCCGACTAGGCTTGTATAAGCCCGCATTGCTCATTTTACATGTCAAAAATTTCAACAAGCAACAATTGAGATACTTTTCCCCACCTAAACTTTTGTCAAAGTAGAGACAAGAAAAAAAGTAACTCTTCTTATTCTTTCATTCTATTTCTCATTTTTTTAAATTATTATTTATTATGTTTTGAGAAATAAAAATAATATTTTTAATTATAAAACTTAATTTAATAAATGTCCTCGAATGAAAATTAAAATTAAAACTATTGATTTAATTTTTTAACACTTTCTCGATACTAATTTTTTAATATTATATTTCAAGTTAAATATATGTAATTGCTACTCTATCAAGGCTTTAATATTTGTTAATACTAAAAGTATTTTTTCCATTTAGATTTTATTTATTTGCTCTTGTATTATTTTACAATTGATGAATTATTTTTTATGTTAGTAAATTTATTTTTAATCCCTTATTTATAAAAGGAGTGACTATTACGTACCTTAATATTTGCTATAATTATTTGTTTTTTCATTCATTTGTAATGTTAAAATAAATGAAAAATATTGAAGTTAATTATTAAATTTTACCATAGCAATATTAAATATATGTTTACTTTTTTATTATATTCTTTCTTTTTATCATTTATTTTGATATGTGTGTGATGGGATGGGTAAATAATTATAATAAAAGTAAAAATAAAATATTAATAATGCTAATTATGTAATTTAGAAGGTGTTAAAGTCATCATCTTTATAAATAAGAAATTAAATATTATGTTTACTCTTTTTATCTAATCTATTACATATTTTTCATTTTTTTAATTCATATTCACTCACTCTTATTATCTTTAGTTCAGAAGGCAATATTATTAAGTAGTTGGTAGAAAAATAATATTATACATTTTATTTTTATTATAAAAATATTTTAAATTATTTAATTTAAAGCTTAATATAGAAAATATTAATAAAATTAATTAACTACATTCTATTTTTTATAAAATATTTAAACCCCAAGTCAAATTTATTTATTTAAAATTTTTCAATATATTGTTGTTTCAGTGTTCAATTACTATATTTCAAAAGATCATTATCATTAAATAGTATAAATATAATATAACATATTTTACATAAGTTAAAATTTTAGTTTTATTAAATTACTTAACTACCTATTTTATTTCCGATCCTTATTACTTTAAAACTTACGTGCTATTTTTTTTCTTTTTATTTGTTTCATTTCATGTACTTCTTATTCCTTTTTTTAATGTTTACTTTTATTGTTTATAACTTAGATAATACCATTAAATAGTATAGATATAATATAATATATTTTATTATTATAAAAATATTTTAAATAAGTTAGAAATTTTAATATAAAAAATTAATTGACTTAATTAATTATATTTGTATGTCTACTCTTGTTATATACATTTTAAATATCAATATACTACGTAGTATAAAAATAAAACAATTACTTCTTTAAATATGATTTATAAATAAAATAAAGTATAAAAATTTTCATTCATTTAATTTCTATTTGCTCCAAATTATACTCCTTTTAGATTAAAAAATTTCTTTTAACTATGAATTCCAGCGGCGGACTACTTGTGGAGAAAGTTATATTGGACGACAAAAGTTAGTTATTTTTGTGTTCATTTATCTATTGGAAAATACTAAATAAATTAAAAATGTATAATTTATATATAAATTTGAATGAATGATTATAAAATAAATATGAGAAACTAGATTGCAAGCACTTTTATAAAAAAATTTATTCTTTTACATACACATTATTCTTTTATTAATAATAGAAACATAAGTACTCATATATAAACGGATGGGATAAAAGGATTTAGTTCTTCTTTTTCATTTTTCTTCTATCTTTATTTTATTATTTTTATGAAATAAAGATATAATTTTTATTCTAAATTTTATTACTTTTCTTATTAAAATATACAGTTTTAAAATAATATATATATATATATATATATATATATATATATATATATATCTTTTTAAAAATTATCTCATCTTTTCTTTTTTAAAAAGAATAAAAAGATGTCTATTCATTACAATACTAAAAGTGTTTTTTTCAAAGACTGGTACTCTTACTTCACTTTATTGCTTAGGCTAACCTTGGTAAGGTGGAATGAAATAGAATTATCATTTTATAATTATACATGATATATTTAGAAATGAAGCGAGCATTACATTTTATAATTATATTTAGTATAATAAATATTATAGAAACAAAATATAGGAAAAAATATCAATAATAATCATATCCTTAAAAATAAAAAAGAAGTGTAAAACTGAAATTTTATTTATTTGAGAAATAATTTTATCATTTTTTATTTATTTGTAACATTTTTATAATTAAACATAAAAAGTCATAATTATCAATATTATAATTAACAAATAATTTCCTATAGTAAAAACATAAAAATTTAATTTACCAAATTTTTATATCAATTTTTTTGTGTAAAAATAAAATTATTTTATTTTAATTTTATTTATTAAAAATAAAATTATTAAAATATTTTGATAATATAATACTAAAAAATAGATATTATTTTATTGTTTTTTATGAATGATGTTATTTTATTATTTATAATAAAAGATAATATTGTAACATATGAAAAATATGAGGACAAAAGTAAAAAATTCATTCCATAAATGATAAAATAGTCATTCCATCATTTTTGTTATGAAATAACAATTTTATTGTTTAATGGAATGAGCATTCCCTAGAGAATGGGCATTTCCAACTTAACAAATAAATTATTTTCATTTCATTCTTTTCCATTTGCATTATTAGAAAAGTGGTGTAAGTTTTCCCTACCCACTTGTCACAATATCATTCATTAAAATTGTATTCTACTGAGGTTGATAAAACCAAGTGTCAAGATTTGAGATCTATAACTTGTTTAGTGAAAATTTTATGTTGCCCAAAATTATGGCTTCAAATAAGCGCAATTTGCAGAAGAATGACATCTGGATTTGATCTCTGGGTTAGGCTTAATCTATATTGCAATAATGCACTTGAAAATGGAAAATATATTGGAGATATTATACATGTACTGATGTATTGATATAAATACCTAGATAATTTTTAAATAAAAATAAAAATAGGTATTTTGTTTTATTACATAATAATTTATTAATAAAATTTACTTTATTTAACTTTCCTAATAATCGACAAAAAAAACTATATTCTATCACATTGCAAATGATGATTGAAACTTGGTCTAATGATTGAACCACTTTGGACCGATTTGAACTGGTGTTAATTTAGTAAAATAAAAAAGTACTAGAGAGTATTCGAACACACATCGTCACATCCTCACATTCTCACATCATCCTTTCACATTGCCAACGACTACTACAAGGAATGCTCTCATTATGGGAATTGTGTTTCATTATATATACATATATATACACACTGACATACGTACGTACGTACGTATGTATAGCTTCTAATTTTTTTCACTACTTCTCTTTGTTACTTGTTATAGATAATTTGTATAAAATTATATATTATGTAATAGTTAAATTATTTAAAAGGTTAGCATTCGTAGTTTTCATTTTTGAAGATTTTAAAATTTTTAATTACTTAAAAATATAAAAATATAAAAATATAAAAAATTTCTTATAAAAATAGATTAAGAAATTTTTAAAATTCTTGAATTTATCCATTTTTTTTAAAGATTCTCTTTGAATTCTTAGTAAATTATAAGGATTAGGATGAATAGTTTTTATTGTAAATTAATATTTTTATTATTTATAATGACTACTAAATAAAAAAACTAAGATTTATGTGAAAATAATTTAAATTAAAACATTTTTATCATTTACTTTTTATTTGAACTAAAATTATGATGGATAATTATTGTAATTGTAAAAAAATTAATACTTATTTATTATTTTAAAAATATAATAATAAAGTATATACATATATATAATATATAATTTATTATACATAAAAATATAATAACTAATTTGATCATCTAATTTGATCAATTAAACTAATTTAACCTTAACTTGCTCACCTTGTCAAGTTAATGATCGGATTAAATCTTAAAACATTGATAAAAAAAGAAAAGAATAAGTGTATAAAAGTTTAAAATTCAAAATTTTCTGATTAAAAAGAGAAAGAAAAATGAATTTGTATTATAATAAAATTTTCAAAATTTTCTTTTTTTATTTTTTCTCTAAGTAAAATTTAAAACACTTTCTTTCTTACATCTTATTTTCTATTCTTCCAAACACAGGTGAGAGTTTTCCATTTTTTTTAGTTACTGTACTGGCTGCCGCTGTACAAACGCATTCAGAAAGGGAGCATGGGCTATTTAATTTGGATACTTGTGTTTATTTTGTTTATATTTGATTTTAGATGCTGAATTTAATTTACACGTGATTTGTTTTGTTACTACTTATTACTTTAATTATTTTTGTTAAAAATAAATTAATGAAATTTGCATGCTTCTATCATGTAATAATCTTCTTTATTTATAATTAAAGTCATAAAATTAGTGGGTAAAAACATGTGAATAGTATGTGTAATAATATATCTTTAAGTATTAAAACTTAGTTTTGATTTAAAATATCATTTCATAGATCAAATAGTTTAAATATGCAATTCTACTCGCTAAATTTTGCTTGCTTGATTTAATTTTAAACAAAGTTAATAATTTTATTTTTGAAATCATAAGATACTAGTAAAATAACTTACAAAATAAAAAAAATATTTTAATAATTTTTTTAATAATATCCTATCTATATAATTTTGTTCCTCTATTGTATTGTTCAAGAATGAAATTATATATAAAAAGTGATAAATTGTGTAATTGAAATATTATTCAATAATTAATATAATTATATTTTTAATTTAGAGATTATATTTTCAGTATCTTAACATTTTTGAGAAAATTACTTCAAATGTGCAAAACAAATTGATGGATTTTGACATTTTCAAATCAAAAAGCATGAGTAGGTAATATAATATAAATTGTACTATATAACGTGATAAATTGTTCTCTACTGTTTGACTGTTTGTTGCCAACAACCGGTTGAATTTGACAAGTACATGTTGGAAAAATTTTGAATAATGCTTATATATTTTGATTTAGTATAATAACTATATCTATAATTTGTGTATCTATAATTCAAATAAACGGGCATACGTATTTTTATGTGTCCTATAAAGATCAAAATTTAAATAAATAATTTATGATAAATCATAATCAGTGTAGTGCCCTTGAAGATGTATAAAATCTATTCATGTTAATAATTAAATATATTAATCATGATTGTAATTATTATATTAGATTGAAATTCACAAATAATTATTTAAAAATATTTTAAATGATATCACATAGAAGTTACGTAACAAAGAATTTCTCAGAAACGATTGGCCGTCATCTGATGTAATTAGCTAAGACCCGTGACCCGTGACCCGTGACCCGTGGTGAAGTGGCATCGTACCGTCACCATGTACGGTACGGACGTCATGGTGGCCGTCCGAAATAAGAAAGGTACGATATACTAGTTGCGAAAAAGATTCAGATGTACCGGTATATGATACCCCACATCTTAAAAATTATTAAATATTATTCGCAACTCAAAAGATCTAGATTTTTGGAAAAGGTTGGTGCACCATACATATTGTGAACTGAAGTCTCTCCCACTAATTATTTCGGTTATACCTGAGTTAAATTAAATTTAATCAACTTATAATACTATTTATATTTTTAGATTTTAAATATATAAAAATAAGAATGCTATTAAAATTGGAATAAAAAACAAAGTTAGAATAAGATGGAAATTTGAGTTACAAGCATTATTGTCGACTAAAAAAGTAAATGTATAGTCAAATAGAAGCTTCAAAAAGTAAATGTTAGTATCAAGATTATGAAAAATAACATAATAAATATTTTCATTTAAAGAATAATAATGTTAAAAAAATAAAAAATGGATGAGTAAAACTTTTTTTAAAAAATATATAAATTTTGTATAAATTAAAATTATAAATAAAAATAGAATAATAATCGAAAGGAATGGAGCATACCATATTTTAGAGCACCGACTAATAAATTTTATTTGATTTATGATAACCTCAATGAAGATCAATGCAAAGAAATAAAAATAAAAATAAAAATAAAGCTTGAGAAGATTACGCATAACAAAAAAAATAGAGGGAATGTGAGAATTTAAAAAGGCAAAATATTTCATAGTAATAATAATGTTGAAATACATACATTTCATTATAAAAATATGAAAATTTATATTAATTAATTAATTATATTATCCATCATATTGATGATTATATGATATAACAATATAATAAAAGTTTAAATTTAATCCACTATTACTATAAAATATTTTATACTATCGATGAATAAGAAGAAGATATATTATTAAAAAAATAATAATAATTAAAATTTTTAAAAGTAATAAAAAATTTGAATAATTTTTATTGATATAATAATACATGAATAAGTGATAATGTAAACTTGATTTATATTAGTAATGGATCAAATTCAAATCCATGTAATAAATGTTAAAAAAGCAAGTATAAATTATTTAACTTTTAAATAAATTGTAAATCAATGATTTCATGTATTTACAAATTAATGATTATAAGTTGTAAAAATATTAAGTTTTAAAATAATTTTAGATCAATTATTGTAATAGAATAAAATCAAGATCAAGCATCAATCATGACAATATATTATTAACTTTAATAGGACTTGCAAATTAATGTTAATAATATAATAAAATTAATGACTATAAATTATAATAATATATTAATAAGTTTGAAAACACATATTAATCATATTTATTTTATGCAAATTATAAATTAAATATTATAATGTGATCAAAGCAATGACTTTAAATTGTAATAATATATTAAAAAATTAATAAAATATTTGATTTTTATACAAATTACATATCAATAGTTATAATATGGTCAAATCAATGACTATAAATTATAATAATATATTATTATGTGTAAAAACATATTTGATCATATTTTTATATTTATAAAAATTACAACTTAATAATTTGCAAGGCGATTTTAGAAACAAATAGTCAATCATTTGGACCTCTATCAATTAATTGTCGGTCTTTTATTTTCACGCATTTGTTAATATTGATAATGAAATAGTTTAATAGGTATGGAATAAGATTAGAATGCGAGTGCTCTGACTTTAATAAAATGAAATGAGACATAAGGTTGAGAAGATAAAACATGAAGTAGTTGATAAATAAAATGTATAAACCTTATTTGAGTTAACCTCTTTAAACCTTATTCTACTACATGAATATGTTTAAACATATACCATTATATAAATGTATATCCATATATATATATATATATATATATATATATATACATATGTATAACTTGTGATAATGTATAACTTGTGAATATCAAAATGTATGGATATGCAACAAAGACATAAAATGCTTGTGAATTAATATACATACATGAGGTGAAAATGATTGTGTTAAAATGATGCAAAATGTGATATGTGATATGAAAAAGGGCATGGAGGAGATATGATTATCAAACACTAAATTTAGTAATGATTTGTGAAGGGTATAAAGTTAATTTAGGAATCATCAAGAGGTTTTTATATTTCCCTATCTTATATTCATCTGTATGACTTGATAAAATTATAACATGAATAATTATGTATACATAAATAATGGCACTAATAAGTGTGAATGATGTTAATGTATGTGTTGAAACCAATGAAATTGTGTTATGAATGAGAAATTGATTATGATTTTTTTTATATAATGGAAAATGAACTTTTTTGAAGATATGATTAACCTTTATGTTTGCTCATGCTGCAATATTTACTAAGAAAGATTTTAGTCAGGATTCAAGAAAATGAGAACATGTGTTATATCTTCTAATAGGCAAGTTAGATTACTAAAATTTTTTTTGCATCTCCCGGCAAAAGTGTGGAAATATAGTATGGAATATAATTAATTATTTCAGTTATAAATCAAAAGTTATTTTTTAGAATTCAATTTTGATTCATTGTACTTTGGTATTAGTATTTAATTTATTAGTTCTTATTTAATGCTTATTCATTGAGTTTTAAAGGAGCTCATTTTTTTCTTTTCTCAAATTCTTTCCTAGGAATAATACCCCGCAGGTGTTTAGTTGCTATCGAATGAAATAAAAGTAACACTGCTTAAGTACTTTGGTGTCATAACAAGCATTAAGATGATTGGAATAAAGTTGTACAAATTGATCCAAGAAGACGGATATAGATCGATTTATAGATTTATAGTTAAAGTTCGTAGACATGTGCATCAGACCACAAATATGGACTAAACTTTAACTATCTAAAATTTAGTCCTTTTTTTAATTCAAAATCTAGCGCAATTTACCTATTTTGCAAGCCTAATTTTAATAACCATCTTTTAATCATTTAAACTCTTCAAGTCACCTTCACACAATTCATGATTAATAGTTACACCATTTTTATTAATACTAATGGTTAGGAAAAAGTAAGTTCAAGTTCAAATAATATTCTTATAATTATTAGATTTGAGAATATTGATAAATACAAATTCATCACAAGGCATAGAAAAGAAGATTTTCAATTCACACCATTTTGAAATATTTATTTACCCATTAAAATTCATGATAAAGTAAAATATATTTTTAGAAAAATTAACATTTTTTATTTACTCATTAGGGATTCATGAGCATTATCAAAAAAATCATGCATCAATATTACTTGTTGGGGGAGGGTTTGAGAAACATAAGATAATAATAAAAATTAGATCAAAACAAGCATATACTTATAGGGAAATTCTAAGGTGCCCTAAGGGCTTTAAAACTCTTAGTGATGTGGTAAAATTCAGGTCATTGGATGAGATAATCAAGTCTCTTAATTATCTCATCTAATGACCTAAATTTTGCTACATTACCTTCGGTTCCAAACCCACTGGGAGACCGTAGCAAGCACCATACTTGTATTGCCTATTAGGGATTATGTAAACTAATAATAATACTACTATCTAAAAAATTACAATCAAGAATAAAGCATAACAATTACATAACCTATTGAGAATTTTACAATTTGAAACAAACATTAGAAGTTTCTAATGAGAAAAATTTAATCATAATATTATATCCTTCAACATTATACTTGAATTATATATCATGTAAAGGTCTAATCACTTGTAATCGTAAGAAATAATAAATTCTAGTATAATGTAATATAAAGTAAATAATAATTAAAGTAAGTTGTTATATATGCGATTCAATATGATTACCTCTTAAGCCATAAACTTCTTCTTAAGATGCAATATTTTTTTTTTCAAAAGACACAAATTTAACCTAAAGGTCAAGAATCTTCTTTAAAAATTTGGAGTGCCTTTTCCTGAATATAATTTAGAGTTTTTCATAAGTGATTAGCTTGTCATTTCCAATTAGATTTCATTTGCATGCATTATCTGTAAGACCTATGGAGATTAATTAATTATAAGAGAGTTCTAAACCTTTTATCTTTGATGTAGGAATACTTGACCATGCTAATTTACACTCCATTCATTAGAAATTATATACATTAAAGTTTCTTACTCTTATTCATGACTACAAATTTTATTAAGGATATTAAAACCATTAATAATATGAATAGAAAATTATATTCTTTGAAATTTTATCATTAAGCTAATTAAAAGTCTTTTAAAATAAGTAATTAACTCTTTGAAACTATTATAATTCTTATATATATAAAAGCAAGTTGCTAACAAAATATAATAGAAAACTAATAGAAAGAATTTAATTAAAAATAAAAAATATGAAGATATACTTTAAAACTTTTAAATTACAGTGATTTAGAAAAATTATGGAAAGCAACACAGTAACTTAGAGCCTGTTTGTACTATTTTTAAAACAAAAGTTCTAATATGGATAAGTATTTGTTTTAAAAATTATAATTTTAAATATTAACTTAAAAATAGAAATAACTTTTTGATATTTTTTAATTTAATTTTTTTACTTGATGATAATTTTATAATTAAATGAAAAATTTTTATTTGCTCCATTTTATTGTTCCATCCATCACTCTTTATATGTTTTGTTTTTCTTAAATTTGAAAATAATTTTTTAAAAACAAAAAATAACTCTTACAAATGACTTTTTAAAACAATTTTCAAAAATAAAAAATTAAAATATGTCTAAAAAAATTCCTTAACCCTCTCTCTCTCTCTCTCCACCTAGTCCTTCTCTGCCCTCCCTTCTCTGTACTTTCTACGTTTCTACTTTATCTTTCCCCCTCTCCTTCTCTTATAACCTCTTATTGCTTTTTTATTTGTATTTTTATAAATGTAAATCTTGAATAATTATATTGAAATCTGTTTTGAGAATATATTTAAATAATTAAAAATTCATAAATATGATTAAAAATTTTAATTAAAATGAGATAAATATGAATAAAATATTAATAATAAAAAATATTGATTTAAGTATTATTTTAATAAAAATACTTGGTTTATGATTTATATAAACAAAATTTTAGCTTCTATCAGAAAATATTTTAATAACAAAAGGGTTCTTAAATAATTTAATTTTAAAGATAAAATTTATATGTATAGTGATATTTTAATAAAATAAAATGATTTACCTTATTTATTAAAAATATTTTCTTATATATAATTCATATAAAAATAATTTATTCTTAAAATTACATTTAAAAAAGAAAAATATAATTTAAAAATAACATGGTTGGCGCAGATTATAAAATTGTTGTTGCATTGAATGCGTGGGACTGCGACAGTTTCTAATAAAAATGTGTAAGTTAGAATAAAATTTAATTTATTTTATCCTCACCATTTGGCACGGCATATTCACATCTTTACCGCACGACAGAGATACGTATTTTGTTGGCATGCGTTTTAGCTTTAGCAATGTTTCCTTCATCTCTTGGTACAATATTATTTTAAGAGTAGTAAAGGATAATTTTTTTTAATAATAATATCTTTAAAAATTAAATTCAGATTTTTTGGGCGTGAAACGTCTTGAAGCACAACTTTGAATCCAGACTTCTGATAATAGAAAGCTCAAAAAAAATAAAAATTATGACACCCCTTATATATTTTTTTAATGAAAAGAAATATAAATAAAAAAAGATGATAGAATCTTACCGCGAAAAGTAGATCTACTATAGTAACATGATGCGACGATGGAGACCACTGAGCAACAATTACATTTAAGAATAATTCCTAAATTATATCAGAAAAGATGGAAGCAATTAAATAATTTTTTTCCTTTTTCAAAAGGTGTTTGGCAAGTCGGATTCTGAAGCTTCCGTTTCTGCTTTTGTCCGTTTGAACAAAAATGAAAAGGGAAAAAAAAAAAAAACTCGTCTCACCGTTTCAAAACAAAATTAATTGAAAAATTAAGGACGAGAGAGAGACAATCGCAGAAAAGTAGCTGAATTTTCTATTTGGAAAGTGGAAGTCTGATGACCTGCACTTGGGCCCGTCTTTGTTGAATCTGACCCCTCTCCCTATATAATCTCTTGCTTCTGCAGGAGTGTGTCTTTCCCAAATCTTCGTTAGTAACCGGGAAGGCACAAAAGAGGAAGAGTGGGAAGAAAGTGAAGCTAGAAAGTTACTAATTTTGGGGTGTTCCCATTGCGCCAAATTCTGGGTCTGTGTTGATTTTCAGGGAAAATTGAAGAAATGGCTGTCGGTTCTCAGGACGCCATCAACCAGTTGCGGGCATTGATGGATCGAGGTGCTCTTCCCTTTTTCAGTTTCTTTTATCTCTCTCTTTCTTTGTAAGTTGCTGTTTTTCTTCTTTTCCTTTGTGGGAATCTGACTTTTATTGGCCGCTTCTTTTATTTTCTGCAATGAATGTTCAACGATGGTAGTTGATGAGCCATTGCAGAGAACATTTCAGGTTAGCATTTTGCTCCTTCTTCATCCTTTTTTTGTTTTTTTTTTTGGGTTTAGTATTTAATTTTCATGTAATTTCGCAATTGGATCTGGTTTTAACATTTAGTCCAAAGTGGTCAAGTGAATTCTTTTAAGTGACTTCAATTTTACATCTGCTTTTGATATTCTCGAGTAAGTGTTATGTTGTATCATAATGTTTGTTTCTAGCGAACGGCTTTATAGTCGATCTGACTACCCTCTGTGCTGTGTCGATTTCCAGCTAGTTGTTTCCTCTTTAGATTCTGGATTACTATAGTATTCAAAGAGTTCCCGGTGTGGATTTCGTGTACTTAGTTCTTGTACAGTGTACGCTATGTGCTATGGAATACTGAGTCACTCTTAATTGATCTGTTATTCAAATTGATCTTCAGTGAAATTTGTTACTCTGGAGGCTTTCTGGCGTTTTGGATACCTGTGATTAGAGAGAGTGGCTAAATGAGATCTTATGCAGAGTTTAAAGCCCTATTTGGCAATAATAAGTTTTACCTTTATCACAACCCACTAAGTTATGATTGGTGTGGAATTCATTTTTTTTATTTCCATCCTGTTCTACCTTAACTTTAGTATCATTACATAGAAGCTATCAAACAAACTAATTTTATAAATATCTCAAAAGTGTTTACAAGAGTATTTACAAAAGTATTTATACTGTCTTGTGTTTATAGTTTTTCTACACACTTCTAATTACAAACTATTACTGATTATGGCTGCACATGACAAGATTTAAAGTAGATTTTCACTTTTGAACTACTGGTGGAGGTGGAACTCCTATAGGCGCAACAACTAAAGAGTGAGAAGTTGACTCAATTACTTAAAAAAAAAAATTATTTGATTGTGGGTATCATAATACCCTTACCCATCCATACCAAAATATATATAAAGCAAGTATCATAATCAAGGCAACAATCATGATTATCAACAATAACAAATCAACGGCAAATAAATCACTTTGTACATCCTTGGTCAACCTTATCGCTTCACAAACTTCATCCTTGTCTCTCTTGGGTCTTATCTTATCCCCTCACAAATAATTTCTCGAATATGGTATTATTTCATATTATCAAATTAAAATCCAGTATTATTCATATCATCACATTTTAGCGCCCTCATTATCATATAATCACATAAACATATCCCCTTTTGGGATTTCAACATTTGAGTCATCACATTTCCTATATATATATATATAACCCATCATCATCATCTCGTAATTTTATAATTAATAGTATCAAAAGTTTCATTCATAAGCTAAATGCATTGATCCATAAGCTTGACAACTATTAGCATCATACAAATCTCGCATAAATATTAAATAGGGCATAAAGGTAGTATAATCAACTATAGCATTCGAATAGTACCATATTAGAGTGAATGGTTATATGGTACTTGAATATAGCTAGCTAGGAGCATTTCCTAGGGCTATATTTGAATATCATTTGAATATATGCTTCTAGAGATGAAGCCCAATTGTGATATTTTACTCTGATAGTCGAATATGGCTTGATGGAGACAATTCCCGAGCCTATATTTGATTATCATAAGTGAATATAAGCTAGGTTTTCCAATGTCTTCACTAAAT
This sequence comes from Sindora glabra, assembly GCA_020226215.1. NCBI lineage: Eukaryota > Viridiplantae > Streptophyta > Magnoliopsida > Fabales > Fabaceae > Sindora > Sindora glabra. Next base: position 14,448,855 of record CM035226.1, on the reverse strand, counting down.
TTCCTTGTTCAAATGGTCACCTTCTTCAAATAATTCATTAATTACGTTACGAAACTCAGAAATTCATCACAAATCATTGTCCACACACATATATGAGCTCATTACAACTTGTAATTCATTCCAACCACTAGTTTCCATGGTATGCTCATCAAATTTTCTAATTTTCATACCTATTGATTAAAATCTAAAATCATACAAATTGAGATGGGTTAAGTAGATTATCTGCTTACTTGAATATGAAAGAGATTATAGGAAGGTTGCAATGCAAGTTGGTTACTTGCCCTATTTAACATGAAATCAGAAGCTTGAGCGAAAAATCCCCAAATTCTTTTCTCCACCATATTTCTTCAAAATTACAATCAAATATTAGAGTTTATGGGTGTTCCTTAAGGTGGTTGAGGAATATGAATGTTTCTTTGAATTTCCATAATTGATTTGCCACTAAATCTCGAGGAAGAAAAGGTTGAGGATGGAGGAGAAGGGGAGCTGTGGAAATTCTTCAACAAAAATGAAGGGAGAGAAGAGCTTTGAGCAGTTTTTTTGACATTGGGGGTGAATTTGGAAAATTTGAAGGGTTCTAAAGGCAAAAGGAAAAAACATGTCTCTAAATTTCTTCCATACACCCTACTCAAATCCAACTATCCATTACCCTCTAATCAACTTAATTTTTTTTTTTAATTTTTGTCATAAAATCATATCTTTCCCAGTTAAATTTTCATCCTAAATGCATTCACAGCAATTAAATAATTACCAATTCGCTACTAATTTTCTAAGGGGCATAACAATAATAAAGATTATAAAATATATTTTAATTTCCTAAGGGGGTGTAACATATTTATTTAGCACATTTTTCTGAAGGATTTAATCTTATTCTCAATATGATACTATCTCTTGGAATTTTCATTTCAATTGAAATCTTAATAAAAGAGACTTCTCTAACTTTTTGGTCCAAAATCCTTCAATCTTAATTTACCTTTTCTTAGTTCTTTTTGGAAGATTAAGGCTCCTACTAAAGTCAAAATTTTTGTTTGGACCTTTTTTATTTTGGGGGGGGGGGATAAGATTAATACTAATGAATGATATATTACAGCTGCACTGACGTACAAAGCCTTGTCCCCAGATATTTTTGTTATGTTCTAAAAATCCAGAGACCAATAGTCATTTGTTTTTGCATTCTGAGAATGCTCAGTATTTATGGAATAAGCATTTTTCCTTGTTGGGGATATCATGTGCTTGTCCAGCTACTCCAGACAGTTCCTTAACCATTAGATACTGTGATTTTGGGAGGAATATGACAAAAAGAGCTGTTTTATAGTGTGTATAGTTAGGAAGGAATGCTAGAATTTTTAAACTGTTATATCAGCAGATGCTGTTGGTATGGGATAAAATTTTGTTTGTTACCTTGTTTTGGCTTAAGGCTCGGTTTATTTCAAGAGATGAGTTTGACAGATTTGCAAAGAAATTGGAAGTTCATCTGACATCCTTGATAAGATGGCTTCAATGGTGTTTTTTTCTTTTTTGTATCTTTCACCATTCCTCCTTCCATTTGAGGATTTGTTGTCCTCTGTTTTTTGTGATTTTCTCCTTCTTTTAATAATAATTCCCCCCCTCAAAAGAGGACACTTCTTTCCCACTTTCACTCTCACATTAGATATTAAGTATGCTAAACATGTCAATAAAATAATTTTTTCCTGTGTAAAAAATTTGATGAAATACACAATTGTGAATTCCTCATTGAAGACCAACCATTGTAACGATCTATTCTCATCACAATGAAATTTCAAAGATTACTTGGATTTATCGACCAAGGCCATACTCGTTGAATATATCAGTGTGGTGCGCATGCTGCTCAGAAGTACTTTTATAAACTTTTCAATGGTAGGTAAGGATTGATTTGGAATATAGAAGGATTAGAAATCCAAGAAGATGAATAAAATTCAGCTTACTATCACAGGATTCAAGTTAGGGAGATAAAAGAAGCTCTTCAAAGGATGGATAATAGTAAAGCCATTGGTCTGGATGGTATTCCTATTGAAGTTTTGAAATGTTTAGGAGAGCAAGATATGTTTTGGTTTACTAAGCTATTTAATGAGATTTGAGATCTAAGAAAATGTCAAATGAGTGGAGGAGGAGATATCTAGAACTGTGTAAACTATTGAAAGATAAAATTTATGAGCCACATTATGAAATTATGGAAAAAAAATGATTAAGCACAGATTAAGAGGCAGAATTAGGATTTTAAAAAATTAATTTGGATTTGTGTCAGGAAGGTTTACAACAGAGGTTATTTCTCTTCTACGGGGGTTGATAGAATGGTATCGAAGTAAAGAAAAATATTTACATATGATTTTTATTGACTTGGAAAATGAGTACCAAGAGAAGTGTTGTGAAAGGTTTTAGAAAAGAAAAGAGCTCGTATGGTATATATTTGGGCTATATAGGATATGCATGATTGAGTAACTATAGGTGTAAGAACTCCCGGAGGTGAGACAAACAACTTTCCCATAAGGATAGGTCTATCTCAGGGTTGAGTCTTGAGTCCTTATTTGTTTCATTTAATTTTGGATGTTTTTACTAGGGACATACAAGAAACTATTCCTAAATGCATGCTATTTGCAGATTATATAATTTTGATTGAGGAATCAAGGGAAGAGGTTAATTATAAAGTCGAACTTTGGAGATAAGTATTGGAATTAAAGGGTTTTTGTTTGAGTAAGAGCAAAATAGAGTATATGCACTATAAATTTAACAAGAAGTAAGATAGAAATAATTTGGAGGAAAGAATTGGAAAGTATATCATACCACAAGTATTTAAATTTAAGTATCTGAGATTAAATATTACAAAGCAACGGGAAAATTAATGAATGTGTCACACATAGGATACAAATTGGATAGTTAAAATGGAAAAAGACGTCAGGGATTATTTGTGACTATAAAGTACCTACCAAGCTTAAAGAGGATTTTTATTAGACTATTATACAATCAGTTATGCTTTATGATAGTGAATGTTGGATTTTAAAGAGACAACAAGAGTAAAAAATAGGAATAACAAAAATGAGAATATTAAGATGAATGTGTGGTTACACAAGGAACGACAAGATATGAAATGAATACATGCGAGAAAATATTGACGTGGTACTTGTTGAGGAGAAGATGATAGAAAATCGGTTAAGGTGGTTTGAACATATGCAAAGAAGGCCACTAGAGGCAACAGTGAGAAGAGTTGATTGCATGGTCTTTAACTCTGTCAAAAGGTGTAGAGGGAGGTCAGAAAAGACATTGGAGGAAATTATAAATAGGCATTTATTGTTAAATAACATTTTTGAAAATTTGGTTTCGGATAGAGCCCAATGTAACCGATCTCACTTAGTGGGATAAGGTCTTATTACTGTTGTTGTACACCTAATTGTGAATGTTATTGTTGGGCAAAATACGAGGAATCTTGAAATGATAAATTGTGAAGTGTTGATTGATCATTAATTTGACTAGATAAGCTGATAACAATTTCATACCATAAAACATCTTATCAAGACAAGAAATATGTAAACTGATTACTCTCAAAAAGCTAATCAAAGGTTTGTCGATATCTCTTATTGATGAGATTCTGCCATGGTCAATCTGATTGCTGCTTTTATACTATTAAATTTTAATTAATTGTATGGGTTTACAATGTTTACCAAATACAGATCTGAATCACTGTTCTTTTAGCTAGGGATTTCCAGATAAATATAAGATCTACAGTGTTCTGCCAGTGCTGGTTCATTCTTTAGATGTTGGCTGTTGATTGTGGTTTATGCTTGACCTCACCTTTTTTCTGATTATTTTGTAACACTTTTACATGTAATTGTCCATTGTCTTCTATCTATTTTGAACTCAAATGTTGTAATTTACAGAACGTTCATCAAGGATATATCAATGAAACATTATTGCGATTTCTAAAAGCAAGGGAGTGGAATGTTTCCAAGGCTCATAAAATGGTTAGATTTATACAATGAAAGTGTCCATGTGTTGAATGCTTTCCTAATATATAATTCACTTTATTTTGTCATTTGACTACGGTATCCATTTTATCCATAACACTCTGCCTGTATGATGTTTCAGTTGGTTGATTGTTTGAAATGGAGAGTACAAAATGAGATTGACAAGATACTCTCTGTAAGTCTATTCCGCTGAACCTTGCATTTGATTACTTAGGAGGTTGAGGGTGGTTCGATAGGAAGCTCAAGCTCTTGGGAACTAGACATTGAGTGTTTTCATCATTAAATCACTTATTTGTCTTGACTCTTGAGATTTGTATGTAAACAAAATTATATACAAATCTTAAGGAAAAATAAGTGATCTAAGACACTTAACCTCATAGGAGATTGAACTCCTCATAGAATTACCCTTCACTACAAAACCTCCTCTTTTGTCAATTTATAATCTCTGCGTTAGGTCTATGCTTATGTGGTCCCTTGTTTATATGCTTACTGTAAGTCTCTATTCAAGACTTGGTAGCAGTTGTAATGTAGTTTAGCAGTGTGCGGTCATTTTATTTGTTTATGGTATCAGTTTCTTGTATCTTAAGCCCAAAATCTCTCTTTTCCCCTCGTGTATGGGGCTTTCAGGTGCATGTATTAACCTTACATGGGGTCTCTCTTTTGCATATCTGTATATAAGATGATAGTGCTCATGTCTTACAATTTATTGGATGCACTTTATATTTTTATTGGCAATGTTTTGGAACAGTTATATAGCTGTTATAAGCACCACCAGCACTCACATTTTTGGTCTGGGTGGTGTTTCTACTTTCAGAAGCCCATACTTCCTCCTGATTTATACAGAGCAGTGCGTGATTCACAACTCATAGGATTGTCAGGTTATTCAAGAGAGGTGATTGTTCTCAGAAAAATGCAACTTTTGCTGCAATGGCATGCTTATATTTATAAAGATTAATAAATAACTTGACTTGTTGCATTTCTCTTTCATACTTAACATTTTGTTCATCCTTTACAGGGTCTACCAGTCTTTGCCATTGGTGTTGGGCTAAGCACATTCGACAAAGCATCTGTATGAGTTGCTGATGTTTTAGTTTTAGCTTTGTTTGGAGTACTAACTGTTGCTTTGTTCCATCTTGGAGCCAAAGGCTCCCAATTTCTCACATTATTTTATGTTTGTGTGGTAGCAGGTCCATTACTATGTTCAGTCTCACATTCAGATTAATGAATATCGTGATCGTATAATCTTGGTGAGTATAATTTTTTGGAGTCTCCAAAGTTTCAGTAGTTGCTTCCTAAAGCTGTAGTAAGTTGATCCTGTGGCTTTCTGTTTTGACCCATTTATGTCCTTAGCCCTCTGCATCAAGGAAGTACGGACGACCTATCACCACTTGTGTGAAGGTTTTAGATATGACTGGCCTGAAGCTGTCGGCCCTTAATCAGGTTAAGGTAAATCAAGTTCGTACCGCTACATGACCAGCAGCACTTGTATACACATGATTAATTGTGAATTGAATATGTTGGTGGTGCAATTTATTTTAAGACAATAGGCTTGATTGTTGAGATTTAAACTGTAAATGGATGGCGCTTCAGATTTTGTATAGTGAATATGTGTATGGTTGTGCAGAAATAACAAATAATCAGAACTGGTAAATGGTATTCTGGGAAAAGTACTTGCCATGTCGTAAATTAGCCACTGGAGATTCTGAACATAGGTTATAATTCTACTGTTAACATGTGACATAGAACCTTCATAAACTTTCTCCAATTTATTTTAAATATTCTCTACAATTGAGTTCCCTGTCATAATGATGCAGTTGTTGACAATTATATCATCAATTGATGATCTCAACTACCCTGAGAGGACAAATACTTATTACATTGCAAATGCTCCGTACATATTTTCAGCTTGTTGGAAGGTAAAAAATGCCTAGCCTTGCGACTTCTTTTTCGGTGTGCTATCCCTACGTAATGTCTTGGTTCAAGTTGAGCACCCATTTAGACCTTAGTACGATGTTTAATCACTTAGCATTAACAGGTTGTGAAGCCACTTTTACAAGAGAGGACAAGAAAAAAAGTGCAGGTCTTGCCAGGTTGTGGGCGAGATGAGTTGTTGAAGGTAAAGTTTCATTAATGACAATATTGTATCTGGGTGTATAATTAAGAACCTGTTAAGGCAGGTTGGATGTGCACATCCAATCATAATGTGGAAGAAATAGAAATTAAAAAGAAAAAAAAAATGATGTCAAAAGCTAAGGAAGCCCGTTACATGAGGGCTGCTGCTTTTGCTTTGGCTGAAGGGATTATTGGTTTGGATTTAACTGACAAAAATTTGCTGTGTAGGTCATGGATCACGCATCTTTGCCACATTTCTGTAGAAAAGAAGGCTCTGGATCATCTAGACATTCAAACAGTGGAAACGAAAATTGCTTTTCCCCTGACCATCCGTTCCACCAACAACTCTACGACTACATTAAGCAGCAATCAGGAATCAATGAAGCTGTTGAACCCATTAAACAGGGATCTTTTCATGTAGATTTTCCAATTCCCCCAGCTGAGGAAGTAGAGATTGCCAAGACCATAGAATCAGAGTTGCACAAATTTGGGAATGGCAGTCGGATTTCTGATTCACTGGGAGGACTCAAAATCAATGACGACTGAAATTATTGTGGTAAATTACATTCAGGACTAGCAATGATGAGTTAACGGCTGATGTCATCCTCACCATCTGATCTTGCTGAGCTTCAGTCCTTATGAATGATTTAACAGTAGGTTTCCACAATACTTGTGTGAGGATTCAGCAGAATTAGTTAGTGTTGTTTTTGTAAGTTTAAGAAATTCCGGGGTAGTTAGCTTATAGCAGTTCCTAGCCAGCAATGGTGCTAGAAGCCTAGAATGCAATATAGAGACGTCAAATATAATAATATATATCTCACTTGTTGCTCTTTTAACTTTGCATTTTTGTTTTTTTTTTTTTGTTTTGGCATTCTCAATTCAATTATAACAGATTATTTCTAGATAATAAATGCATTTATTAATTTAAGAAATTATTGGTGATAGCAAATGAAATGTAATATTTTTATTTTACTATTATTAAATTAATATAATTTTTTCATTCAACTGAAAGAGGGGTAGAGATCACTAACATTATAAATATCGAAACTTCTATAGGATTTTACGCGAATAGAGTGGATAAAATTAGTGATTTGGTTGGAAGAACGTATGTGTTGGGTTGGAGTGCGTGCTTTCACAAAATTAGATGAGTAAATTAGTTGAAAGAATTATTTTTTATTTTTCAGAGAACAAGATCCAACCTAGTGAGTAGCTTAAATGTGTGATAGTTAAATGGCCTCATCCGCATTTTGGTTTTGTAATAGCGTCACCATCAACATCTGAAAGCGGTTAAACACGCTCCTTTGTTGAACCAATAAGAAGCAATCATGCTATTATTTAGTGCAAGTCACCTCCAATCACCATTACTTAATAAAGTTGTAATCTATTACCAATAAATAAATACATAAAGTTGTAGTCTAATTTATATTGTAGTTTATATTATTTTTTTTCAAAAATTTTTTATAGCCTGATTATGATTAATATGGGAGAATGCCTTGTAAAGCCATTGCATGCATCCTAATTGTGTTATCGTGCTCATGTACAGAAGCTAAGCTGGCCCTGGCGAATTTTCAATGGCTTGATTAAAATTTGCAGGAAAGTACACAATGATTCCTAACAGCAGTTATACACTTGATGTTCTCATGCCATATCTTCATTCTTCATGTCCATATCTCTTGCCTCAGGCCCTTCAAAAACTACCATTTTCTTGTGTTCATTTCTTCCACATTATCCATGGCAGCTATCTCTCATGTCAACTAAACCATCATATTACAACAAGGCTTCTCTTATCTTCTGCTTCAGCAGCAATTGATCTGGCCAAACTCTAATTCTTTTTCAGGTTATTAATTTCACTTTTTCCATATTGCATCTACTGCCTTCGATAATAGCTGCTTGATTTTCACACTCATCCCGTCAACAAATATTTCTCAGTTCCAAGGTGAGTTTAGCAGCTAGATCTTCTGCTCTCTGCACTTTCTCCGTTATATCAACTTGCTCGTTCTTCACTTTTTCTAGTTCCATCCTAAGGGAATTTACTAGGTTTCTAAGGCAGCTTGCTTCTTCAAGGATGCTATGCAGTATTCTTTTGGCTTCGCTGAGCTCTGAGTTCACAGCTTCTATCTCAGAAGCCCCCTTGGCCTTCTTTAGCTCCTCTCTCACAATGTCAATCTCCGATCTTGTTTCAGCGAGCTTAGCCTCTAACTCCAGGGTCTTTTCATGATCATATTCTCTCTTTAGCGACGCCAATTTCTTCTCAGTTTCTTCCCGGGCTGCTCTGAAACAACCAAATTGAACTTCTTTTTCTGCCATAACCATTTCCCGTTCTTCTCTTGCTTTTTCAGTTGCTATCTTCAATTCTTCAATGGAAGTTTTAATGGCTGCAATTTCATTGGAAAGCTCGGAAACCCTTTCGGCGTTTAGATTCACTGCATGCTGAGCTTCCGCTGCAGCCATGAATGCAGAAGTTTTCGCTTCCAGAGCTGCATCAAAATCCTGCCTGATTTTGGTGAGTTCTAGTTTAGAATCATCAAGCTCTGCTACTGTTGTTTTGTACTCTTTTCTCGTGTGTTGTATTTCAGATTTCCATGCTTCAAATCCCACGGCCTTTTGCAATATTGCCTCCTCAATTTGTTTGGCCTGATTCTTCATTGCGTCTTCCACTTCAATGGCTGCTTGCTTGGCTTCTCTGACTTCTGCGAGCTTCTTGTTCAAAACCACAACGGTCAGATTGGCCTTGTCAAGCTCAGCCAGTGCTTTGTTTTTTGTGGTCACGGAACGTTCTAGCCTTTGTTTTAGCCTGCTTAGTTCCTTTTGAGCCAACATAAGCTGTGCCTCCTTGTCAATTACATTCTGCATTCAGGATAGTCAATTGCAAAGTCTTGAAAACCGCAACAAGTTGAATCCTAAGAAGCATAGACATAAACACGAAACGTGACATGACATATAACACTACAAGATCTAAAACCAGATTCCCAGAAGAATGACACGGTAGTAAAAAAATCATATGAAAATGAAAATATTTATGTACAGCAACGCCAATTTTTTTTTTTTTTTTATAGCAATAGAAGTGACTAATCCATTAAATGTACACACAAGAACCAGGATGCAACAGAAGACAAGCCTTCAGGAAAGTCAAATGTTTGTTTGAGCCAAAGGCGGGACAACAAGAAGGATGTTATATTTATATTTGATTGAAACCTGAATTAAAAATTAATGAAAATATTGCCATACAAAAACATCAATTGCAGATTTAAATTTGAGTCACATTACCTCAGATGACCTGGTCCTTGTGCGTCTTTCATTTTTAACAACAACATCACCAAATAGACCGAGGGCAGCTTTTACAGATTTGAATGGTGCGCTTGTATCAATTTCTCCAATCTCTCCCTTCACAGAACCATGCCTTCTCAAGTTCACCATTTTTTCATTCATAGATTTGAATGGTGCTCTTGGATCAGTTGCCCCACTCTCTTCCCTCAGAGAAGAATGCCTTCTCAAGTTCACCATTTTTATTATATTTCTTCTAAAAACGATCTCTGCATTGCCATAAGCATTCAATACATCATGACGGGGGGTCAAAAATATAAATCATTAAAGACCCAGAAAAATGAAATCTTTTTGATTAATGATTGTGAATTTTTCTACCATTTAGGGGGGAAAAATTGAAGGTCAATGTCAAAATCCAATGTCTATGTTTACCGGTATTGTGAATGGAAGAATGTAGCTGGAATGGCAACTGTTGAAAATGAATTAATGAAGCAAGGATGGAGCTTGATGATTCCCTCTATAAAATGCAGGGTTGGAAATCAAAAGCACCCAAATGAAAATGGGTTGCTTTTGATTCCAATCCTTTTTCTCTCTTTGAAAGCTCAGGTCCCTCTGAAAACAATAGCATCCCACAAAATGGATGTTTAAATCTGCTACTTGCGAGAAAGAAGTATGCTATTTTAGCTTCCAAGATGGATTAGTTTTGTGGTGTTGCTTAAAGTAGTTGCCAACTATCCGGGGTTGCAAATATACAAAAATAGCCTCCTCCTTCCCGTTTAATTGGGAAATCATAGGGCTAAATGTGGCAGTCCAGGTAGATACTAATCAAGCCATGCATAATTTTCTGAAGTAAACGTAATTTGAAAAGCTTCGCTAGTAAAGTTACAAAGGGTCAATATTATGCAAGTCGATTCTCAATGTTCAGATGGGGGGCTATCTATAATCTTTTATGGTTGTTTCTTAATTAGAAGGTGAGACGTCTTCATTCCTCTAACGTAAGGCAAATTGATGAGAAACGGACTTCATACAAAATTCACAAAATTTACATTCCTCTTTTAAGTTAGGACACAATTTAAAAATAAAAAAATGAACATCTTTGATGAGATAGAAAATCATTTCGGAAATTAGAGCAATAACGAAAATTTTATATTTCTCTTATAAATTAGAACATAATTAAAAGGTAAAAAAGAACATCTTTATCAAGACATCAAATGGGATAACCATTCCAGAAATTAAAGCAGTAATGGACCTCCCTCTCAATATAGGTCATTTTCAGGATCCAAGCTAGGTTAGCAGGCTATCTATTGTAAAAAATATAAAATGAATCTCTCTATAAATTTATTATCAAACCTAAAGAATGAATCATTCACTCACTAATTTAGGCCATTGTCCCACAAATCGACGACAGAAAGATCTATTAATCAGTGAAGAAATTAACTCTGACATTAGAATTACTTTCTAGTTTGATATGACTTATTTTCCAAGCAATGATTAATAAACATGGCAAAAGTCCAAAAATTGTCGTATGGAGAACATTAACGTTTTGAGATCGTACAACAATTTGAGAATACCATTATAAACAACTCCAAAGAGATATGAAGCTGAATTAACACAATTTATTTCTTCACATTTCCTTTTGTCCTACATAAAAGGCTTACAAGAAACCACATTTTGTGCAACAGTATACTATATTGTGAGGAGATCATGTTCATAGCGAGGATCGTAGGACCCTGTTAACAGGCCTGCAAAATGCAAATACATAGATGGAAATAGAACAAAATAAGCACAATTTGCTGATTAAAAATAAGCAGCTGGATTAAGTCAAACCCCTACTCTTCAAAATAATACTGATAATGTAAATAGAATTTCAAAATAAACACAGTTCATATACGTTTTCCTAGGATATAAAGAATCAATTCTTCACCCTCTTTATGTATGGTGAAATTCAATTCCAGGCATTTCATTCAAACTTCCCCTATATACAAATTCAATGAAAACTGAGGAATCCCAACTTCAGTCAAAACTACCAGGGAAACAGAATTATCAGGTTACTCGTATACAGTGTACTAATAATTCATCAAACACTGAGGGATAGACTTTCTGAATTAAGAACCCGTCCCATATAGTTCAAATAGGATTTTACTGAACTCTAGCAATGTTTGAAGTGAGTTAGGCGTTGCAGATAAAAAAAGGCTTACATGAGCTCTAACACAAGGGCAGACGCCCCTCCTCCCCCATTGCAGATAGCGGCAACACCATACTTCCCATTCTTGTGTCTTAATACCTGCAGCACAAAAGCTGAGAACATTACACAAGGCTGAAACAAAAAGATGTAGATAGCTACACGTATATCAGAGCATGCTGATTACCCCTAGCAATGTCACTAAGATACGGGCTCCGCTGCAACCCAATGGATGTCCAAGTGATACAGCTCCACCATGGGAGTTAAGCCTTTCCTGAGTTTGATAAGAAAGACGGGAATTACCAATTACATTGGGATAGAAAAGGGGGGGGGGGGGGGGAAGCAAAATGCAGAAGCAACCAGAACAGCCGAAAAAAGTACACGTTTCATAAATAAAAAGATAGAACGTCACCACTCACAGGATCAAGACCAAGAAGCTTTTGATTTGCAAGAGCCACAACCTGCATAAAAGAAGTTTGAACATAAAACTGGCTGTCACATGAGCCTCACTGAGTAGATATGAGTTAAATATATTCTCACTGAAAAGGCTTCATTTATTTCATAATAATCAATTTGTGAGGCCTCCAAGCCGGCACTTGATATTGCTTTAGGTATTACGAGAGCTGGAGCAGTTGTAAATAATTCTGGTGCCTGCAAAAACAATTTTGATTTATCTCTACATTGCACACAGTATTCAAGACTAATACAGTTACATCAACATATCAAGCACCTGAGCTGCATCAGCATATCCTTTTATCTTAGCTATTACTTGCAATCCAAGCTGGCGTGCCTTTGCTCCACTCACTAACACTAATGCAGCAGCACCATCACTGGTCAAGATATACCAAACAATCATCAATATAAAACTACCATATTCTAGATTGAAGCATGTTAATGATCATAATTAAACGTCTCATAATGAAGTAAAAGACTCTCACACAAATGTAAATCAATCAATGCATGCATTATTGAAAATAGTCCACTCATGTGGTGGGAGAGAGAGAGTAAAAGAGATGACCTTATAATAGAAGCATTCCCAGCAGTTACAGTACCACCGTCCTTGAAGCTTGGTCTGAGCTTCCTTAATTTCATGGCATCAAACTAGCAATGAGATCATGAAAGATATTAAGCTAAAAAAGTGATAGTTTCTAAGGAGTTCCAAAACAGAAGCAAGTCACAAAGATCATGTAGCATCTAAATGCATAAAGTCTTCATTTAAGGCTTACAGTTCTGAACTAATGTAAATGACAAAAGCAATCATTACATTAACATAAATAGTTGTTTGAAATGGCCATGTTAAGTCAATTTGGTTAATAATTTTATTCAAAATAACAAGGACGTGGCACTTGTGAACAAAATTGCATTATCTGCAGGAAAAGCAATCGATTTGAACCCTTATTCACGCATTGCCGAATCAAAAGCAGATTCACCATATATTCATGAATTAAAATGTTTCCCAAGTTGCATTAACACATCCCTTTATTCATGGTGGATACCTGCATCTGCCTGTCTCTAATAAGACACATTACTTCACAAAATGTTAGAGAGGTGTGTGGCAGCTGTCATTCCATAGTTACTGATTCTAGTTTGTTTATTATAATATAGAAACTAAATTTACAGCCACCATATAAACACAAGAAACCTTAGCTTGTGCAATAAATTATGGTAAGTTAAGTTAACACATGCCCATTTACTATTATACCTTTCCCAAACTTTCATCTTTATCAACTAGTGTGGAAGGCCTCCCTCTTCCACCAGAAATTTCAACCTGCATATGCAAAAAAGTGTGAAGATTGAAATAAAAAAAACATCATTGTATAGGCTATCAACAACTTGCGGAGGAACAGGATAGAAATCACACCGGGGTGATCTCCCAAGTAAAAGCACTAGCATTTTGTGCAGAAATTCCTCTTTCAAAGCTTTGAATAGCATAAGAGTCCTGAAAGACAACATATATGTAAACACTAAACCAGACATATCCTAGATTTTGATAAGAAAGCAAGAAGGAAATAAGAATTAAATAAAAGGCAGAGGAATCATGCATGTAACATGATAGATATCACGTTATGGCATTGAAATCAAAGATATATCAGCATTGTCATACTAATTTCTCTCTGAATATCCTGATTCAGAAAATTCATGATATTGAAGACATTAACAAACGATCCCACCATGAATCAGATTTTAATAGAAGAATTATATAAGTTATAACAATCCAGGATAACTGATAATGACAGTTAAATGAATTAGTGATAGAAATGATAGTGATGAATGACAGAAAAATGGACTACATTATGTAAGTATAACTTTAATAGACAGCTCAACAAAGAACACTACCTGCTCTTCTCTTTTTATAGAATGTTGATCAGCGCATATTTCTGCACACACTCCCATACCAAAGTCATTATAAACATCCCAAAGACCATCTTTCACCATACCATCAATGATAGTATCATTTCCTATTCGAGATCCCCTCCTGTTTCAGGTAAAATGCATGATAGAATATATTGAAACACATTAATTACTAACAAATGCAGTAAGGGATCATGTAACTCAATCAAATACATAAGAAACGCATCAATTTAATAGCAGCTGCAACAATAGAGTCTAATATTATTATAGTATATATAACCAAACATGTAAACGAGACTATATAAAACCTGATCACACAAGGTTTAATTATTTCAAGATGCAAAAACAACGACGTCATTAAATTATTAACAGTACAGCAGACAAATTAAATTCCTCCTGTTGTCCTCAACACATTTCATCAGACTTTAAAAGCATAATACTTGTTCTAAGATCAAATGTATTAAGGAGTCACGAGTTCGTGAAAGCAAAGAAAACCTTGCTTCTGCAATGTACTTTGGTGCGTTTGACATGCTTTCCATACCACCAGAAACGACAACATCATTTTGACCCAATTCTATGGTCTGTGCCGCAATCATAGTAGCTGCAATTAAAAAGACACATAATTTCAAAACTCACCCCTCAAAAAGATGGTATTTTATATTCAAATTCATGAAAAGAACCCACCTTTCATCCCTGATGCACATACTTTGTTAATGGTAGTGCAAATTACAGAAGTTGGTATCCCTGCTCCTAATGCAGCCTGTCTGGCAGGAGCTTGCCCTAAATTTGCACTAAGAACATTCCCAAAAAACACCTCTTGCACTAGTGACGGGTCAACTTTCGCTCTTTTGAGAGCAGCTGCAGATTTAAATGAGAGCTTAACACAAAGGAAGGGACAAGTACCAGTTGAGGAATTTGCCGCCTTACTCCAATGACAAAGAAAGGGTAAGAGCAAGAGAAGAAATTTATATTACATTTAATGGCTATTGAGCCAAGCTGAGTCGCTGAAAGAGATGAAAGGCTGCCCAGGAAGCCACCGATCGGCGTCCGCGCAACACCAACAATACAAACATCTGCAACAAAAATAAAAATAAAAATAAAAATTATACACTAAATATTTGCTCAAAAAGAATTCAACTTGTTATCAGTTGCAACTTCTCTTCGGCTTGAAGTTTAGTTTGGGTAATAAGGAATGCAGAACCCAGTAAACAGGTTTTTATTTTCAGTTTAAAATTTGATATTTCAGATAAATGCCGACATGAACCAGAAAGCCAACGAATTACAGAATGTATCAACTTATGATCCGAAAAGAAACCAGAATTTGCAAATTTTCAGGGACCCAGTGGCAGTTCAAAATTTTATATCTAGCTCGGATTTGTCTGTATATATATATATATATATATATATATAAGAAAGCACACCTCGAGGTTTTATAGAATCGGAAACTGGAGACATGGGAGCGTCGGACAAAAATCCTTCAAACCCTTTAAACAATTAAAAAACATAATTAGGAAGATCATACATATAAGGTGAGTCGGATGAAAAGCATGGGGAAGTGGAAAGTTAGCAAACTTACAGATAACAAGAAAATCTGGAGAATCAGAAGGGTTAAAATGCCGATCTCTTGGAACAGCTATTTATAATATGAGAAGCCAAGAGAGAAGTAGAGAACGTTCGGAAGCTAAATACGCGACTGTCTAGCGGGACCTACTTGGCCACCTAGTCTTGTCTGCTTGAACGCCAAGCCATCACAGTGTACACTTCCCCGTGGGGTTGCCAAATCTCCAATTCATGCTGACATGCTCGGGGATCAACCTGTACATTAAACGGATGGATACAATATAACCCGATTAATCTTTTTCACAGAGTTTTAATTTCAAAAATAAATATTCAAATCAAGTGTCATAATTAATTTAACAAATTAAGTATAAAATAAATTAAAAATGGGAAAAATACAGAAAACTCCCTAAATTTTGCAGCAGCATCAAAACTAACATATAAAGTTCAAAACCTTACAAAACACCCCTAAACTTCTTTAAAGATTGAAAATTTCCGTTTGAAACTAACAATTGGGTAGCCTTTTTTCTCTGCTTTGAACATGAAAAATAGAGTTTATCATGGCATGAAAACCATGACCTTCCTCGAACTGCAAGATCTCGATTCCGGCTCTGAAGATCTCGGCTCTGGCTCTAGCTCCGACATCAAGCGGTGACCTTCATATGATGCCTAATGACTTACAGAAGTGTGTAAATTTGCTTTAGGATTTGCTTAACCGCAACATCTAGATTTTGCAACCCAATGCAAGTTGTGATGCTATACTATGTTTCTGTGAAATTCGGCTTCACTAAATCAGGACTTTTTCTTCAGCTACAACATTCGGATTCCACAACCTAATGTGAGTTACGATGTTATATTGTGCTTCTGTGGAATTCAGCTTCACTAAATCAGCTCGCTGAGTTGCCCTGCTGCATTTAATCTTTCTAAGTTTCACAATGTTTTTGGTTCTCACAACATTTCTATTGCTGCACCCATTGCTACTGTCAGGAACTTGGAGAAGAATCACCGAAACTCTTCATATGCTAGTTGCATAAATGCCCTAGTGCCATACAAAAGGTGTCAATCTATCTCTAATCTTTTATCTCATTAAAAAACTAAACTTTTCATCACTTTTCAATTTTATACTAATTTATGTTTATGTAGGTTTTTCAAAAACACCTCTTTTTGTTGAAATTTGAAAACGTGATACCCTTTTGAATTTGCGTTTGTGAATTCAAAATGGCTTGAATGTTACTACAATGTGAAATTTCAATGGAAATGACCTTATCATGCAAGTTTGCCAATCATCTTAGAATTCCAAATAGTTCCTTTTCATCAAAGTCAGTTTCATATTATATATATGCATTAAAACATTGTAATTGATGCATTAAAATAAGAGAAAAAGGACTCTCCTTATGTATCTGTAACTGATGCATTAAAAACTTGTAACTAATGCATTAAGGAGTGATGCTTTAAAGTTAGGGGTAGAAACTAGACTACTACAAAACATAATCCTGAGACTGAGATTGTATTTAAACTATTTAAAGCTCCCATTTCCACCATTTATATAGTTATTCTACAAACAGAGCATACAAACTTACTAAAGAGGCTTAGTTTTGTAGAATTTTGTATTCTGAAACTTTTTTCCTTTTTTTTTTTGGGCATTCATTTTCCTATTATAAATTAGCATCCACATGATCCCTATCACATCTTAAATCCTCCATACTTTTCTTTTTCATCCGTCCCCATTTTTATTTGTAGAAATATGGAATTTTTATATAAAACAAGGAGCTTCCCGAGAGCTAACCTCCAATTATGGTGGAATATTTTTTTCATTTCTTCTTCTTCATAGATGTTGTGCCTTAAATAAAGATCGCATTTTGATGCTTTCTTTGAATTATTTTGTTCTCAGCAATTCCGTATTTGTGTTTGGGAAATGGAGTTCCCATGTCCAAATGCTAGAAAAGAAAATTCCCATTATAAACTCTATTGTCCATGTCCAGAGCAGAGAAAAAAGTTGCCCATATCTTGTGCCATTAGTTTCAAATAGAAACAAATGGATTCAATTTTTTAGGAAGTTTGGGGGATGTTTTGTAGAGTTTTAAATTTCATGTACCAACTTTGATACTAATGTAGACTTTAGGGGGTTTTCTGTATTTTCCCTATTAAAAATTAAATTATGTATTGATTAACAAGTATACTAAAAACTTATCTAGTAACAAACATGTACAGAAGGAAAATCATACAAAAACAAAGCATTTAAATTTTGGTTGAATAATTAACATATTATAAGGAGTTTCTTATTTTTCTAATTTTACATTGATTAACAGGTATAGTAAAAACTTATCTACTAACAAAAACTTATATAGAAGAAAGACCTTACAAAAACAAAGCAATTAATATGTTATAAAGAGTTTTTTTTTTTTAATTTTACTTCGTTTGTATTTATTGACTTAATCGAATTGATTATAATTTTTTTTATTAAGAGATTGTTTATTATACATTTGAGAATTGAATATGATTAAGAATTGTTGCATATTATACTTATTTGAGACAAGGTTTTAGTATTTCATACAGATACATCTTTCAATTATGAATGTTAAATTAAATGTTTCCTAATTTCTTACATATTTTTATTGGATATTCTCCAATTTCAATCCTAATTATTTCCTATCATTAATTGCACATTATTTTTTATTTTACCCATAACTTATTCCACTTTCATTTTGCATTTTTTTCCTTATCATTCTTTCATCCTTTTAATTGTTTGGGTTTTTAATTCTTCATCCTTCTGTCTCATTATAATATACATAATTAATTGATTAATTTTGTTTGTGGTGGCTAGAATATCAAATGATTACACAATGAAGTTTTTTTTCCCCTCAAATCTATATTGTAATATATAAAAGAAGTGATTTCAGGTGTATGTTGTTCTAAATTGCATTGGTTATTCATTTTGAATTACGTAAAAAAAAGAAGATCTTCCTTTAAAATACTTAATAATTGAATAAAAATTTATCTTTTATTTATATTTACTATCCCAAAGCAACTTATAACTAAGAAATCTAATTTAACTCCTATGCATCTTTATTTTCATTTTATTATATATATATATATATATATATTGAAATATCACTAATATTTGTCATAACTTACCTCAGTCATAATCAACTTTCACTAATCTAAATTGCACTAGTTTAGTATTACAACATAGATTTAAGGCGATAATAAATTTTATAAACATTTAGAAATATTATAATAATGTTTATGATATTTCATAATTAGAGCTGTTAATGTAGGTTAAGCTAAACCTACCAAACTAACTTGCATTGGTTAATTTTATTTGTGGTAGCTGGAATATTAAATGATTATACAATGGAGTTTTTTTTCCCCCTTAAATCTATATTGTAATATATATAAAAGAAGTGATTTCAGGGACATGTTGTTCTAAATTGCATTGGTTATTCATTTTGAATTACATAAATAGAAGAAGATCTTCCTTTAAAATACTTAATAATTGAATAAAAATTTGTTTTTGATTTATATTTACTATCCCAAAGCAACTTATAACTAAGAAATCTAATTTAACTCCTATGCATCTTTATTTTCATTTTATTATTATTTATTTATATTATATATATATATAAATTGAAATATCATTAATATTTATCATAACCTACCTTTGTCGTAATGAATTTCATCGATCTAAATTGCACTAGTTTATTATTACAACATAGATTTAAGGAGTTTTATAAACATTTTCGAAGAAATATTTACAATAATGTTTATGATGTTTCATAATTAAAGCTGTCAACATAGGTTAAGCTAACCTTACCAAGATAACTCAATAAATAAAAATTGTATGTTAAGTTAGTTTTATGTTAGACTACTTTTTTACCAAGTTGGATTAGGCTAAGTTGCTATAATCTGAGTCCCAGTCCCAATTCCAATCTCAAGTCAACTTTTACTAGGCAATCTTAAGTGGGTTTTGTAATTTTGTAATTTGTTATGTTTTATTATTATTATTATTATTATTATTATTATTATTATTACTAAAATAATTAAAAAAATTGTTTATTTATTTTTAATTTTATATTATTAGTTAATTAAAATTAATTATTATTATTAATGGATATAACTAAAACAATTAAAGTACAATATTTTTTAATATAGAAAATCTCTAATTAGAGGAGTAATTAAAAATTACAAGATTTAAACTAAAAAAATTAGTATTAATTAAAATGAATAGAAATATTTTGTTACTAAATTCATAATATATATGTGAATATATCACTATTTTATTGTATTAATAATAATTTATTACTTTAATTAATATATTTATTTAATTATAATAATTATTTTATATATATCTAGTTATAATAAGTAATTTGTGTAATTATTTTTATTAATTTTTAATTTTTATGATGATTAATTGAATTTCTTGCATAATTTTTAGTAATTTTTTAATTTTTAATATAATTATTTATTTTGATAAACTTATATAATACATGTTGACAATATTAAATATATAAATTTATTAATTTTAATATTATATATATTAAAATATAATTTTGATATGCCATAATTATTACCAGGCTAATACACTAATCCAATAACTCAATGGATTAACATTTACTACTTCTAGTCCTTTTCTAAGTTAAGCTAATCGATCCTAATCCTTTACTAAATTAAACCATTGTTATTATTTTTTATATTAGTTTCTATCCAGATAAAATTATACTAAACTCAGGTTAATTCGTTAAATTCAATCTATTTTGAGACCTTTATTTATAACCATTTTTAACCACAAGACCCAAAATAATGCTAATTATAAATTATTATCAACTATAGCTACCTAAACGTTAAGTACTGGAAAATTCTTATTCTTGTTGTGTTAGTAGAAGAAGAGCTTCTATAAGAGCATTTAAAAAAGAAAGAAAACTCAAATAGTGAATCATTGACTTAGTAAGTAAATAATCTTCTTATCAAATATATTCATTATCATACATCTTTTCAATTAATTATTTCAATTATTATTTTCAACCATATTCCATCATGTTTGATACAACTTTGTCATTTGCAATCACAATAATATCAAAGAACAATGAACAATATCAAGGACAAATAAATCAAAAAACAATTGAACCATCTTGTGCCTTTTAAGTTATTCTTATCCCCTTATAAATTCCATCTTTATCTTCCCAAGATTTAACTTATCCCTTCATAAACTTTTTCTTGAAATCCAGGATTATTTCATACTTTCACTAAATTATCTCCTTCAACCATATTTTTACACAATACACATATTCATAGTTATAAATTAAGTATATTTATGCTAACCTATATATACATGTTATAATATGTATAATTCTTCCTTGAAATCAATCAATTATTAGTTAATTATAGCAATCCAAAATGAGATTTTGGATGCTATATGACAACCATTTTTATTATATTTGACTATGATAGTCAATCATGGGCTTTTGGACCTAAACTCCTAGAGCCATGTTTTAATATATACATCCAGAAGTGACCATTTAAGTTATGATTAACTATGATAATTGATTATGACTCTTGGAGTAAAAATCCTAGAGCTATATACAAATACTATATTTAGATATATGTATCCAAAGGTAAAGCCTCTTTAAGGTATTTAACTATAATAATTAAATATGGCTTGTTGGAAGTGACTTGTAGGCGTATTCCCCTACAAATTTATTGTGCAAATGGTCATTTTTAATCAACTTTAACACAACAAATCCATACAATTAGAATTTTATTCAAATTGAACAACTACAAACTTATGCCAAGGTAGAATTAAAAAAATCATTAGCCAACAACAAGGATATATGCTATTATCATCAATTTTTTTAATAAAAATTCAACACATAAGCTCATTTAACAAATAAATCATATAACTACTAGTTAAAGTAGATTATTTACTTACTTATATATGTAGAGGAGATTGGAAAAGCTTATATGAATAAATATTTTGGCCTTAGCTAGCATAAGACAAGAAAATCACTTAAATCCTTAGTTTTCCCTTGTAACAATTAAAACTTAAGGAAAAAAAATACTAACTCACATCTTAGAATTTGAAAAAGTTACCTTATTTAAGGAGTATTTATTGTTGAATTGAGGATGGAAAATTAATCTTGCTTATGAAGGTTGAGGAGATAAAATTTAAGTAAAAGAGATGAGGAAAGGATAGTTGATGGATTAAGGAAAATAGGAGAAAAAATTTAGGTTTAGGATTTTAATACCTTAAAAGGTATTTTGGTAATTTAGAAAAATATTTCGGATAATTTGGGAAAAAGTTATCATAAATCTTTTTCATACACTTTTATTTTGTTCTAATGTTACATTAGCCTTTAATTAACCTAATTTCTCCTAATCATATCATAAAATTCTATCTTTTTTTATTAAATTTTCATCTTAAATACATTCACAACAAGTCGTCAATCAATAGGTATATATAAGTATGCATAAAAATAAATAAATAAATTCTAATTTTCTAATAAGTGTAATAGTTCTTCCACCTTTTAAAGAATTTATCCTCAAATTCTTAATAGCTAACTAACTAATGAATCAATTAATTCTAAAGGATTACTAAAAAGGTAGGGATAATTTTGTTGTATTTCTACTTTGGATTCTTGAGTTGGTTTTTCTATTCTGTGCTTTGCCTATTAAACTTTTATAAAAGATAATCCTTAGATTTAAGCTTTCAAATATGGTGATCTAGAATCTTTACTAGTAACTCTTCATAAAATAATTTCAAGTCTAGTTGAAGTGGTTCATGTTAAATTATGTGAGATACATCAAGAAGATACTTGTGAAGCATAGATATGTGAAATGCCGAATGTATGACACATAACTCATTTAATAAATTTAACTAATATGTAACTTCTTCAACTCACTTGGTGATAGAAGCAAGGACTAATAAAATGTGTTGCTAGTTTTCCTTTTTTACTAAAACACATGATTCCTTTCACTATTGACACTTTTCGGAAGACTATGTCTCCTTTTTCAACATTTAACTCCTTTCTTCTTTTGTTTGCATATGATTTTTAGTAGTTTTGAGCCATTTTAAATCTATCTCGAATGATTTTTTTATCTTTTTCAATGCATCAGTGACAAGATCAGGGTTGAAAAGCTTGATTACTCCTAGTTTAAACCATTCTATAGGTGATCTGTATCTTCTATATATAAAACATTGTAATGCATCATTTTGATAGAAGATTGATAGCTATTGATGTATACAAATTGAATCAATGGTAGGTATTTCTACTAACCACCTTCTAACTCTAAAGTGCAAGCTTGAAACATATCTTTTGGAATTTGAATAGTACACTTGAATTGATAATCTATTTGAGGATAGAAAGTTATGTTGAAATGTAATTATATTCTTAAAGTTCATTGAAAAAATTGCTAAAAATAAGTTGTGAATTATATGACTCGATCTAAAATAATGGTAAATAGAATTTTATATAGAGGAACTATCTTATCTAGATAAATTTGTGCATATTGAGTTGTAGAACAAGTAGTTTTGACTAAAAGGAAGTGAGTAATCTTAGTTAATTCATCAAGAACCACTTATATTGAATCAAACACCTTTTGAGTTCAGGAAAGAGTGATTAAGAATTACATAGTTATACTTTCCTAACTTTATTAAGGAATAAGGAAGGATTGGTGCAAACTAGTGGGCCTTTGTTGCTAAACTTTCACTTGTTAACATGTATAATATTTCAACACGAAGGTGATCATATCTTTTTTTATATCTTTCCATTAGAAACTCTATTGCAAGTCATGGTACATTTTTGCCACACCAAGATTCATGGTGTATGGTGAACTATAAGCTTGATGTAGCAGTTCCTCTGATGAATGGGAACCCAAAAGTGACTCTGGAATTTGATTACCCTTTATTTATCATAAATTAGATCTTTATTTTGATCAAACATTGCCTTTTCTATTAAAGTTGCATACTAAAGATCTTAGTACTAAGATTCTTTTATTATTTCTATTAACACAAATTGAACTATTACTTAAGCTACTATCATTATATGATCTTTAGTTTAAATACTAGCTAGAACTTCTAATAGTTTTTTTTGCTTAATGCATCTGCTACAATATTAGCTTTGCCAATGATAATGAATAGTATAATCGTAGTCCTTCACCAATTCCATTTATCTTTGCTACTTCAAATTCAAAATTTTCTAATTGAAAATGTACTTCAAGCTTTTGTCGTCAGTGTAGATTTCACAAGTTTCACCATAAAATTAATTTCTCCATATTTTCAATACAAATACCATAGTGGTTATTTCAAGATCATAGGTGTAGGATAACTCAAATCATGTTTCTTTAGTTATTGTGATGCATACATGATGACTTTCCCATTCTACATTAACATATAACTCAAGCTAACACAAGATGCATAATAGTAAACTATAAATCCTCTTGAACATGATGAAAGATTTAGAATTAGAGCTAAAGTCAAATAGGTGTTCATTTGTTGGAAGCTACTTTCATATTTATTAGTCCATTCGAATTTAACTTTTTTTTAAGTGAGTTTGGTTAATGAAGAAGATATTTTAAAGAAATCTTTTACAAAACATTGATAATAACCAGTTATCCCTAAAAAACTCCATATTTTTAATATAGTTGTGGGCTTTAGCTAAGTCTAGATTGCTTCAATCTTCTGAGGATCAACTTAAATGTAATTTTGGGCTTTCATATGTCTCAAGAATTTTATACTAGTTAACTGGAATTCACATTTGGAGAATTTAGCATAAAATTGGCTTTCTTATAAGATTTGTAGAATGTTTTTGAGATGCTCAGTGAGTTTTTCTTTAGTTTTAGAGTAGATTGAAATGTCATCAATAATTATAATAAAAAATTTATCTAGAAATGGTTTGGAAATTCTATTCATGAGATCATAAATGTTGCAAGAGCATTAGTAAGTTTGAAGGACATAACAAGGGGTTCATAGTGGCCGTAGTGGGTTATGAAGGCTATTTTGGGAATGTCATCTTTATAAATCTTCAGCCAATGGTATTTGAATTGTAGGTCAATCTTGGAAAAGTATTTTCCTTCTTGTAATTGTTTGAACAGATCATCAATGTGAGACAAATGGTATTTTTTGTCACTTTGTTCAACTGATAATAGTTAATACATAAAAGTAAAGTTTTATTTTTCTTCTTAACAAACAACACTGATATTCTTTATGATAAAGAATTGGGATGGATAAACCTGTTATCAATTAACTCTTATAGATGCTTCTTAAACTGTTTCCATTCGATTGGGGCCATTTAATATGGGGGAATAGTTATCAGAAGAAGGTTAGTTTGAATTTTAGATTATAGCAAGATATGCCATACATTCATTTCTGATAAGTCTTTAAACTTTGATAATGAAGGTTATTCTAACAATTCTAGAGTTCTTTTTTTCTTAAAACATAACAGAAGAGACTCCTTTTATAATAAAAGTGATTATTTTGTTAAAATAATCTACTAATGGCACATTTAAGATCCTTGAAATTTACATGTTACCATTGAACAAACTAATTGTTCATACACATTTATGTTTTGACCTTGTTGTATATTGTCTTTCTAATAATTTTTTAGCAGATCAAGCTTCTCATTGTTAATTTGTAGAGTTATTATGTACACATTTGGTAGTCAAAATAGTATAACATTAATTTATTACTTATTTTAAATATTTAATAATATAAAATAGAATGGCATTATATATTTTTGTATGGATTAAAAAATGCTCATAATCATAAATATAAAAGTTAAAATCTTTATGCAATATGTCTAATTAGATTATTAGAATTTTTAATTAAATACATTTAAAGCATAATTTTAATAACTTTTTTAGAATAAAAATAAAGTGATAGCTATAAATTATTATCACTTATCTTGAGAATTAAATATGAGGTAGAGTCAAGACCTAAAAATTAGTGAGACACAAAAATACATAATTTAAAAAAAACTATGACATATTTTTACAATTAATATATAATTTTAAATTATAATATATGTCAAATTATAAGTATATTAATTTTTGGTTTGCACCTCAGTAGCTTGCACTTTTTGGTACAAGATTAACTCTTATTTGTAATAAGAGCAGTAAATAACAAACTTCACCTAGTAATTGTGCTTTTAAGGATCAAATTTAAAACCCTTTGCAAGTATATCAATTTCTTTTAAAAAAATACATTTGCATAATGCAATTGCCACTAATCCAATTTCTTATTTCAAAAATCACTGTAAAATCAATCCATTATTAAGTATCTTTAATATATATTTGTAGTTATTCATTCATATATTTTATATTTAATTATGTAATCAAATTTTCACAATCTTCACTATATGTAAAATTTTTATAGCTACACATAATGATAAAGTTATGTAGTCATCAAGACTTTTTAATTTTTAATGGAAAATAATGAAATTTCAAATGAATCTTATCTGTTTCCAAATTAGTTTTGGATGTATTTATTACATATGCTATTTTAAGCAATATTTTTTTAATGATTATAATAAGATAGATTAATAAGAAAAAGATATAATTAAATCTAATCAAAATATAGTGAAGTTTTGTGACTTGTGGCTTGATTCTAAACTTTATTAATTAACAAAATAATTGACTTATGTTTCAATATTTATTAAAATCAAGTTGGGGGTATTTTTTATGTTATATATAATAGCACATGAAATTTTAAAAAAAATCAATGAAGATGTACGTTTGTACTAAAATATCCATTGTTCCACGGCCATAGTTAAATGCATAACAAAACCTAAGACATACTGTTCTCTATGGGAAGAGCTTCTCCAACCATTCTTGATTAAAGTATAAAGAATGTTAAATTTTGAAATATTATGTTTATGTTTTATTTGTGCTTACCAAAAGAATTTTAAAATGTGATTATGTGTTGTATGGATCAATTGATATAGGTGTAAAAGTTAGGAAACTTGCATCAATAAATAAACTTCCTTTAGAATATACATTTCGATTCAATTATTGATTTGGAAATTGCTATCATGCTCACGTTGCATATATAATTTGAGAAAATTTAAATAATAATAATGCTATCACATAATTAAAATTTTTAATTATATTTGAGAGGCTTAATTTTTAAATTTTGTACTTATTAATATAATATAGAAAAGCATAATTAACATAATAAATATATTAAACTCAATTGATGATTTTATGAAAACTATTATGAAATAACACAAAATTGATAGAGAAAGAAGAATTAGGAGAAGATAAAGAATAAGAAAAATATTCTTAAATTTTCTTCAAAGCTCTCAATACAAATGAGATACATATAAATAAGCATAAGTTTGTAACTACAATTAATTTAAAGGTTACATCTTAAATTCAATTACATGAATGTAGGAGATAAATACCTAAAAGATACATGAATGTAGATGAATATCTAAAGGATACATGAATATGAGAGATGAATATCTAAACTATATGAATATGGACATCCATATAATATATATTCATAGCACTCCCCTTCAGATGTCCATTGTACAAAGAATATGTCTCATTAAAACTTACTCGAGAAAAACCCAATGGGACAAAAACCCTAATGAAAGAAAAAGAGTACATTATTCCTTGTATACTTTCCTTATTTAAAACATCATTGAAGATCTTTGAGTTGATACATTTCAATTTTATGTACTAATATTTCAAATGTTGAGATAAGTAATGCCTTGGTGAATAGGTTTACTAAGTTATCATTTAAATGAATTTGTTGAACATTAATATTGCCTTTCTTTTGAAAATCATAGGTGAAGAAGAATTTTGATGAAATGTACTTCATTCGATCTTATTTGATATATCCTTTCTTTAATTGAGCTATACATAGAGTATTATTTTCAAAAAGTACAGTTAGAGTTCTTTTGTAAGAGGATAACCTACACATCTCTCAAATATATTGAGTCATAGACTTTAACTAAATATATACTCGACTTGTTTCGTAAGTTGCTATAGTCTCTACATGATTAAAAGAGGTGGCATCAAGTGTTTGTTTAATGGAACGCCATAAAATAGTTATATTAACACTCATAAATAAACAGCTTATTTGAGATCAAGTTTTGTAGTGGATTAGATAAATATCTAGTATCTGCATAACCTATAAGCTTTAATCTAAATTCATTTATATATAATAAACCCATATCAATAGTACCTTGGAGGTATCAAAAGATATATTTAATTATATTCCAATGTCTTCAGGTTAGGAAAGGAACTAAACCTTGCTAATTTAATTATATTCCAATGTCTAAACCTTGCTAATAAGTTAACATCAAAAGTTATATCAGGTCTTGTATTGTTAGCAAGATACATCAATATACCAATAGCATTAAGATATGGTACTTCAAGACCAAGAACCTTTTTATTATCGTTTTGAGGTTGAAAGATATCTTTTTTCACATCAAGTGGCCGAACAATCATTGAAATACTCAATGAATATGCTTTATCTATGCAAAATCTTTTAAGGACATTTTGGGTATAAGTTGATTGATGTATAAAATTCTTTCTTTGAAATGTTCGATTTGCAGGTTGAGATAGAACTTCATTGTTTAAAAATTTTTCATTTCAAATTATTTGTTCAAACAATCAATTGCTTTTTGAATTTCTTCAAGAGTTCTAATAATATTCAAGTCGTTAACATATACAATAATAATTGTAAATCTAAAATTTGTTCACTTTATGAAAACGCATAGACATATTTGATTATTCTTATACCATTCCTTTAACAATTATTGCACGAAGACGATTATATCACATTTGTGTAGATTGTTTTAGTTTATACAAAGATTTTTATAATTTCAAATTCTTTCTTTAAATAATCAACTACTTTTTGAATCTCTTTAGGAATTCCAATAATATTCAATTCATCAACATATACAATAATAATTGCAAATCTAGAATTTGTTCACTTTATGAAAATACACGGACATATTTGATCATTTTTATACCCTTCCTTTAACAAGTATTCACTAAGATGACTATATCGCATTTGTTCAAATTGCTTTAATCCATACAAAGATTTTAGTAATTTCAAATTCTTTCTTCAAATAATCAATCACCTTTTGAATCTCTTTAGGAGTTTCAATAATATTCAAATCATCAATATATACAATAATAATTACAAATCTAGAATTTGTTCACTTTATGAAAACACATGGACATATTTGATCATTCTTACACCTTTCCTTTAACAAGTATTCACTAAGATGAGTATATCACA
Organism: Sindora glabra; assembly: GCA_020226215.1. Classification (NCBI taxonomy): domain Eukaryota; kingdom Viridiplantae; phylum Streptophyta; class Magnoliopsida; order Fabales; family Fabaceae; genus Sindora; species Sindora glabra. The sequence goes on along the minus strand of CM035226.1, from coordinate 14,420,162 downwards.
TTTGTCCAGACTACTTTAATCCATAGAAAGATTTTTATAATTTAATTAAATAAAATTTTTGGAACTTTGAATTACATGCTTCTAGTATCTTAAATTCTTTTAGGATTTTCATGTAGACATCATGATTAAATGAGTCATATAAATAGGCTACAACAACATCCATAAGATGTATATTAAGTTTTTCATATACTGTCAAATTAATGAGATAATAAAATGTGATTGCATCCATCATAGAAGAATAAGTGAACTTATAATTAATTCCAAGTTTTTATGTAAAATCTTGGGTAACAAGCCATACTTCATATTTCATAACTTCATTTTTCTCATTTCGTTTAAGTACAAATACTTATTTGTACCCAACAGATATTATACCTTTAAGTGTTTGAATTATAAATAAAAAAATTTCACATTTTCCAAGTGAATTCAATTCTATTTGAATTGCATCTTTTCATTTTGTCTAATCATATCTACGTCAACACTTATCGACAGATCTAAGTTCATGATCTTCATTATCATTCATCACATTAAGCGCAATATTGTATGCAAAAATGTTATTAATAACTATTTTTTTACAATTCAATCTTTTTCTTGCAGAAACATAATTTATTGAGATCTCCTTAATTTCATCATTTTCATCATTTTCAAGTATCTTAACTACTTCTGGAGTTATATTATTTGTTGTCTCTAGACTTTTCAAAGGTATTTATTTCTTTAATAGGCTCATCTTGAATAATGTCTTCTTTCCTTTTGCTAGGATTTTTATCTTTTGAACTAATTGGTCTACCACACTTTTGGCATACCTTAGACTTGTTAGCTTTTTCATTAATAAATCATCTTTTAGGGACATCAATCTTTATAGGAGCATTAGTAGCTGGTATATGTGACTTAGTTACTTTCTTTAGGTCAGTAAATGCATCTGGCAATTAATTTGCTATACTTTGTAAGTGCATTATCTTTTGAATTTCAAGTTCATATTGCTTTATGCAAGGACTAATATGTTGTAAAGTATTCTATATAATTTCTTTAACCAGCTACTTGTCCTTTTCTCTCCTTAATGTTAGAAAAACTAATTCATCAAAATGACAATTAGCAAAACGTACTGTAAATAAGTCCCCTATCATTGGCTCAAGATATTTTATAATAGAAAGGGAATCATACCTAACATATATTTCCAATCTCCTTTGAGGTCTTATCTTAGTACGTTGTGGTGAATCTATTGAAACATATACTACACATCTAAAAATTTTGAGATGGAAAATATTTGACTCCTAACCATAAGCTAGTCGTAAAGGGGAATATTTATGATAATTAATTGGTCTAATGTGTATGAGTGTAGCTGCATGTAGAATTGCATGTCCCTAAGTAAAAACAGGGAGTTTTATTCTAATAAGCATGGGTCTAACTATTAATTGAAGTCGTTAAATAAATGATTCAGTTAAGCCATTTTGTGTACAAACATGAGCTACAAGATGTTCAACATTTATTCTAATTGACATGCTATAGTTGTTAAAAGCCTGGGAAAAGAATTTACCAATATTATTAAGACGAATAGACTTAATAGGGTAATCTAAAAATTATGCTTCTTAATCAAATAATTTGAGTAAGCAATCTCACAAATATCATATTACGAGTTGATAACAAACATACATGAGACCATATGCTGGATACATCTATTAATATCATAAAATGTCTTAATGATCCATGTGATGGGTGAACAAGCTCGTATATGTCACCTTATATACGTTTTAGAAATGTTGGAGATTCAGTTCTAACTTTAGCTAGTGATGGCTTAATAATCAATTTACTAAGAAAATATGTACCATACAAGAATTCTTTAATATCATAAAATATTTGAATGATCCACATGGTGGGTGAATAGGCCTGTATATGTCACCTTATATACATTTAAGAAATGTTGGAGATTCAGTTCTAACTTTAACTAGTAATGTCTTAATAATCAATTTATCAAGAAAATATGTAGCATACAAGAATTCTTTAAATTGAAAAATCTTTGAGTTTTTCAATGGGTGCTTATATGAATTCTCAATAATTTTTTATATCATTAGTGATCTAGGATGCCCTAACTGTTCATGCTAAATAGTAAATATTTTTGAATCAATAAACCTTTAGTTTATTATAGCATAAATCTCAATTGTACTAATTCTTATGTAATATAAGCTAAAAGAGAAAATGGATAATTTTTTCTAGTACCATTTTCTTTCTCGAAACAATACATATAATATGGAGATATTCATTATTTCCCCTACACACAGTTTCTATGTGATATCCATTACGATGAATATCTTTAAAACTCAACAAGTTTCTTTAAGACTTAAAAGATAATAAGGCATTGTTTATAGTAAATTTTGTTCCTTTTTGTAATATAATAATAGCTAGTCTAGATCCTTTGATTAATTTTGTACTACCAGAAATTGTAGTAACATAAGCTTCACCTATGTTTAATTGAGAAAAATATTTGCTATCTTTTAAGATTATATGAGTTGTTACATTATCTGCAAGATATATATTTTCATTCATATTTTTTTTCTAAAATTAAACAAATCAAAATAAAAGTATTATGAAGTAACTAAAAGAACATGGAATAGAACTCATATCTAAAATAAAATTGTTCAAACCAAATCAAAAGCTAATAATAAGCATAGTTCCCACTTTTAAATTTGTGGACTTCTTCTTCAACATTTTGGATCTATAATATAAGTTTTCTAAACAAACATTTAAAATATAAAAGATTTACTGGGTTCAAATTGATTTTAAGTAGATATGAAAAGGAAGAATAAAGAATCCAAATTTGTAGGAGATTCTTGAAGATGTCACTTTATATCTAAACATATTGACCTGTTACTAATTATAATGTGGTAAAGCATCTAATCAAAGATAAAACATATAAGGGATAATAAAATTGATTCAATTATAGATTTATTATAATAAAAATGCATGTTAATAATAGAGATATATAAAAAAATAATCATGTAAATTCAACAAAGGTACCATTGGCACAATAAGTTTACCAAATGCAATTATGGCAGACATGAATAATAAGTTTACAAGATAAACCTTCTTTGGTATTTTTGTATAACTTTACATTGGTACTTTATTCCTTTATTAAATTACATTTTTAGGATTCATTACATCTAAAAGAATTTAAGAGTTTAATATTTATAATGGAAAAGTTTTCTTATAATATTGATTATTAATAGCTATAATATGTACATTAATTGAATTAAAAGGCATATCAATTAAAATAAAAATGAATTATACATACATAAATCATTAAATTATATACGTAAATATTATTTCAAAACATAACTAAATTAAAAGTAAATGGTGTGCAATAACAGATAAATGAAATTTATAGATTAGTATCAAATTGACAAGTTTAATTTCCTATAAGATAATTTGAATACTTGAATTAATAAAACAAAATTAGAAAGTAAAAAAATTAGTATTACAAAATAAAGTTGTAAGAATTATTCATCATGATGTAAAGTAGTATCTCTTAAATAAGGAAATAATTTTACACACAATTCAACTATTTTATGTACAAATAATAATTGGCACAAATAATAAGAGTAATCACATAAAAGTTTTCTTATTTTATACTTCAAATTTAATATGTATAATTGTAAAGAAAAATAAAAGAGATCTTTGAATTACATAACATAATAGAAATTCTCAGTTGATTATATCTAAATTTGATAAGGAGAAAGTTCATACTCACAAATTTTGCAGATCTGGGCAAATTGAATGATAATACTTCTTTTAAGAATCCAAAAACTTATTCTTGAAAAGAATAATGCTGATAACATATTATAAAATAATATAAAATAGATAGAGAAAGAAGAATAGAGATGATAGAGAATAAAAAAAATATTCTTAAATTTTCTTCATACCTCACAGTACAAATGAGATGCCTATAAATAGGCATAAGTTTGTAACTACAATTAATTTAAAGGTTACATCTTAAATTCTGTTACATGAATGTGGGGGATGAATATCTAAAAAATACATGAATGTAGATGAATATCTAAAGGATACATGAATGTGGAAGATGAATACCTAAACTACATGAATGTGGAAGTTGAATATAGACATTCACATAATGTATATTCATAACAAAAACAAATATTCTAGAAAAATTGTGTGAACAAAACTACTATGATGTGAACTATCAATAACATAAAATATTATGGGTAATAATTTTTTATATGATATGATAAATTGATATAGATATGAAATCTTTATATGAGTTTAGGTTGAATTTATATGAATTTAAGATATAAACAGATTGATCAGTTTAATACAAATAACAAAATGGTCGAGTTATGATTGTAAATGGATTAACACGTTAATCCATTTAAAAATTTATATTAAAATTTTAAATATATTATTTGAGAAATAATTAATAATTAAATTATAAATAATTATATATAATAAAAATATAAAATTCATGCTTTAATAAAATGAAAATAAAATTTTAAAAAGGGAAAAATGTATTTACCCTCTTCAACTATGAGGTTGTTGGATTTTATCCCCTTGAACTATTAAAACTTGGATCTTATCCCCTTCAACTTTATAAAATCTGAATTTTATCCCCATCGTTATCAAATTAACAATCATAATACTGAGTGGCGGTTAAAAATCGATGCTATCATCCTTAGCAGAAGTTTATAACTGCTGATAAGTGAAAATTTTTCAAAAATTAATAAATATAATAACGGTTAAAAATTGCCGCTAAGTAAAATATGATAAATAAAATATGATAGCGGTAATTTTCCTAATAAATTTCGTTAAGTTGATAACGGTGAAGGCAAAATCTAAATTTTATAAAGTTGAAGTGGGTAAAATGTAAGTTTTAATAGTTCAAGGGGTAAAATCTGATAACTTCATAATTAAAAAGGGTAAAATATAATTTTTTTCTTTTAAAAAATATCTTATTAATGATTAAATATATTTTTGTGAAAAATGATAAATAATCAAATTTAATAAATAAATTTATAATATAAAATTTATTAATTAGAATTATTAAATAGATTAGATGGATTAACTTATTTAATGAAGACTTGATCTATCCAACATAATTATTATTTGGATTGAATTCGGGCTAAATTTATTCCAATTGTTATTAATTTTTGACATGATATATACTTGATACATGAACATGAATTATCACCTCTAACATTAATCCCAAAAATCTTTCACCAAATGATAAACTACAAAGAATTTATACTATTTAAAAGCTTCTCAATTTATCAGTAGCTTTTGTGTTAATTAAGATTAATCTTCGTTTTTAAGTCCCAAATGCACATTCCCCGTGCATTCCCTTATTTTAAAATTCTACTTTTGAAGTGTTCTTCTTGAGGCGTGAATCTATGACAATTAACTCATTTGATCATTGTGGTAGGTCTGACATGAATATAATATTTTATATTACATCGGAGCAAATGATATATTTAACTATGATGATCAAAATCGTTATATATATTAAAATAATTATAATTAGTTTAACACATCATATTGTCCTTTGTCGAGCACAGACACTCCACTAGCATATATTATACATGATGTTTATCAGTTCTATAACTTTATTACTACTTAACTTATAATTTATAATTTAATTATTACTTATATAAATAATTAATAATATTTTTTAAAAACTGTCGCATAAATTTGTCAACATTTTGCTGATGCAATGACCCTTTATATTAATTTTGGACGTTCTTTTAGTTACATTGAGAATGTTTGAAGTGATTCTCAAAATTGCAATTCCCTGCATGCTTGCCTCTACCTCTTTCCTGCTGGAGAAAAGGAAAAAATCTCTCTTCAAAAGTAAAATAGAATGATCCATCAGCCAAAAACGGCATTGTTAAGAGCATTCAGACTAAAATTGATATTGGCAAGCAGAAGAACGGGTGGGGAGAGATTCAACCTTCATTTCTTATTCCAGGATGGATAAACACAAACATGAAGACTGTTCCTCACGGTTGCAACTTGCAAGTCCTGTTCCACATCTCTCTCCATTCCTCTAAGAAACTCACTCCAAAAGTAAAATGGAATTTTTTTGCTGTTGAGGAGCTCAAGGAGATAGGAGAATGTTGAATGTTGATTTCATTAAATATCATCAGGCATTGCATATTGGAAACTAGTTCTTCCTTCCAGAAAGTAGAGCTAAATTGCTAAAATAACATTAGTATCAGGAAACAAAACAGCTTGACAATATCAAAAAGACCAGAGACAATCATGAAAGACGCAAGTCAACTTGATTCTCAAACATCAAATATTTAAGTCATCACCAAAACCAGGCATTACTCCTGTAATGCCAGGGGCGGATTTCCTGTAATCAGATGAGAATGTTCCCAAAATCCAATCTTTGTTCCAGAGCTATTCAAATAACACGCCTGAAGGTGAGATTGATGCGAGTAGTTGCAGCTTTTACCCTCTTAGGCACAGAGTGTATCCAATCTCGTTGCGTATAGCCTCCCATTACCAGAAGTGATCCATGCTTAAGTGTAAAAGAATGTTGATCAGCATGATTACTCTTCTTTAATCGCTTGCTCACAGGCTCATCAGTTCCATCTGAATGTCAAACCAAAAGACAATTGCTCTTGAAAAGCTATCACAACATCTATGGGTCCATACATATCATCAACAACAGATACCACTGTACCTTATTAATATAATTCAGATTTGTAGAATGGATAACAGAATAACAGATAGGTTTGTGTAAGTTTAGTGCCTTATACTTTAATAAGAAGGGGCAACAAACAACAAAGCATAAGAAGATTCCATAACGTACTAATACTTAATAAGTACTAGTTCCAAAAGTTAGCAATACAAAAGCACTAATGATATGTGCTAACGTCACTCATGGATGAAATATACATACCACGGGATTTTCTACTTGGTTTCTTCTTCAAAATGAACTCACGTTCACATCCAAAGGATACAGAAGCAATTTCCGGTGTAGGTCCATAAAGCTTCTCATCGTCAGCATGCCAACCAACATAGTCGTTACCACCTATGTATCTATTTAAGAGTAAGCTATTAAAACTACTCCCAGGAAGAGCTTCATGGACCTTCAGAAATAATTAGAAATATTAACACAACAATCCATTGATCATTATATTAGCAGCACTGAAAAAGAAAAACTGAAAATTTAATGGGATCATTCTTACTGCATCCAAGATATCTTTAAGGGGCGGATAATCATCCCAAGAGTAAGCATGCGGCTGATACCCACTATAAGTCAATTCAGTCAATCCTGGAGTTGCAACATAACAAGTGTCTCGAGGCTGCAGAAAATTACAAAACATCACTAATTAAAAGTTCACAAGGTTAACTAACTATATGAAACAGACCCACTCAAGGAAACTGAGATCATAGTATTATTAACAGTTTAAGAAATGATTATATCACTATTAAATATCATCTTGGTTTGTTATTTCAACTAGAAAATATTCAATACCAGAATGCTTGCAAGGTGTGGACCTTCAAATCAATTATTCACACCAAGAATTGCCATTGTGAAATCCCAAAACATGGCGAGGTGTATCATCATGCCACCAAAACGTCCTACATACTTAAGAATCCAAGAATTCAACTTGATTGAGAGAAGAAAAAAAAAGAACACTTAAAGACCGAGAAACAAAATTATTTGAAATCTCCATCATCATGAAACAAGTATCCTGCTCTCAACAGTGAACAACTAGCAATCATGTGTCTAGTTTACAACATGAAACATGACTCAGAAAGTTACATAAAAGTTGCTTCAGCGGAAATTTCCTATTTTCCAATATAAAAACAAGCGAAATATCAACATCTCAATTATCATTCGAATCACCAATTCAGTAACTGGTTATTTAACACACAACAACGTTGACGGGCATCATTCGCACAATCAGATACAATGCAATGTGGATGCAATAAACTAATGCCAACGTCATATGCAATGCCTGATCATAACATGAATACGCATCAATATTTCATTTGGAATCAGAGAATGAAATTATTTAGGAATTAGAAGTCAAAAGACCATAATTTTATAATTATACAGAATAGAAAGTTTCTTCCTTTCCATAACGAAGCATCTGAAAACCAACAATATTGGCCACAGACTTCAAGCAAGAATTAACTTGTCCGGGAGCAACACAAAAAGAGAAATCTAAAACCAAATTAAAGCAAAAAAAAGGGGAGGCGCGGTTTTCTAAGTCTTCCCGAAGCTTCAAACCAACATCAGAGTTCTAATTAAATTGAGAGAGAGACCTGAACGCATGATTTTCCAAAGACACGAATGGTGGGTCTGGTCCAATGAATCTGCTTGTCAAGATAATGGAACCATTCCCACGATTGATCGGAGGAAATGAACCTCTGAATGTAAATTAAATGGCTTCCGTTTCCGAGATCAAATGTCTGCTTCTTCTTTGCACTGTCGTTAGGGTTCGTATTCGTCGGTTCAGACACCGCCTTCAACTTCAACACACTCATGGATTCTCCAGTTTACCTCCCGTTTCAATTTACGCGCCACTTGGGTGTACGCCAGACCCAATACAGTGAAAGCAATTTATAAATCCTTTTCACCAAACAATCAATTGGGTTGGTTTACGTTAAATGTCTTTATATTAATTTCACTTTAAAAATCTATATTATTAATATACATTTTTTCCTAAGATGAGGATAAAGGTGATAGTTCATTCAAATTTATAATCATAGTTTTACAAAAAAGAAAAATACTCTAATCCCTCATGAATTTTAATAAAATTACATTGATTCCCTTATCTTTAACAGTTTTACTAACCATAAACCCTAGAGTTATGTATGAGGATTAGTAAATTACAATTTTCAAATGAATTTTATTGAATAATATTAATTAATAAATTAACTTTTAATGTTGTCAATAAATAGCCTTTTAAATAAATTATTTACTTTTTATTTCTAGAAAATTTTTAATCTTCTTGATTAATAACCATTTAATGTTCTTAATTAAAAGAGATTTTTTATGATGAAATTTTTTTAAAAAATCAATCGCAGACAAGAAAGTTAGGCATGTAACATCAAGGAATTTTTAAACATCGTTAAACTCTATAATAATATATAAAAATGCAATAATTAAAAGAAATTCATATTAGTTTATGATAAAAATTTTAAATTCAGATTGGCGTCACAATTAAAACATTTAGTATAATAGTCCAACTTTCAAGTTCCTTATAATAAGCAAAATAGAGTTTTAGAATTAAAATATTATTATTCACTTGCAAAAGAAACATTAAATAATTAAATAAAAAATTGTTAAAATAATCTAAAATAGTGAAATAAATAATCATGAGATATTACAGCAATATTGATACTTCAAAGTAAAGATTGGGTTTAATTCCAAATCGCTTGTTGGGTTTTTTCTCTTCTTTTATGTCATATTTGAAGACCCTTCATTTAAGAGTATTTTCTTTGTCATGATATGTGGGTTAAGTGTGACCATATTTTTTTGCACGAAGAACAATTCTTACTTTGCTTCTTCTCCAATTTTTTTCCAACTCTTGATACGCCTCAATATACATAAAAAAAGTGGTAGATGAATGTTTTTTCCCCCTCTCTTTTTTCGATTGCTTTTTTCCCTTTGTGAATGCTCTTAGCTAAACGAAAAAGATGGTATATGGACGACTGTTTTCTCTCTCTCTCTCTCTCTCAAAACTATTTTTAGTACCAATATCGACTTCCCCTCTCTCTCTCACAATTATATTTAATACTAGTATTAGCTTCATTCCTTTTATTTTTAATTAGAAGTCATTTGATTCACTTCAATAGCATAAAAAAATCTATCTTTTAAGAATTAGAAAATAAATAGATTGTTTAGTTGATCACTATCTTATAAATTAAGAGAAGTACAACTTAGGAAATAGAGCTTCCTAGAAAGTTCTACTTCTTACAAAATATAAAAAATTACTTACTCACCTTTCTTTTAGATAAATTCTATTTCTCATGTCATTTATATATATAATGACAAAATTATCCTTGTTAAATTTTATTAATGATAACTAAAATTTATTATTTTGTATTATAATAATAATAAGAATATAGTAGTCATTTTATTATTACTTCCTAAAATATTCAAATTTAAACCAAACAAGATATAGGAAGTTACTTCTTAGGGAGTGTTGCTTCCTATATGTCAACCAAATAATTTTAAATACTTTTTAGGAAGTTATTTTCTAGGAAGTTCAATTTCTCATAAAAAGTTACTTATCGTGCGAATTAAACGACTCTTTATTTTTTATATTAGCATAAAGCATTTAATGCATCAATTTTTAGTATTAAAATATTAATAAGTTTTTATTTTTTATTTTTTAAAACTTTATTGGTACATATTAAATGCTTACCATAGCATTTAGGACTATAGATAGCATTTGCCTATTTTTTAAACTTGTTTAGACTTCTCTTAAAATATAAGAAAATTTATATTTTATCCACTTATTAACTCCATTGGAGATGTGTCATCAAGAGATCTGTCTTTTGCAACTTGCTTTATAATTGATAAATAAAAGTTGCCATATTATATTTTTTTTAGATAAATTAGTTTTGAATAAGAGTCAAGTTGAGACAATTTTTGAAAAAGTAGATATTACATGTAATGAATGCAATTAAATTTTTTGTTAAATTTTGGATTAAAAATAATCTTGGCAGGCATAGTGTTAATAACTGAATGTACAAATAGGTGAATTTCAGTACTTAAAATTATAGGTGAGTTAAATAAAAAAGGGGCAAAACTATCAAAAGGTACAGTATAGTTTTTCCTAAGATATATTTAAAAAAAACTAAACTTCAACCCAAATTTAAAATTTTTTCAATAAAATAATGAGAAAAAATAATTATAAATTCAAATCAAATAATATAAAATAATTTAAATATTTTGTAGTCAAAGATATGTTTTGGTATGGTCAAAATGGCTAAAAAACTATTACATTTATATCAATCATATTTTAACTATTTAAACTTAATTAAAGTATATATTTAATCAAAAAATATTTAAAGTATGATATATTAATAGATTTGGATTTAAGTATAATATTATTTTATATTTTAGGAGAAGTATGAATAAATTTTACGCTTGAATGTAATTTTGGCACTCCTAGAATATTAATTGTGCAATTTTAGTCCCCTAATTTAAAATAATCTATGTTGAATTTGTGCAATTCTAATCCTCCTCTTTAATTTTTGTCAAATTTTTGATCTCATAAAATCATTTTTACCTAATTTTTTTTGTATTAACCTAAAATGGCTTCTATATAGACTTGAAAGGAAATTTTTATCTAAATTTTGAAAAAATTAATGAACTACATATGAAAATATAAATTATTTTGAAAGTTAATTATTAATATAGAATTAAAAATGATTTGTTTGCAAAAATAAGGCAATAAATGCTTAGAGTTCAAATAAAAGTTGATAGAAACTAATAGAATTTGACAAAATTGATGAAAATCAAAGAGGATGACCAAAATTGCATCATTTTAGTATTTAGGGAAACAAAAATAGATTATTTCAAATTAAGAAATTAAAATTACACAATTTATATTTTAAAGAAACCAACATTGTATTTAAGCCTAAAACTAAAGGAAAGATACATATAATTTTATTAAATCTCAAGGGAATCAATGCATTTTTCTCTAATTTTAGTAAACTTATTAATAATGGTTGTTAAAATATTTTTTCTCTTTATACAAATTATTAGAAACTAACAAGTGATTATAATCATCATTATATCAACTCTTAGACGATGGATTAAGGGAGGTGAGTCTCATAAAATACGCAAATCAAATCATTCCCACAGTTGTGATACAACTTTTTACAAACTAGTATGTGATTATAATCATAATGTCAACCCATTCTCAATCCCGCGTTTGTGAATATTCAAATTAGCCGTAAGCATTTGACTCGAATACCATCTTATATTTCTTGAAATCATTTTCCCTTTCTCTTGCATTCTAAATTTGATTTTAAATTATTTGACTCGAGTAGCGTTTTATAGTTCTTGAAAGCCTTTCCCTTTCTCTTACATTCTAAATTCGATAGGTTAATTACTTTTAAAAATATATTAATGAATTGAGAAGATTCATCCTTGCTTCTGCATAATGTCCCCCGTCCCCGTGCATATATCTACTCCCACACTGACTCCCTTACTCGTACCGCGGGTACAAAAAACTTGTCAAACGCACACTCCGAAGCGTGCGATCACGAGAACAGGGATGTGACCTTTTGTTGGTCTACATGGGAAATTTGAAGGAAGAGAGATAGGAGGGAGAAAGGATTAGGACAAGGATCGATTCTTGTCCCCTACTATAGCCCCCTTAAAGAAGACAAATCTTGCTAGCTACTACCTGTTAGAACCAAGACCTCTGGTGGTAAGAATAAGCAGGTGATGGGGGAGTAACGACACCTTTGTGAGCAAAAAGATTCAACCAAGTCCATAATTTAAGCCTTTTTTTTTTTTCCAAACTCATTAGTTGGCCCAAAAAATACCTCACCAGGTTTTACAATATGACATATTCATATAAAAACATCTACAATGAGACCCAACATGAAATCAATTGAATAGCAAAAAACCCCTTTTCACCGATGTTAACATTTGACTATAAGTATACTAAGTTACAATTATCCCCGCCTATAACTGTACATGTTGCCCCAGTTAAATATGTTGGAAGGATGAGCAACACCCTCACGAATCATATGGCTACAACCTACCACCTAGACTATGACATGGTCATTCAGCAGCATCATGAACCTACAAACCTAACTGCACCATAGTTGTTTCTTCTAAACAAGTACGTCATGACTAGTGTATTTTTTACATTCTATGGCTACAATACATGCTACTCATATTTATTAGAGTTAATAATTGAAGATCAACAATACACAGTCATATCTCTATTCACCCTGACGCCTGTACGTTGGGCTGGACACTAGAATCTGTCCCAACAAATCTGTTGCTGCAATTCTGAGATGAAAGTTACATCGGCTAAGCAGATCACCGTTTTCACCCTGAGCTTTTCTTTCGAGTTGGATGCTTCCATTTGCTCTGCATCAATCAATGATGAGCTAAGACTATAATAAATTTTTCAAATACAACCTGCAAAGGCTGTGTTACTTACAAGAGGCTTGTCGTCGGAAATCTCAGCATCAGGATCTGATGATTCACTGCAAGATTTCTCCTTTTCCCTGGAACTGCTTCCCCCATCACTGTTTTCTTGGTTCTCTTCTGTATCAGATTCCTCAACTCTATTAGCCTTCTCAGTCGAATCACTCAATTCATACATTCCTTTCTCTTCTGAACTACTTTCTTCATCAACCTCTTGAATACCGTGAGGAACACTCTCCCTATCTTCGGAAAGTCTTTCTCCATCTTCTTCATGTGATTCACCTGTATGACTCAAGTCTTTCTTTAGCCTCTTCCCTCCAGAAATGGGTTTTACTTTCCTCTTGGATCCCATCTCTTTAGTCATGATTCCGTCCGACCTTTCAGCTTGTTCCCCTTCAGAATCACCTTGAAAGAAAAATGATAAAAACAAATGCCACACAGATCTTAGCATATTCTAGCATAGACATAACATAACATTCAATTGAGAAAACAAGGCCTAAGCACTATTCATTTTTATTTCCCAACAGAAGTTGGCAATCCACCAAACAATTAATTATCAAATTCAAAACAAATCTTGCAACGTTTGTAGGTTTGTATGTTTGTATGATTGTATCAAATGAAAGAGAGCTGAAACAAATCTCACTTGAAGATGGATTGAATATAGAACAGTAAAACTACTGCAAGTTTTTGCTAGTCCTGAACCACTATATCGTGAGAGGAAAATGTGCTGATCCAAAAAACGAACAAGACCTAAATTTAGATAAAAGGAGGTTAACATGCATTGCAAATCTTTTAAAGCATATTACCTGAGTCTAAATCATCAACTTTCCAGGATGTGGTCTCTTTAGGGCTAGATATCTCTGAGCTCTCGTTGACATCCTCTTCATGGAAATTATATTTTAATGCCCCTTTCTGTCCACGTTTTCCATTCTTTTTGGGAGATGGTTTACCGTTAACCCTACAAAGAAAAAAATATAGAAGATTAGTGATTACAACAAAAACATGGGGAAAAAAATGTGCATTACAGTTTTGGCTTTTTACTCACATCTTTTTTGACTTTTTAACCTGTGAATCACTTGGACTCTTATGTTTCTGCCCATATGACCTATACAACAATTGCAGTTTCAATACAAAATTCATCAGAGGATGGGGGATATTACCATGCTATTAAAGCCAGTACAGATACGACTCGAAATACCAGTAGAAGCAGATAAATATGATTTCAACCTTTTTCTTCATCCTTTTCTATAGATATTACAGTCATCTATATATAATATGTACCGTAAAACATAATTCATACAAATAGAACTAATAAAGGTAAAACCACACCAAAATGAAGATACTTACGCTTCAAGTAATGATACAGTTTTTGAGGGCTTTATCTTCTGGAAAGGTAATAAAAAGAAATATTAGAATTTGATCATCATTAATTCCTTTCAGCATAAATATAACTAAAGGTCTTTCATAGAAAGAAAGAACAGAGACCTTAGTAGCTTTGCGACCCTTGTCAACACGCTCCCAGCGCTCCTTTTCCAGTCGGAGCACCTCCACGTCCCCATCATCATATAATATCTTGCATATAACATGACAGGTAAATTTCATCAACATTCTAAGTAGTAGGCAGGTGATAGAAAATAGTTCTAACTGAATTCAAGTGAGTTCAGTATTAACCAGCTTACCACATGCTTCCCTTTGAGCGAGTCATAAGACTTGATAGTGCCTTCATAAAATCTGTAAAACACCATATCACCATGATAACTTCAAAATGCTTATTAAATTAAAGACTTCAGTGGCTTTAGAATTTTCCCCATATCAAAAAAGATACAAATAAGGTATATTAGGTAACAGGGAGTTACAATGATTGCATTCACCACCATACCATACTCAGTGGCAGTTAATGATAATAGGATGCAGCATTGAAAAAAAAAATGCAAACCAGAAAAGCTTAAGTCAACAGAAGCACTAAACTCAAGGGGGAGTCACCAAATAATGTCAAAATGCTTCACTCAGAGCTATAAAGAAAAAAAAGAAAAAACTCTGTCTTTTTTGCTTCTGCAATTGGTTTTATTATATTTATCATGATATTACTTACTGCTTATCCATAGGCCACCAAACTTTAATACGGCAACCGATCAAGTCTTCGGTTTCACTTTCAACTCCCTTTGACATACACTGAAGGAGAGGAGAAAAAAAATTCAGTCAAACATAATCTGATTCAAGGGACTTGCTGAACACAGAAATTATAAAGTGCATCGGTGCATGGGCACGGGCATGTACAAGATTCAAACATGGAATAGAGATGCCATTAGAAAACCACTAGAATTGATTCAAGAAAGCCGTATGGTTTACCTTTGCCAAACCTCCAATACTTTTTCTTTTCCTCTTTTGAGAAGACCCTGTGTGAGACCTGACATTACTACTTGTAGTTTTATCAGTTTGTTTTTGATTATCAGGACTCTGCAACAGAAGCAGAAAGTAAGCAAAAGTCCATAATAATGATAAATTACACTCTGATTCTATATTGGAATACAGCCACCAGCAAGTAAATTTTAACCTTCAAGTCATGCTCATTAGATTCATCAGCCTCATCATTACAATGGCTGTCAGAGCCCTTAGCCTTTTGTTTTAATGAGGATGCTAATGATTCAGAGTCACTGCCTTTAACCATTTTTTTCTGCATTTTTTGACTCTTTGCATCAGTGCTAACTTCTATATTCAATGGTAATTTGGCTTCAGTCAAGTCTTGTGAAGCTCTCAGAGGAGCCTTTGAAGTACTACTTGATGATCTCAAGCTTCCGTGGGAGGAAGAAGACCGCTTACGTTTAGGCACTGGAACAGGTGTTGCTTCTCCAGCTTTGCTTTTCTTAGATGTTGCATGCTCTGGATCTTTCTCTGTCTTCTTACTCGATAAATCTTCATGGCCATTACTTTGTTCAAATTTCAAAGACATTTCCAAGTTATCCATATCAATTTTTCTGACCATATTTAAGATATCAATGTTATTTTCAACCTTTTTTGTTTCATCCAGCACTATCTTGTTCTTTTTCACCTTTTTACCCTTGGTTCCCTGAGATTTTATGTGCTTTATTATTTTCCCCAGAGGCATTTCATCTCCATCTCCATCATTGTCCTCAGCTTTGGATGGAACCTGACATATTAAAGAAACATTATCACTGGAATCAAGGTGTAAGACACACGAATACCCAGACAATGTTAAGCTTGGTGTCAAACATACCATTTCTAGTTCAAGAGATTCAAGGTGAGCCAAGACACTTCCATCAGCCAACCAGGTTGTCACTTCATTTGCCTGCCAAACAAATACAGTAGTACAATTAAGAGCAGTATTTAATTAATAAATAGCCCCAAAATCTTGCAATGTTGAAGTACACACTGTCTATCTAGTTTTAAGAATAGTCAACGACACTTCCTAATTGACATATACAGCACTCAGAATAGACAAGTCACACAATTACTTATCAGACCATGGTAATTTGTTGAACTCCAGCATTGCACCAATAAAGATGAATACTACAAATTCAAATCCATGCCCCCATACATAATAAACCATACACAAAACTTGACCACAATCAAATCAAACAAGCAATAAGATTATGCTATTTACTAACTGCACAGAGAATTCTTCATGTAACAAAATCAAGCAAGTATATAATGCAATGCAACAGAAATGCCCAAATCAATCTCAATTGACTGAAGTTTAAGAATTAGCAACACTTCTAAAGGCATTTTGACCAATATGAACAAGAAAACAGTAATACACAAGAAAATAGTTGGGTGAGAAGAGCATACCACAGAATCATCTTTTTCATTCTCATGTGTTTTGTATAGCATTTCAGGTAGTGAGACTGAAGATGTCAATCCTTGGAGATCAACATCCTTCTGTACCAGTCGCTTGATGATTGCTAACCCAAGGTCACAAATTACATAAGAATTCTGGAAATTGTTTGAGAAGAAACATTAGGTGCCTTGTGACTTTCTTTAACTTCGGCAGCATTTTTAACTGTCACAATAAAAAGAGAGAAAAAAATTATCCTCAACCTTTGTCCTTGATGCATCAACTACGTCCTCAGAGTGCTTGATACTCTGAAAAATAGAAGTAATAATAGATACAATCTCCTTCTCTTTGTTAGTCGTTGCTTCGGACTTGGCATCTTCATCTCTATGCACTAGCATGGATAATATCAAGTGCAGCTCCCTGAAAATTCAGAACAGAATATAAATTTAGTAGCAATGAGCGTGCCCAATATGTATCATATATAAAAACTGACTAACAGAAACTACTCATAAAGTAAAAAAAAAACTTGTAAAACCAACACATGAAAGTATCACAGACAAAAACAGAGTCAAAATATCATAAAATGTATTTGGCTAAGACATCATGAGGGCATGAACAAGGAGACCCACAAGGGAAAAAAAATCTATACTGCACACTCAAACTTGCAAATCTAAACAAAGAAATTTAAAATATGCTTTTAATAGCATATGAAGTAATAATGTGAATCCCCTGCATAAAGCCATATTATTCATTAAAAGGTTGTAATATAAAAGCAAGTGATATAGTAATATATTTTTTAACTATACTTACTGCATGCCACAATTGATGATATATATTATATATAACAAATTTATGCTCCCTCCCTCCTTCTCTTCAGATCCCTCTTTTCACATCATTTTTAAACAAAGATTCACATTTCGCATAAAGGTTTCAAATAGGCAAATGGTACCGGTATAGATTATCATATGCTTCAGCATCCTTGCACTCCTCAAAATTAGGACATGAATTGTGAGCAAGTGCATGAACTAGGTGGGGCAGGATATATTCAGGGTAAGCTGTCAAGGAATTTGCATCAGATTGCATGGACAGCTGTCGTGTCCTTGCTTGGTGGTGCATTTGAATAATGTCAGCCAGGTTCTGTTTATCCTGTGTATGCAAACAAAATCTGGTTTCAAAACAAAAACCCATAATGTACAATGAACAAAACTAGTATATGGATCACAAAATCACCTCTGCAAATTCATCTGGCTTGGACCCAAATATATCGAACAAGAAGGCACAAGTGTATTTGGCATCCAAAAGCCGATCTTTTATATATTGATGAACTTTGCTCAGGAAAATCCTCTTCACTTGAGGGAAGCTAATCTACAAGACCCAAAATAAGACAAAAGGCAGCACTCAATTCAATGTTGAAAAGGAAACTAACAAATCATTTTTTTCTAAACAAGTGAATAGAAATAGTCTTCCTCCATGATGATAAGGAAGCAAATATATCAGAAATGCTCAAGAAGAAATTGATTAAATTTAAGGAACCCACATCTGATGTCCTCAAAGTTAGGTGAAAAAGATCAACGGGTATCTTGTGATCCCATTGCCTTGCCAAATGAAGAATTGCCTTTGCAGAAGCAAGTCTGAGATGGGCCTTATCAACTGAACTGTGAGAAGGTATACATGAGAACAAATAATATGAACACCCAAATACAATTGACAGTCAAGGGGAAAAAGTGATAAACGATATATTGATTGAAAAACAGTAATTCCTTGAAGCTGATATACCTTGACTGTATGTCTCTTGATATTTCACCATATAAAAGCAAGTTCCTAAGGATACCCAGAAGTTTATCAATACCCGGACGAATATGAGCATCTTTAACAGGCAAGTAGCTCTTTACCAAGGTTTTAATACCATATATCTGCAATGAGGAAAGAAAAAGGTGATTAAAAAGAAGATAAAGTATCCTACCGACAAATAAGCATATGCACAAGCATTTTCCAATTCATCAAATCACTGATGTCATCAAATGTATCTTAAAACCATAAAGAAGAGACTAGCTTCCCTACTTACCTTCAACATACAAAGTTCACTTCTACCATCCCAAGACACTCTTGCATTGTCTTCTTTCTGAAAAAGTAAAGTATATATGAATATTGAACTGCTTATCTTAATGTATATCTCATAAAAAAGCACAGCAAATGTAGGATTTTTAAATGCTTACATTATCACTTTTCAGAATCTTGTTTATTATAAATTCGTCAATTTCACTCTCTCTAGTCTCAAAAACAGGCATTGCAGTCTGTGCTATACAACCCAGCGACTGCAATACAGGGGGCAGATGTGCTTTCTCTACCAGTATATCTACAAGCCTCTGCATATGAAGTGAATGAATCAGAACAATAGCAACTAATGGAATTGTTTGCAATGCAAGAATTGACTATATGAAACCTTGTATAGAACAGAGAGAGATTTAAGGCCATCATCCTTTGTTATTGCAGCTAGTGCATGCACAGCATACTTTGCCTGTCTCCTACTGCCTTCTAAACATAGTCTCTCCAATATAAGGTCTACAGAACTGCATGAAACAAGAAAATCTTAAGACAATGATACAAGAAAATGAATCATAAATTAAACAAGTAAGGCAGCACCTTGATGTAACAGCAAGTTGTTCACGAATGGTACCACCAGCTTTCGCTAAAATATGCAGAGCACCTTCTTTGATAATATCATTTTCATCCTTAAGTAAATTTACCAGCTCCTCTTCACTGCCACTAAGAAGCAAAGGACTGAAACGAGCAATTATCTGTAGTTTATCACAAGGAAGGTTAACCAGGAAACTTAGAGAACCCAGTTTTATCATTTAAAAGTTGCATGGTGACAATTACAGAAGCTCATACCAAAAACAGGAATTCATCAGAAAAGGATGCTTCAAAAGAATAAGAAGAAGAAAAAAAGAAAGAAAGAAAGAAAAATGGAGCATCCTAACACATGAAAAACAATCTAGGCCAAAAGATAACAGTTAATCAGCAGCAACATGAAAGAAGGCTGTGCAATCAGGACAAACAAAACTATGCAAGCTGGAAACTACTTTTCTTCATCCCCCCCCAAAAAAAAAATTAAAAATTAAAAATTAAAAACTTTTCATAGTTGAAAAAACACAAAAATAGAGGTGAAATTGTCTTTGATACTTATATACAATATTAGAGAATCATTTGCAAAATGCTGGACATAGGAAATATAAGTTCTTACCACCAATATATTCATGCAGGATTGTATATACAGAGCATTCTCCGCAGATTTTTGAACAATAATTTCTGAAAGGATTGCTTTTACATGCTCCTTGTTGAAAAGTACATAAGAGCACTTCATAGAGAAGGTGCTTAGAAAGTCATAAAGGCGATGCTTCTCGCCAAGAATTTTAAGCAAATCATCCTGCAGAAGAGAAACATAGCTAATCAGAATTATTCCATAACAAAATAAATGATGCAGTTTCTTTCTACCCTTTCTAGAAAAAGAAACATGAGGCTATGCAGGAGTTGGGGGATCCATATCAATATCAATGAGACAGTGGCATTTATATGTTAAAACACCACTCTTTATAAACCCTTAAAAATTAAGTATTATGGCTTTCCAACTATTCTACCCGGTATACTCGAGCTTGATGGAGATTACTATTTGGATCAACAAGATTTGTTAAGATCTTCCAGACATTAGCATCTTTCAATTGATCAAGAATTTGGAAACTCTTTTCAGCCTTTGAGGGCTCCGAAAATAGACGGGACATCACTCGGAAGCAAAAGAGAATCTTTTTTTGGACCTCAGGAACATCCTTATCCTGCATTTAAATAAGAGTCAATGTCTTGCGTCCATCAAATTCCCTTTTAACAGTTCATGTTTCTAACTTCAAGAGTCACAAACCTGATTCATCTGCCGCAGAGACAGATACCTCTGCATCTCTAGATGCAACCTGCAGTCCAAAAAATAGAGCAACCTGAAACTTTTACTTCGTATCAATATTGAGATACTAAACTGAGGGTAGGCCTACCTTTGTTTCTGCTCCATTATCTTCTCAAGTGCCTTGATCTCCACTTTATCAAATCCAGAAAAGATACCAACCCAATGTTTAGCAATATCATTAATTGAAAACTGTTCTGGAAAAAGGGACCCATACAGAACAGATTCAATTATATCCGATCTGCAGAATCAATTGAACAGATGAATAATTAAAAATTAGACACCCCTAGCCACAGGAAAATAAATCAGAAACCCAAACCAATAAGGAAAAGGCAGATGCAACTCAGATATTGATGATGAAAAAGCAATATGGTCTAATGTGGCATAAATTGCTTTACCTGAAATCCTTGTCATAAAAGCATCTAAGAATCTTCCCTGGTATCCAGTCGTATTCATTAGGATTCACTGAGCTGTCAGAGCCATTCTGACAAACTGCTCTATAAATCTCAGCCAATCTCTCCATGGTATACTTTTTAACAAGTAGCTGCAATGCAAAGCAAAACAAGAATTTGAAACAATGTCTAAGAGTTACAACCATCACTCAATCAAGTTAGAATACTAAAAGAGAATAAGGAGGTATGCATACAGATTTGTCACGAAGGCGCTCAGCAACAAGTTTCACAGTTTCAAGAGGAATTGCACGAAGAGTATGACATGCCACATCACAGATAACACCCACAACTTGTTTTCGAACATTTTCATCAAAATCCAGCAGCCGGTCACACAGTGCAGCTAAAATGTTTTACCCAAATATGGTAAGAAAATATAGTATAATTATAAATAGCTCAGACTGGCTGAATGTATATAAGTGTTATATGCACTCACAGATGATTTGTGAAGCTTCAGCTCTCAATGGATTCGAAAGGAGACACCTCTTCACATGCTCAAGGACAGAAATGCGAATTTCAACAACTCTATCAGACAACCTTTTCAAAAATTCTAAAAATATTGGCCAAAATGCCTCAGGTATAGGAGATCCAGGAAGAGCAACTATATCTCCAACCAAACTCACTGCTTTCAAGCGGGTTTCAAGTTGATCAGTCTGCAGATTCATATTATATTATAAGTGAAAGATCAGTTATCAAATTTGAATTAGTAAGAGTTAAATTTACCATACCCATGGATTAAATCCACGAGAAATAATAATGTCAACTCTGAAGTGACTCTGATCTCTCAAACAGTGATGTTAGATCTATGAATTACAATGCTCAGAAGCTTGAAAAAAATATCAAGACTTAGAAATTATGCAATGAAACATTGTTATTATAGAAATAACGTCAGTCTGGTGAAAAAAATATGGGAAAAGAATTTATACTGTTGGAATCACAGAGCAATAGCAAAGCCAGACATATTACCAGTAGTTCTCCTGTCACGTATGGAAGAACTCCTGATAGGATCTGAGGTGCACAGCAATACAAATCATAAATAACTCTATGGTATTGAACTTGACTGCTCACTGGCGAGCTTTCTCCTGACATCACTGATAGCAGAAACTGTTTAATACTGGGTTCAAGCTTTCCTGCACATTGCTGGACAACATTCATGGCAAGCCTCCTTGCAGCCATACCAACATCCTGGAATTAAGATTCCTTTAAATCTTTTTCTTGTATAAATTTGATCATCGTATAGCAAAAAAAGACTCAATCAGGAAGATCATCAGCTATCTGCATATTG
Organism: Sindora glabra; assembly: GCA_020226215.1. Classification (NCBI taxonomy): domain Eukaryota; kingdom Viridiplantae; phylum Streptophyta; class Magnoliopsida; order Fabales; family Fabaceae; genus Sindora; species Sindora glabra. The sequence goes on along the minus strand of CM035226.1, from coordinate 14,397,545 downwards.
ATCAAACAGCAAAGAAATGCAGCACTTACATTTTTTTCACGACCTAATGTACACAGCAAAATAGATAAAAGATCCTCCCGAACATCCTCGCTCTCTTCTAAAAGAACAACCATTATAGTTTGCATTGATGACAGGACACTTTCTGGATGATCATCTCTGATTATTACAAAATATACAAGCACCAAGAGTTAAACCAAAAAGAAGCTCACAACTGAGAATTTTACACACATTTCAATAACTATGATACATCTGCCTAGACATTATCCTACTAGCTCATGTTTACAAACAAAAGTAAGTTGAATTTAGAGAACTACTCCATATGTTTGATGATTCAAAGTGGAATCATAGAGAGTCAACCGACCTTTATGAATGTTATAACAAATATGGACTTTGCAAATTATAAGGAAATAATGTTCAAGCTTCAGGCCTATCAAGGAGCAACTTTTCAAGTACATAAAATCTTGACTAACATTGCATGTTCAATATGATACTCATCAAATATAGAACAAGCAAAATGAAATAGACAGAAAACAAAAGGACAATAAAGGAAGGATGGGGAGCAACAGAATCAGTGAGAGAGAAAGGTTAAGCAGCTTGACGATTTATTAATCATATTAATCATCTACTGAGTTCAGTCCCCAAACATCTCAGTCAGTGTACACAAAAATGTTTAGCTCACCCATCTTGAAGCTTGAATTGTCTAATCATTTTATAGCCAACAGAAAGAAAAGACACTAAAAGAAAAGACACCAACTGAGTTTCGAGTTTTCATTCTTAAAGGTAAATAAAAGAATACTTTGAAAGAACCAATTTTTTTTTAAATAACCCAAACTCACACACCACCTGGACCTCTAACGGCCATGTAGTTGGGCAGCAAACTGGGGGAGAAGCCCAATGCCCCTGATAGGACTTGCTGTTTTGACATTTGGGGAGCAAGCTCAATTGTAGGAATTAAACCCAGCACGTTTGATCCATGAATGGAGTTTGCCTAACAACATGGGTGCTTAGAAATAACCATATATATCATTTTGAACACAAGCACACACCTCAAACTAACAAAAGAGAGAGAGTTTTTGATGAACTAACCTCGCAACTGTCAGAAAAGTGCTGAACATTTCATTCACCAAATCATCACATTCAAGATCCAACATTACTACACATGATCTATATTTTGCAAGAGTCTCCAATATGCCAACTCTCCTGCCAAAGGATGGACCACTAGTATCACTTAGACCACTAAAAGTTCTTACAATCAACTCAAAGATGTCCTGCAAAAAGATCAATAATGATTAGAACAAAGTAAATTTTTAAAGTACAATTCTAGATAAAGTTTCTCTCTCTTCTTTTTTTCTTTTTTCCTTCCTCGAAGTGAAATGGAAATTACTTGTCTCTTAAGTTTAAAATGACCAAATTGTATAATGAATAACATGAATAACAACAATAATAAGAAAGGCACCTTTAGAACCTCGTCGCTATAAGGAGCTTCAGGTGCAGTGATCCGAGTTATCTCACAAACACAGGTAGCAACCAGAAGCTTGACATCCCTGTCATGATGCTTCAGAAATTCTGGCTTCACAATTGCATTAAGAAAAGGCTTCATTAACTCCAATGTTGAAGCTGATGGTGATTGATCCATCTCAGCAACACATGTTGCAGCTTGCTGCAGGTTGAAAACAAGATTTTTTTTTGGGAGGCTTAGAAATTGCCAATCAAACAATATTATAACTTAAGTTTTATGCTGTATAATATGTTCAGTGATATATAAAAGAATTGTATAACAATGATGTATACATCAAGAATTACACTCTAAAGCTATACAAAATTACAGCACATATCTAGGCTACCTTTTCAGAATTAGCCACTTTGCATATATTCCTAGCATTAATTTTGATTGTTAAATGTATTCTTGGAATATTTCTTTTGCTAATTGCTATATCACATTCCTAATAGTAATCTGAAGACTACTAACACACACATATTTCTTTTGTCTCCAAATACTATAACAAAAAATTCTACCATTTCTTCTGATCGGAAAGTTCTGGCACAATGAAAAGATCCAATTACAATTTAACAAACAACTTCTATAAGACTCTAACTATACGAGTAACTCAACAGTAGTACATAAACCCCTGATAAAGCCCTCATTCATGATTTCAAATATTTGTCTCTCTTCAGCTCGGTGCCTTCCAAATGCTTAACAGGGATCTAGGTCATTGAGATTTTACCATCAGCCACCCTACCACTGTCTATCAGCGTACAGACTTTAAGCACTAGTACTAAACCACATCAGCCTTGCGCTGCTCTAAATGATCCTCAAGTTCTTTCAAGAGGATACATCAACATCACCCAAAGCGCTCAAGTCACCCATTTGAATAGCTTTTGAGACTCTTGACAAATTAACTTACCCCACTCCCCCCCAAAAAAAAAAAAGGAAAGGACAAAGAAAAAGGAAAAATTCTTCAATAAAGTTGCCTCAAAGTAACAAATATTTCACCAAAAACAAAGTGTAACTGCTAATTAAACTTCATCACAAAAGGCCTATCAGTAAAAAACCGAACACTAAATTCTCACTTATAAACCAACCCACAATAAGAGACTTCAAATTTCGTTCGAAAATCCCTTAGAAGCGCTAATTAATGCATTTGAACCAAATTTGATTCTCCAAAATGCAAATCAGCTCAAGACATGATATTATCGATGTCTTTACGTTTTCTCAATCTAAGCTTCTCAGTAACCAAACCAAAAGTAGAAGGAAATTACTAAGCCACACCAGGAAACAAAAACTTTAAGCTTGAATTTGCGACAAGGAAAATTGAATTACAGAAAATGGTCGAAACAGAGACTAAAAAAGATGAAGTAGTGAGAAATTCAAAACAAATGCATACCTTTAAGAACTTAACGAGTGCGTCTTTGGAGGAGGGAGGCGTCTCCAGCTTGGATCCCAACTCCTTGAGCTGCTGAGGAAGCTTCTGAGCCATGTTAACCATTCAGAGTACGGTGTCGTTTTTCATGGAGTTGCACACAAGCCGAAGAAGGAAGGAGAAGCAGGTTGAGCTGAGAAGAGAAGAAGAGGGGTTTTTTCTGTCTGCCTGTCGTTAACGAAAGGGGGCTCTCGATCTTCGAACAGCTAAGCGAAATGAACTCCAAAATTCCAAATGTTAGCCAAATTTGACGTAGCTGTCATTTTTTATATTAATTAAATGAGACATATAATTACAACTTTCTTCCTCAAATTTATAAATGCAACATATTATATCCATTTAAATAAAATATTTTATCCTCAAATATATAAAGAGTTTAAATTTAATATATTATTAAAATAAAATATTTTATACTGTTAATAAATATTAAAATAATATAGCATCAAAAAATAATAATTAAACATATTTTATTAATAATAAAAAATTTTAATAATTTTTTATCATATAATAATAAAAATTAGGTGATAATATAAAATTAATTTATATCAATAATAAATTAAAATTAAATTTATATATAAATATAACATATTATATCCATTTTAATAAAATATTTTACTTTAATTTTCAATATATAAATTAAATTAGACTCATGCCAGTAACTTCAGACAGTTTAAAATTTTAAAATTATAATTAACATACCAAATATTTAACGTGATTTCAAATTCATAATCACCTAAAAAATTAATGAATTTTATTCATTATCTTTCAGTAATTATCGTTTTGAATTGTTCTTGTATTTTTGTGTATCACTTACAATTTTCTATGTTAAGTTTAACAGGAATCATCAATTTAATTTTATATAATTTTTATTTTGGTAGGATCAAAATAAAATAATTCCTCTAAGAATTACAAAATAATTTATTAGAAAAATAAAATTGCAATTAAGCCTCTCGTGCGTGCGTGTATTGCAATGATGCCACTATATTCTATGATATTTGTGAATTTTCCGATATGCATTTTATGTTTCTAGCAGTTGCGTCCACTGGCTGTGGTTTGGCCAAGTGTTCTCTAGAGATTAAAAGGACTGATTGAGTCGTTTATTTTTCAGCAGTTAAGAATGTGACGTGGCATGGCCCATAGAGTGAATCTAGATATCGATAGCCACTTTTTGTCTCTCACCCGAAAATATATAAACTAATTAATTATAAAAATACACTTTCATCTTTTAATTTTTATCAGGTGTAAATTATAATATAATGTTAAATCCTTTATTTATAGATACCGTAATTTGTAGGTATAGATAAAATGAGTTGAATTTTAATCTTATTAAATATTATTTATTTAAAATAGGATTTTTTATTTAATTAAATATTAAATATATTTTGAAAAATATGATATTTATTATAATTATAAATATATAATAAAATTATAATCCAATTGTTCATGAATTAAATAAATGAAATAATAACTTAATCAAATTGAATAATTATTAAATCAAGCTGACAGTCAAATTACTTAAATAGCCCCCCGGTTCTTAAAGTTTAAGAGATAATTTATCATCCAATAAAATTTTATGCGTAAGGTATAACTCCTTCCCAAATTCGTAAAAATTAACTTATATATAGTTATAAATATAGCTTTCGTTTGGCAGACAACGTTTTTCGGTCAAAGTGTTTGACCGAAAAGCGCTGCCTTTGCTAGCATTTTAAAATAACGGTTTGGCCCAAGTCAAACCGCTATTTTTTAGTAAAAAACGCTAAACGCTGGCGAAAACGCTGTCTGCCAAACGAAACCATAATATTTCTAACAATTACGAAACCATAATATTTCTAACAATTATTTTGCTAAGAAAGTGTTTCTACCAATTAAGTTTTTGTCTTAAATGACAATTTTTTAAATAAAGTTAACTTTATATTTAGTTACCGAAGAAAGGAATATAACCCATTTTTTTAATCTTTATATTTCCTAAACAGATTTAAAATCAATTAGGCTAAATCTAACTACATAAATATCATAAGTTATTATTAAATTGGACCGGTATTTAGGTTTATTGACATATAATGTAAATCAATCTTTGGTAACCCCGCAGTTGGAGTAAACACCACAATTAATATCTCATTTATAAAGATGATGGCCATTATATTTCTTAAATTTCAAACTAGTATAATTAATTCTTTATTTTTATATTTATTATAATTATTAGTCCTTATCTCTATTAGTAATACTAAAGTAAATTATAAAAAGAAATAATATGATAAAAAAGTATGTATTTAATATTACTTAATTGGAATTTAACAATTCACTTCATTATTTTTTATTTATTTTAATATTGCAAGTAAATAAATTAATGAATAATTATAGGAAAAATAAAAATGCATATTTTAAATAAATTCATAAGGCAAAAAGGCATTTTCGGTCATGACCCAATCCTAATCATTATTGGTGTAAAATTTATTACTCAATTTTTACTATCTTAGCCTATATTATATATAAGCATAGATGCACTTGTGATAGAGGGCTAGCACATATCCACCCTAATTAAGAAAATCATATATGATTATATGTAAAAAAAATTAAAAAAAATGCCCCTATGAAACTTTTAAGAAAATTAGTATTGTCAATAAAAAATAGTTCATACATAATAAATGGTAAGTGTAAGAAAAAAATTTATCTTATAAAAATAAATTTATCACACTTATTCTAAAGTGGTTTTAAAAAATTTACCATAAATTATATTTTATATATAGTTATAAATAATACTAAAAAAGAAATAGTACTGTGTTAAACATGATATAAGGCAATTGTAAAATTTGTTTTTTTTTCTAAATTCTTTTTTGATCAAATTTAAAAAACTGTGTTAATAGTATATTTTATTAATGTCTATAGAGAAAGTAAAATGTATAAGTATTACATATTAAATTAAAAAAATAAACATTTTATGAAATCATATTGTTACTAATTTTATATTTATTTTATTACCCACCTTAAAAAAAATTTCTAGATGCACCAAATTTTTTTTCTAGATACACCATTAATTATACACTAACATATTCAAGCATATGTGAGAATTTAGAAATAGCTCTTATAAGAGGAATAGATGGAATTTCATATAGCAAATATAATTAGGAGTTAGATTTGTTAATAACCCAACTAGGCTTAAGGAATAAGCTAATTTAATTGGCTTTAAAGTGAATAAATTTCTATCCTTCTACCCTTTATCTATATGAGACAAGGCATAAAAATATTTAGTTACATCCAAAATATCTAATGTTATTCAAGTCATACCAGAAGGTTCCTAAATAATCAATTGTGAAATGATAATGAAAATAACTTAACTTGTGAGTCTGTAAAATAAAAATGAGAAAGGGTAAGTTTAGGTCTTAGTAAGTAAACATTCTAATTTAATTAAACGTAGAAAGCAAATATAGCTTAACAATTAAATTACTTTCTTTTACGCTTAAAAATTAGGCCACATAATTCATAATACAACTTTTATTAGTATCAACACATTTATCAATAATTTTACATACTTATCCATGCCATCATTCAAGTATACATTTACTCATATCACTATCACATAATACCATACACATGAATAACAATTAGGAAAAGCAAGTAAATCTCCTTATGATTCTCATTAATCTTATTTCTCACTAGTCCATCCTTGTATCTCTCAGTTTCTGTTATTGAATTTGATGTTTAAATATCATATCATCTCTACCATAACATTTCTCATAATTTTAATACATTTGTATTTGTTAATACTACCATGTCTCCATTACATGGCCTTAAGCAATTTAACATATCAAGCATTTCATTTGTATCCAATTTTAATACATTTCAAGGCATAATAGTCATACATATGCATTGGGAAAGGCAAAATATTCTTAATTATGCTCACATATCAATTTCATGAATAAACATACATTGAATAACCAATTATACTTAATTTTATTATTAAAACATGAAATGAATTAGAAAAACTACTTTGCAAATTAATTTTGGATTTTTAATAACTTTCTATAAGTCTAGAATCACTTTGTGAATTGATTCTAGATTTCCAATAGCTTTCTATAAGCCTAGAATCACTTCACGAATTGATTTTGGCCTTTACAAGATGCTTTTAGAAGTAAGGAATTATTTTGCTTATCGATTCCTAACTTAATACATTCTAGGTATAGGAAAGCACCTCGCAAAGTGATTTGCACATGGATCCTAGATTTTTTTTTTCAAAAAATTCATTGTTTATTTGCCATAAATGTCACCCATATGCATTTATTGCATCACCAATGCACACCATATCATACATGCACATTTAAAACACCATTTTTATATCATTTCCATCATCAAAATCAATCTAATCATTAGAAATCATCATATTCCTCCTATATTCATCATAAACCTAAAACTTTAACTTTAACTTAACCAACCCATTCAAAAATTTCAAATAGCAGCAAAATGTTCACTTATTTACTATAGAGGAGATGAAAAAAGGTTGTATTTGTTATTCCGTGACCTTAATCATCCAAGGAAAAAGAGCCAAAGATTCCAAGTTAGGGTTTATGATCTCCCTTAAACCAAAACCATTTTATCATTATATTTCTAAAGAGAAACAGAGGAATGCTTAAAAAAAAAGAACCAATATTCAATAATTCTTTCCTTAATTTTATTGAAGAATTAATGGTTACTACTTGTTGAAGTTTAGAGTTTGAAAATGGGTAATTGGCAAGGGGCATTTTAGAAAAAATGCCTTAAATTTTCTCCATACTTATATATGTCAAGATTTGGATCAACATACGCAACGAAATTTTAAAATTTTAATCCAAAACCTTCGTAGGATCCATGCAAAAGTTATAAACTAGTATTAAGATTTTATCTTATTTATGCTCGTATTCTTTTTGAACGAATCCTTAAGAGACCGAGATGAATCAAACACCGGTCGAAAGGTACACCGTCTTTATGGTATCCACACGAGAACAATAACTTTTCCCCTCTACGAAACTGTTAGAATTCGTTTTTCTTACTAGGATTGGGTTTGGACATTTTCTAGAGTGATTTAAGGTTTGATTGAAGCCAATGCGTGTGTTTTTTTTTGTGTAATGTTCTACCTTCAAGTTCTTTTATAGAACTAAGGCATATCACAATCCTAATCGTACTAGGATAATGCTTCAAAAATCCTAATCATACTAAATAACTATTACCTTATCCTTATCCTAGAGGGAGTAAGCAGAGATAGAACTTATCTATTAATTATATAATATTAGATAATAATAATATTATTTCATAATATAATTATCTAATAACATAATTATCTAATATTACTTTAATATCAAATAATATCACATAATATATATAATATTTAAATATATATTATCTTAATAATATATATATGTACAAAAATAAGTTCAATTAATTGAATTTTAGTTCAACTAAAATCCAATTAATTATTATCTCATTCTTACTCTTTTTGTGTGACCCTATAGGTTCTTACTACGTTGATAATAACTCATTTTGGGTCATAGACAGTGAGTGGTATCTAGCAATACATCACTGCCACTAAGTAGTAAGAATGTCTATGAGTCAACATCTACCTAATATATGATCAACATTTTGTATCATAATCCTTTTTATAACAATATCCAAATCGAACTGGAGGCATGAAGTGTACCATCCTCGTCAATGTTCAATTTATATTTTTTGATACTAAGTAGACTTAAAATAAATGATCAATATAACATATTGATCCAATTGAGCATGCTTATGCATTTCTAAATCTCACTCAATCAAAGGGCCTAAGGATATTTTTCTTTTTTACAAGAGTAACAAAATCTCATTTATATTACTTACTTTCCTCTGTATGATTTGTGACACACCCAATCAACGTTTTACTCGCCATCCCAATTAAAGGTGACATAGAACGAAATTAAAGTGAGTAACTCCTCATATAGGGAACTGTAGTAACTTTAAGTTAAAGGACTATACGTATTTGTAATCATATAAGAATAACTAATGACATGTTTATCCATGCAGTATTCTCACAATGGGTTAGTCTAGTACATTGTTCACTAATAATGTACTCATGTATTAACTTGATATCATATATCTATGATTCATAATCATCAATCACTATACATGTTAGTCTCAATGTATTATTATTATTCTTTTTGTAATAATATTTAATTAGGGCATTTTAGAAATAGCAAAGTTATTCCAAGGATAATTATTATATTAACTTATAATTTGTACAAAATAAAATAAAATAAAATATAATAATTATATTGCCAAAATGAAACATAATACATAGTGTAATATAGCAATCATCTCTATGATTGGCTCCTAAGACACACACCAACAATATATTCATTTTGAAATGCTTATAACCCTTATACTTTTTATTCTATATATCATTTCTTATTTATTTCTTGCAAGACTCTCATCTCAAATCCCATACAGTCAATTTGATTTTACTTTATCCAATATCTTTTTCATATTCTCATATCACAATTTATCCATTCTATACAAGGATTTCATTTTAATTATTATTACCAAAATTAATTAATCATTCTTTTTACAATAAAACTTCTAAAATCCTAAAATTTTAAATGAGGTGTAGCATTTTCAATCTCTTGATTTTTATTGAAGTTTCTATCTTTTTCTACAAATTTTTTAAATAAAAGTGTCCCAAAATTCTATTTAAAGTAAACTCATCCTTTAACTTAAATATTTTGATATTGCAACTTGTAAGGAAATTGTCCAATTCTAACTTTCTTCAACATCCAAAATCATGCAGAACTCATCCTTTTAGCTTAAGGCCATTGATACATAGCACTCGCACCAAAATTATTATCTAAACTTATTCTAACTAGTAATAAGGGTGATTCCAAATCAAATCCAAGGAATTAATAATCAATTTTAGATTACAAATTATAAATGGAAAAGAGGGATTTTTATAAAATTATTAGATTAAATAAAAATTGAAAGTATTAAATGAAAAAAAATTACAATAGTAAAAGCTTCAATTCAAGAAATATCACACTTTAATTCTTAAATTTATTATCAACTCTAACAGAATTTATAATCTATTTAATTCTTAATTAAAAATTACTCTGACATCAATAATAATTATGCAAAGTTTGTTAATTTAGAACAAGCACCTAAATTAACTTCTTACTATTGATTTCAAATCAAGATATGTATCTAAATCTAATCAGTAATAACATTAAACAACAAGAACAAGGTCTTGACAACTTTATATACAAAAATTATTAATTCATCCTCTAATTTTCTTAGCAATTAATGATTCACTAATATGTTAAAACATCAAAGCCTAATTGCTTCTAATTACAGTCAATCATAACTACCTTATATGCAAGAATTGATTATTTAGTTGTACATTATAATAGATAATCAATTGATTGTAATAAGTAAATTATCTAAATAGTCATTCACAATAAGAACAAAGAAAAAGATATAATCAAACTAAGAGTAAAATTAGAAGGAAGGTCTTAAAATCAAATCAGATTAGAGTGCTAATTCCTTAAATTGATATAAGTTCAATCTTTCATACCTTCTCTTAAAGAACAAAAAAAAAAGATAAATGTTATCTAGTGTTTGGTGCTATATTTAGAGGCATAAATTCCCTGGAATATGGATATGTTAGGATTTTGTATTTAGGTTATAAAGAATAGGGCCTTGCATAAATTAAAAGCTCATAGTCTAATTTACAAATTAAATTATTAACAATACTTACTATAGTGAATTTTTGTACTTTGGCTTCTAGCTTAAGTTTAACTACTAAAATGAAGTAGTTTTGCTAAATTCAGTTCAATCTTTCATACCTTCTCCTAAAGAAAAGAAGAAAAAGGAAGAAAAAAGATAAGTGTTATCTAGTGTTTGGTGCTATATTTAGAGGCATAAATTCCCTAGAATATGGATGTGTTAGGATTTTATATTTAGGTTATAAAGAATAGGGCCTTGCATAAATTGGAAGCTCATAGTCTAATTTACAAATTAAATTACTAACAATACTTACTATAGTGAATTTTTGTACTTCGGCTTCTAGCTTAAGTTTAACTACTAAAATGAAGTAGTTTTGCTAAATTCCAAAAATAAAAGTTGTTAGGCTAAGTCTTATGTCACTTTGGGTATTAATTTCATTTTAATTGGACTCATATAGTTCCAAATATAGCTCAAAAATTATGATTGGGTTAGTTAAAAGAAACATAGAGCATCATTTTCACAATCAAATTTGACCCTTCAAACATGTAAATTAGGTTTCGATTAAAGTATGAAAGTCTTATAGCTTCCTCTCAATTTTCTAATAGAGTAAAAATTACCTAATTTGGATCTTTAAAATTCAAGTTATAGTAAAAAATATGAAATAACATTAAAATCCAACATTAATATTGCAATTTCTTAACTCAATCATAAAACAATACAATTTCATTATTTTAAACTCATGTAACCCTATAAAAGGCATAAAATAGCAGAAAATAATATATACTTGTACATTAACTATTGATCATGTTGTTTTTTAAATTGAACTAAAAGTAAGAGTCACATAATAAGTCTACTACTAGTAACGAATATAAATGAATATGGCCTCAAAATTTGGAATGCATTTTTCCAACATCATATTACAATGGAAGTGATTATGTTTTTAAAAAGTTAAAGGGTTAATTTGATTCAAATAAAATTTAAGGGATAAGATTATAGTTTTAATGAAAGTTAAAGAATCAAAAGTGTTTTTCTGTCATAAGAACATGAGAATATATATGACTTATGTTTCTTATGTAAGATGCCAAATTAGATATCATGTAAGAATTTTCATTTAAAAAAAAACTAATGGTGTTAGCTAATTAAGCAACATTGTGCATTTTTTAAAGTTAGAGCATAAATTTCCTCCAAATAAAATTTAGAGAATAAGATTGAAATTTCATTACAAATTAGAAAATAAAAATATTTTTTTATTTTGAAAAAATTGACAATATTTTTTAAAATACTTTAGTTATAAATTTATCTTTTATAAATACTTTAAGATAATAAAATTCACTAAATTTAATTTTAACTCAAAATAATATTTCAAAATTTAACTTAACTTAACTTAATAACTATATCAACAATTAATAATTTCACAAATTAATAAAATCAATAGTACAATTCACGCTAACAAAAAATCCTTATATCCAAAAACACAAATGACTAAATATAATCTTAGTTCAAAATAATAATCGACTTTTAAATCCAAATTTAGCTAACCGAAAAAACAACATTAACAACTAAGTTTCATAAATAAGTAAAACCGAAGATAGAATTATGTTATTGACTTAGGCCATATTTACTGCACCATATAAGATAAGCGCTACATAAAAATTATGGGATAATACAATATAGGATATATATTTTATAAGCTTCTATATTGCACTATACTTGATACATCATTATATAATATATCGATAAATTATATTTTATTTGTGTAGTTGTTTTGCCTATTTTCATTTAATTCAATTGCATTTCTAAGTGTTAAAATTTATTTACCTTTACTTTCTGCTATTAATACATTATTCACCAAAGCTTTTTTATCCAATTTTTAATAGAATAAGCACGCACAAAGTGATTTATTTCTTTTGTCTCCAATTCCTTAATAGTTAAACCTAATTTGAAGCTCAATTTCAGAAATAATTTATATGCGAAACATATTATTTCTAAAATGCTTTGACAAATCTCTAACGAAAGTTTAAAATTAAGTTTAACTAGAAAGGAATTTAGGAGAAAAGAGACAACATACATTACATGTGCAATTATGATTAAAAATTGGATAGGAAAAAGTTTAGTAGGTAAAGTATTAATGATAAAAGGTGCATGTAAGTGAATTTTAATGCTTAAAAACACATGTGATTTAGGTTAAAATAAGTGAAATCGTATATAAGTAAAGTATAATTTACCCTAACATATATTATTGTACGTTATGTTGTATGCTTCTTATTTCACAATAAATAATAATATATATAATATTAAAATTTTAATTTTTCATAAGATAATTATTATTGATAGTTATAATATATAATGGTGGGAATGATGTTGGTTGAAAATAATAGCCCAGGTAATGATAGTGACACAAATGAAGTGATTATAGATAAAAGGGTCGATATGAATATGAGATAATGGCCGTATATATTAATAGTGGTGGTGATATTTACAAACTAAGTGGTAGTGATGCTATAAATTAGTGTAATGGTAGCAATGGTTAATGATGACAGTGATAGAAGTAGTTCCTAACAATAAAATTTGTGAGAGCTAAACTATTGCTACTACATTTGTGCCATTGTTAGAGGCAATTGCCTTTTTATGCCATTACCACAATGGTGACAACAAAATGATAGTTGTCATTATATTAATAATGATCGATAGGAGTGATAAAAGGCAAATGATGGTATTTGTTATTATTGTTACTCATTGTCATTGCATTAGCAGCAATAATAGTGGTGGTTACCATCACATTGGTGGCAACTGTGTAGTTGGTGGCAATGATAATAACAGTGATAATGGCCAATAACAATAATAGTGATGAATAGCAACAAATAATGTAGAAATTGATAGGATAAAATTATTATTTTTTTATAAATTTTATTTATGGGGTCTTATCTCCCACCTTAAGAAGTGTATAACATTACATAATATTTCAAATATTTCAATTCTACTACTTATTGAATAAAACTCAATGTATATATGAATTGATTTTATTGTTGAATTATGAGATATTAGATAAATTATTTTTTGCCTCAAAAAAATGTAGAATTTTATGTGAGCTATTGGATACTCAATGCATGAAAGAACTCACCCTTCAAATATAAAAGAAGGAAAACATATAAAGGTATATCATATATTATATATGTTAAACATATGATAAGAATTAATTATATATTATATAATTTATCTAATATTCTCAGTTCTTATACAGCCTATCAAACGAATCCCTAATTCAATAACTAGATGAATTTATTAATTTCACCCGCTAACAGCCTGACACAACCATTTGGGATAATCTAACTAGTTAAACTAAACTCATTCATAAGTCCAAATTCAAAATATAATTAGAACAAAACAACAAATTATTTCAAAATTTAACTGAATCATTAAAATATATATAATAACTTCTAATTTCAAGCTATATATATTTATATATTTATTATTTATTTATTTTTGGGATTCAAACAAAATCAGTTTCAAATAATTTACATACACAAAAAAATAAATTAAAATATGAAATAATGAAAAAAAGAACAATGGATAAAAGAAGCATTACAAATATTTTAATCAATTTAAAATTAAAGAATTTAGTTTCATTAACGTAAGAATGGCACCAAGGAGTACAGGTACCTTTGACTCAGTAGGCAACAGAAGACAGGAGAGGAGCAAGCGCAAAGCTCGCAAGGTTTTTCAAAATTTTTATGGATTTCATTCATTAAAATTTTATATATTCAACAAAAAGCTGACCCAAAATTTTAAAACTTTTGTTTTGTGTGAAATCACTGAAATGTATGATGCGTTAAAAAATGTTTTTGAAAAAATTTATAATATGTAATTAAGCAATTTAATTTAAATGAAGTTGTAATTATTGATAATGGTAAAAATAATAATTCACTTAATATATATTTACAAAATCCTGAATTTGAATCCTAAATGCCTTGCACATAATTATACTTGGCATTTTAAACTCAGTAAGAGTTTAATAAGTTATTTTATTATAAAATAAATTAACATTTATTTTACACTCATGTATTAGTAAGAGAGAGTAAAAAATTAATGTCTCTAAGGCATCATTTGGCACATTATATAAGATTCACATAATTATATTTGGCATTTTGAACTCAGTAAGAGTTTAATAAGTTATTTTATTATAAAATAAATTAACATTTATTTTACACTCATGTATTAGTCAGAGAGAGTAAAAAATTAATGTCTCTAAGGCATCATTTGGCACATTATATAAGATTCAATAATATAGGATAAACTATATAATCAAAATTTATACAATATTTAAAAAATTCAAATAAATTATATAACCTATTTGAAGATTTTTTTCTTATACATTAAATTTCATTTAAGGCTATTTACTTCCTTAGGGAAACAATGATAAGGGATAATATAGCATTAAGATAAATATATAATTATTAAAATAAAAAATTTATATCCTTAATCCCCTCATTTATTAGAAAAATAATTTCTTTCATTTTTATAAGAAATCTCTTTTATCTCTCTCTCTCTCTCTCTCTCTCTCATATATATAAAGCTATTTTTGTCAAATTATTTATTTTTTAAACATATACATATTCTTATAAAACATAAAAATAAATAAAAAATAGAATAATTTTATACAAATCTTCATCTTATACTGTTATAAACCAAATGTTATATGGTATGGACTTTATCCTATATAATACTATACTAGTAAAGTTTTTTACTCATTTTCTCTTCATATGTGGTAAAAAAATTTTTTTTGATGGGCTCTACTTTTTTTTTTCTCTATTGTTTCATCCATTTTCACCATGTAGCTAACTAAAAAATATTACTATTTTTCACTTCTTCTTTTTTTCAAATTTCTTTCCCCCCATTTTATATATAAATAACTAAAGCGCTAAGGTGATATTATGTACCGCAATACTACTAAATCATGATTGATAATAGTTTAAGTGAAACACAGTTTGCATTGAATTAACACAAAAAATAAATGTATGATTTTTAGATCTTGAAAAAATATATGATGTATTATCAACACATTATCAAATTTGATTGTTAATAATGCAATTAAAATATAATTTCCGGTGATTTAACACAAAAAATAAATGTATGAGTTTTAGATCTTGAAAAAATGCATGGTGTAATCATTAACACACCATCAAATTTAATTATTAACATATTATTATATAATATATTTTAAGAGATTATCAAAGTGCAATTAAATCAAAATAAATTTGTATCTCAATTTCTTTCCGTGCCGAAGAAGACTTTTTCTCGTGATCTGAACACCCAAGACTTTCTCTCTCCTCCGTGTCCCCACTCTTTATATTCCTTTTATTGTTTCCAAAGTTTAAATTCAGGATTTTGGTTGGAGGGAAATTTTTGCATGATTCCTTTGTTAAATATTTTTAGTTATAATTAATAAATAAAAATATTTTTAGTTATATTTTATTTATGGATCATAAATAAAGATCCTAAAGACACTAACACAGGGCGTTGACTCTTAGCGTCAACACTTCAGGAAAACGAGGAAAGTTTGTTGAGTTGTTTCCGAAGTTTAAATTAAGACTACATGAAATTTTATATTTTTGAAAAATATACATCCTTGAAAATGTTTCAGGCATATAATTTTCTTGAAACATAATATTTTTATATTTAATTTAATATATATTATTGAGAATATTATTTTATATTTTAGATATATTATATTCTTATGTTTAGTTTACACTTTATATTTTTGAAAATTATATTATTTTTTAAAAGAATTCTTATTAATTTTTATTATAAATTATAGATATAATTAAAAATAAGTGAATACACACTTTTAAAGATATAATAAATTAATAATTTAAATTTTCTTCAATTAAAATATAATAAATAATTTAATATGTAAAATATTAAAATTAGTAAGAATTTAAATTTGAATTTTTATATAATTAATTACATAAACAAACTAAAAGTTATTTCTAATATTAGAGTATTAGTTTTGCATGATTTAGACATTTAAATTTTTATATTTTTTAAGTTCCAAGGCATTAAAAATTATAAAAAATAATTATAAAATTTAATTATAATTTTTACATAAATGAGAAAATTTTAAAAATATATATTACATGTGAATATCCAATATTAATCAATGTGATCATAAAAATTGAAATTTAATTAATGGATTAAAGTTACTTTATGAATCCTTTTTGTATTTGTAATGAGATTGTATATAAATTAATAGAATTAAAATTCAAAAATTATTTATTTTTTTACTTATTTAGTGTAACTATGCTTGTTATTATGAAAAAATAAAAAATGATAAATATAAGTTAAAATTAAAAATAAAAAAAAAATTTAGAATAAATTAATGCATAAAAATGGGGGTAGTATTATCTTTTTATTTTAATATTAATATTCTCATCTTATGGAAATTTAAGATACCCACCTCCCTTATGAGGATATTTTGGAGGGAAAGTTGGGTTAAAAAATTTCTTAAAAATGTTACATTTTAAAAAAAAATATTAAAAATTTGAATCAAATATGAAAATGTAACATTTTTATGAAATATTTTTAAGAATGTAAAAAATATTTTGTGAACTAAATGTCCTTTAAAGATTTTGCTTCAAACTCTTGCAAAGGATGATCAAAGAAAATTGTAAAAAAGTTGTAATCTTTTTATAAAAGTATTTAATTTATTTAGATAAATTCATTTTATACTATCATTATATAGTAAATTAATTTTATATTATTATCCAATTATATATATTATTAGATTAGTAAAAAATTATTAAAATTTATTTACTATATATTTGTTAACCTTTTTTAAATAGTATTATTTTTTAATAATGTATCTTATTTATTTATTAATTATATTTAAAATATTCATAAAATTATAATTTTTACATCAAATTTATAATTTTTTTATTGTTATACAATAAAGTACAAGGTACAACTTTTTTTTATAATTTTGATAATAATAAGAGTGATAATTTACTTAACATACATATGTGAAATCCTAAATTCAAGTCCTAAACACCCTACATATAATTAATATATTTCACATTTTGAAATTAGTAAGAGTTTAATAAGTTATTTTGTTATAAAATAAATTAACATTTATTTTACACTCATTTATTAGTAAGTGAGAAAGGAAAAAATTAATGTCTTTAAGGTTCCATTTGGCATACCATATAAGATTTGATAATATAGGATAAATTATATAATTGAGATTTATATAAAATTAAGAATTTTAAATGAATTGTATAATTTATCTGAAAATCTCTACTTATACATTAACTTTTGTTTAAGGTTATCCACTCTCTAAAGATGATAATAAGGATTAATATAGTGTTAAGATAAATATAAAATTTTAAAAAATTTTAAATTTTTTTTTGTCCTTAACCCCTCATTTATTAGAAAAATAATTTCTCCCATTTTTTATAAAAAATATTTTTTTTATCTTTCTCTCCTTTCTTATATATATATATATATATATATATATATATATATATATATATATATATATATATATATATATATATATATATATATATATATAAAGATATTTTTGTTAAATTGTTCATTTTTTAAATATATATTTTTATGAAACATAACAACAAATAAAAGATAGGATAATTTTATACAAGTCTTCATCTTATACTATTATAGATTAAATGTTATGTAGTTTATACCTTATCCTATATACTACTATACAATATGATGTGTCAAAAAAGATTTAAGATAAATAAAACAAAGATAAAATTGTAACAAGTAAATTTTTTATTCAATTTTCTATTCATATGTTATAAGAAATTTTTTATGGACTCCACTTTTTTTTAGCTTCTCTTTTATTTCACGCACTTTTTACCTTACAACCAACCGAAAGAAAATACTACTTTTTACTGATTTCCTTTTCTTCAATTTGCTTTCTGCCCATTTTATATGCAAATAAGTAAGGGATGAGGCAATATTAAGTATCGCAACACTAATAAATCATAAGTAATAATAGTGCAAGTGTCGCAATTTGCAGTGAATTAATACAAAAACTAAATGTATGATTTTTAGATCTTGAAAAAATGTATGATGAATTAGCAATGCACTATTAAATTTGATTGTCAATATATTATCCTGTGATATATTTTAAAAAATTATCAAATTGATATGCAGTTAAATAAAAGTGAATTTTTATCTTAATTTCTTTCCTGGCCATAGACGAATTTTTCTTGTCCTCTGAACACACAAGACTCTCTCTCTCCTCTGTGTCCCTTGCTCTTAATTTTCCTTTTGTTGTTTCCAAAGTTTGAATTAGGGTTTTGCTTGGAGAGAATTTTTTTTTATATTTCAATTATATCATATCTTTTAAGTTATAAGTAATAAATAAAAATATTTATTAATTTTTTATTATATAAAAATCCATAAAATTAATAAATATTTTTTATTTATTCATCGTAACTAAAGATGCTAAAGACATAAAGACACGTGCTCTTAAGATCAACACTTCTGGAAAATGAGGAAAGCTTATTGTTTCGAAAGTTTAAATTAAAGGTCTTGCTTCGACAACTTTCGGAGGAAGAAGAAAGAAAATCTCTAAAAAGTTGTAATCTTTTTATAAAAGTATTTAAAATTGATTCAAATAAATCAATTTTATACTATCAAATTAATTTTAAATTATCATTTACTTATGTATATGTGTTATCAAATTAATAAAAAACATTAAAATTTTTCTACTGTATATAGTTAAAATTTTTTAAATAGTATTTTTTAATAATGTATCTTTTTTTATTTATCAATAATGTAAAATATTTTACAATAATTATGAAATAAATTTAAACTCTTCATAAAATTATAATTTTTACATGAAATTTATATTTTTTTATTGCTATACAATAAAGTATGAATTGCAACTTTTTTAATAATTCTCACAAATAATAAGATTTTGTAATTTTTTTAGGAATCTTACAACTAAAATAGTTATAATTGTAGCATAAAAATATTTAGATGCTTCATGAAAAACTGTAAACTTTTATGAAAAAATTATTACACCTTAAAAAGTTGAAAGATTTTATCAAAAAATTTTGCGC
Organism: Sindora glabra; assembly: GCA_020226215.1. Taxonomy (NCBI): domain Eukaryota; kingdom Viridiplantae; phylum Streptophyta; class Magnoliopsida; order Fabales; family Fabaceae; genus Sindora; species Sindora glabra. The sequence goes on along the minus strand of CM035226.1, from coordinate 14,377,816 downwards.
AAAGTTCTAATATACTCCTTTTTTTTACAAGTGAGTGCCCAAGCAACTCATAAGTTTGAGTGGGGTACTGGTATATCTGAGTTGGTTCAAACAGGACGATATATTTAAACTAGCCATCTACGATTATTGATGTACGCTTTGATTATCTTGAGAGTAATCCTTCAAACATGGCCAAACTCAAACAACAATATCACATGATATGTTCAGAAGGTCTTTCATTCAAAGTAAGCATCAAAAGAAGGGATCTGCCAACGGTTTCTCTGCTACAACTGCAGTAAGAAGCAAGAGTTTTAAGTCCGGTTGTAGTCGTAGATTGGGCAGCCACAAGCTGCACCTCCTCACTTGTACTGCTCATTCTGTTCAGCATTTGCTTGTGCACCATGAGATGATCCTGCATTGTTTCCATCCCTCATGTAATTCCCCATTGCCGCACCGTAATACCCATTTGGATGACCCATGTGAAACGGCGGCACAAATGCAGGACCAACCCCAAACGCCCCGTACTCTACCGCCCTCCGCCCCATTGTCTCACCTCTCATCGACCCGCGATCGCCCTCCAGCTCCCGGTACCTACAATGACAGAATCAGAATTTTAATGTAGAGGGATTCAATGCAAAATTTTCTTGATAGAAAGTATATCTTCTTTTGAAAGATTATAAGGAGATCATAATTTTTGAGAGGATCAGACTTTTCGTCCATCTCCTACTCAAGGACTGAATACCTGTGGAGGTAAATGGTGAGGGGTTCGATGTAGTCATCAAATCCGAGCTTGCTCATGGCCCAAAGAACATCCTCGGCCGTGATGGTCTTGCGCTGCTCCCTCTGGCAGCGCTCGTTGGCCTCGCTGGTGATGAAGCTGATGTACTCGGAGACGCATTCTTGGATAGTTTCCTTCGCGTCGTCGGAGATTTTGGCATGCGGAGGTAGGATCTTGCGCATGATCCTAATGACATTTGCTATCGGCATGAACCTGTCTTGCTCCCTCACTATGCACTCGTTGTCCTCCGATGCTGCTGCCGAACGGTTGTTCTCTGCCACCTGCCTCATGTTCATCTCCGATGCTGCTGGCTTCGGCCCTGTCATTATGTTGGCTAGACAATGTTTTAGATCATGCAAATTAACTTGTGTCATGTTTTCTTTTAGCGTCCACGGAATTATTTTCTCTAGATGCATGTTCTTACTCCTTTTTAAGATAAAAAGATAGCAATTCTCTGCTTGTTATTATACTAAATTACAAATTGGGCTTTACAGAGATGGATAGGGAAAGACAGTGACTTTGGATTAGACCTAAAATGACAAGCATATGTGTTCTATGAAAAATAAAAATAAAAATAAAAATAAAACACTGATAGAAAATGGGAAAGGAGGCTTGAGGCAGGTCTCTGTTGCTTTCTCGAGATCCTAAAGAGTCTGAAGAAAACAACAAAACCTAACACTGTAGCCTGATGCCATGCAATAATGGAGGGAAAACGAACAAAAACGATTCTCCTTTTTTTTTAATGGCTTTTTGTTTGTAGTAACATTACTTTGCTTCTTTGGATTCACTTTCTACCTACTTCTTACAGATTATGAGATCTGCACTGTAATCTTACCGAAGTATATGATGCACTCAAAAGTATATCAAGTATTTCCCGTTTGTTTGCATGCATTCTTCAATCAGTTTGAAACTGAAATTGTGAAACTGAAACAGAGCAGCGACCAAAACGGTCCAAACTCTAAATTTCAGTGGCTCTTTAACTTCAGTCCTTCTTAATTATTTTCTACCATCAATCTTCAGCAGAATGTGAAGAGTGAAGACTGATGAGACATCATGCATTGCAGTTGCAGGCAATAAGAACAATATTCAAAGAAACCAGCCATAAATATACATATAGTGCGCAGAGCAATATTTTAATGAGGCAAAAAGAATACGAAATAAGGAGGCGACATGAGCCTTTGCGTAGGAAAGGTAAAAAAATGAACACAGAAAAAGAGGGGAGGGACTTGGCTTGAACAATTGCGCTGAAAAGATTCTACTATTTATATATTAATAAAAAAAAAAGATTCTACTATCTATAAATAAATGAAAATATTTTCACTTCACAGATAAACAAACTTAAAGACATGCAAAAGATCTTTACTAGTAAGAATCCATATTTTCTCCTTGTCGAAATTTTAAGTGGCATGAAATTATTAGATTAAAATATTTAATTTGTTAATAGATATAATTAAATAATTTTAATTTAATTATTTTTAAAATTATCATATCATTCCCAGCTTTAAAACCTTTGGACATCGTATACTTCACTTTTCTGTTTTTAATTTTTATAGTTATTCATCTCCTTCCAATTTTTGTATTTATTTTTCATTATTATTATGAGAATCTTCAATATTACACTAGAATTCTCCTCCTAATTTGATCCTTTCACACTATCTTTACTTTCATATTTCAGTCAAACTGACCCTTCTAATTCACTTCGATGTTGTGGACGTACATAATCTCAATCACAAAGACACACTTCACATACTTTACTTAACTCTCTAACTATTTTTAAAAATAAAAAATAAAAAATAATAATAAATAAAATTATATTATTCGTACGTGAGGAGATTCAGCTATAACATAAATCCATACTTTATATTTGTCGTCGATATATGTAATAATTATGTAAGATTCATTAAAAATCATATTTTTTAAATTTTAACGCGTTAATTAAAGATTATAATTACGATCCCTTCCCATTAGTTAAAAGTAATAGTGTGTTCTATATAGAACCATATGATCTAAGATATATAATTTGAATTGTACAAGAATCTCTCGCACATGTGTGAAGATTTGTGAATTTAAAGTGTGCAACTGCCATTTCTTAAATTGAATGAATTGGAAATGCATGGATGCCACTTGGAGTGAATCCCAGATTACATGCATGCATGCGTGCCACTTGGTTTAGTTTCACTATATAGTGCCATTTCCTTTTCCTTTCCCCATTTTCTACCACAATAACGTCTATATTACTTTACTGATCAAACCTTAAAGACAAAAGGAAGAAAAGGGAGTGATGGAAGAGACAAGGAAGATAACGTATGCCTGCCTGGCCTCACGGCCCACAGTAATGTCAAAAAGTAATAACCCACAGAAAGCAAATAAAGAGATCTGATCAGGAACCAAACCAGGAAGAGGATGAAGAAGAAGAAAGAAGATTAACCGATCCATATGGCAAATTAACAACGAGCTCAAATAAGCCACTAAGTTACAGACAGTTGCATTTGCATGCATCACAGGAAAGAAGCAGTAGCTCGAATAAACAAACTAAAAAAAAGATATATATGCCCTATTATCCTGCATGCAATAAATGAAACCCAGAGGTAAGATATTCAGTGGCAGATGAGAGATTTATGCAATTTTATTATCCTGCGTTCGTAGAAATTAAGAAAAAAACAAGAGTTTAAGAAAGGATTTATATAATTTTGGTGGGAAAGTGAGAAAATTTAATGATTACCGGAGGGAGCAGAGGTGGCGTTGGGAAGCTTGCGGTAGCCATGAAAGCCAGCACGTTCCATCGATGCGCAGTGTTTGTGTGGTGGGATCTGAAGTGAGAAGGAGGCTAACCTTAGATACTAGTATGTGTGAGTAGGGGTAGGGAGTTGGGAGTACTTGGCAAGTGTCGTCATTTATAGTGCTCTATCCTGCAGACAACGTGTCATGGTGGTGATGTAAACAGGAATACCTGGCAATAGCCGGTACGGGAGAGAGAGAATAAAAATGATAGCCGTTAAAGGTTTACAGTCCAACTAGAGACACGGGACATTGACCGACAGACGTAGGTTACTAACATCAATCCCATTTGACAGCATATGCAAATTTGACATCATATGCAAGTTTAAGATTTGGATGGGTTTTTCGTGTGAGGGTTGTATAGTTGGGGCTTGTTATATATATATATATATATATAGTTATATTATATTTAATATTATCTATAAATTCTCATTCAAATAAATTAATAAACAAATGAGATTCATTTCTATAAAGTGGTTGGGTAATTTTTAGTGTACAAATTAATCCAATATATTTGTATCTATTTACCCTTATCCTCCTGTTGAATAACCATATCTTACTGTTAAAAGAAAGTTTTTCCAGGCAGCGTTACATTTTTCTTTTCATTTTTATCGAGTATCAGCATTTGGTGAAAAATTTTTTCCCGTCAAAATATCGCTATAACTTCTCCTTTTAGTTACACCCCTGCTATAACCTTTCTTTTTTTTTTTTTACTTTGTGTTTTGCTGTCATTTTAAAAACTTCATTATTAATAATAATCATTATATTAATAATAAATTAATAACTAATATTTTTAATAATATAATTAGTATGTTATAACTAATATAATTAAGTGCAATGTTAAATTTAGATTCAAAATTTTAAGATCGGAGGAATCAAAGGAATCCTATCTTATCTTTTATCATATTAAAAAAAGATTGTTTTTTAAATCTACTTCTATTCGTTTTAGCCAACCGCCAAATTATTATTGAAAATTTTCCTATAAATTTGTTCATTCTTTTTTTTTCGTTTTAGTTTTATTATGGTTTCTTTTTACATTAACGTTTGATGTCTTTTTATGATATACTCTCATATTTTTTTGATCCTCTCGTAAACTTGGAATAATTTTTTGGTTGTGCAAACCAAAGAGAATGATGGTTTTGATTTGTACCATGTCTAAAAATCGAATGGATTTATTTTTATCTCTTAACCCTCCATATTCGGGGTGTAATTTTCTTTATTTATCTTAATTAATCTATCTTTCCTATTTTTGCATAAAATAAAAGTAAGTAGATTTTTAGGATGAATAATAAAAATAAAATAAAAAAATTCTAAGGTTGCAATACAAATGCTTTTGGAGAGATCTGAGATATAACAACATACTTTTGAAAGAAGTTTAAGTATTTGAAGTTTATGAAAATAAAGAAATTTCAATTAATTGTGTCCCCTGTGAGAAGAAACCAAAAGATAAATAGTCGTTAACAACATCTAATTTTATATATAATATAATGCTCAAATTTTTGAAAGATAGTGATTAGTAAGGATGATAATTATTGGCTACAAGAAAAGAGAAAAAATGCCATTTAAATAAAAATGTGAAATTTGAATTTACTTACAAAGTAAAGAAAAACCTAGAAAATGTTAAACCAATGAAACACTTTAAATGTGTGAAGTTAATAAAGCATAATTGTGTAATTATGCCAAGAAAATTGAAGTTGCAAAGAAAAAGTATAATATACAACATAAGAATTTTTACTAAGATTGTTATTGGTTATGAGAAATATATATTTATGAGTGGTGGATACAGTTTTTGGATAGTATATCAAAACATAATATGTGTTTGATGAATTTAGTTATATCATATTATATGCATAATTATTGATAATTATATTATATGAAAATCCCTAAAGGATTTAAGATACTTGAAGCATGCAACTCGGATTTTTGAGATTTGTGTTTGATTAAATTTCAATAATATTTGTATAGATTGAAGCAATTAGGATGAATGTGGTATAATTATTTTAGTGAATATTTATTGAAAGAAGTATATGTAAAAATCCTTTGTATTTTTATCAAGAAATCTAAATGTGATTTCACTATAATTGTTGCATACATTAATTATTTGAATATTATCGAAACTCATGTATAACTATAACAAACAACAGAATATTGAAAAAAAATAGAGTTTAAGATAAAAGATCTTAAAAAAATTAAATTTTGCTTTGGATTGTTGATTAAACATTTAAATGATGAAAAATTTATTCATCAATTAAAATCAATGGAAAGATCATAAAATATTTTCATTAAATGTTCTAATAATTACTTAATCACTTAGTATTAATAAGGATTCAATTTAAATTCTAAAGAATAATAAAAAATTTTCTAATCATAAAGTGCTATACCTTAGTGCAATTAATTCACTAACAATATATATTCTAATATAACTTTTTAGTAAGTCTAAAATATGGTTTTTTTTCGAATTAAAAGATATTAAAATAAAATAAAATATACATTAATCTAATAATATTTTTAAAATTATATACATTTTTTTTGGATTAAGAGCATGCGTGTTTAGCAGCTACATTAATCCATATTCCATCTCAAATGGGCATCTGGTTAAGAGCATGCATGCCTCTCTCTTTCTCTCACTCTCTTTAAGTATTAAATTATTTATAATTTTTATCTAGTTTAATAATTGTAATTATAATTATTATATTAATAAAATATGAGGGTTTTGTCAAGTATAATAAATAAGTGCAATTATCACACTAAATCAAAATTCATAATATCATATATATATATATATATATATATATATATTGTATCCCTGAGAATATCTCACAGTAGCCTTGCAGCTATCCTAAAATTTCGCTCCGTCACACCTCGAAATACCAGCCTCTGAATAACAGTTCATTTATAGCCTAGCACTGATGACAACTTTCTTCTGTAGGATTATGGGTGTTTGCCAAACTTGAATAATCATCTAAACGGGCAAAATATTTAATGTTATTTTTATAGAAATATTATAAAGTGTATTATTTTTTATTCAATAATTTAATTTTCTATCAAAAATAAATAATTTTCTCTTAAATTAAATTACTGAATTGAAAAAATAATATAATTAATAACATTTATATGAGAGTAATCTTGAGTTTTTAATATTAATCTAGTATTAAAACTTTTCTCCTATTAGGTACATTTCTTATTGCTCAAAATTTTTTTAGTCCTACCATAACATTGAGAAATCTCAACATTATTTTCTACTGTATAGTTACAAAAATTAAGGGAACAATTTATTGATTTATCAACAAATAATAGGAAGTAGTTATGAGAATCTCAATAATATTATACACCAAAAATTTTTCCGTTCAAAAGTTTGGTAAGTTTCTTTAAAATTAGAAAGTCAATCTTTATTCTTACCCAATTCCAAGTGGAAATTAGATTAGAAAAAATTCTTTTTAAAAGTTTGATTTAATTTAGTGTGCATTTATAGTCGAAATTTTATTTTTTTTCCTTTCTAATTTAACAAAATTTAAAACTATGTTTATCAAGATTCATCAAACAAATTCAGTTACGCAAGTAAAATTCTTTTTTTGTTGGTAAATCAATAAAATTCTTTAAAGCTTTGCTACAAATGTAACTTTTTTTGTGATAATAAAAGTGGTTAAATTACTGGATACATACATACCAGTATTAGGGATTGAATCTAAAGACAATAGAAGATACAAAATCTTTAAAAAATATTAAATGTCATTTGAGTTATAAGCTTTCGGCATAAATATAATCCTTTTATTTATAAAATAATCTATTTAATCTCCAAATTATTTTATCAATAATTTCTTGCACATGATATTCACCTTATAATTTTAAATGAATAAAAATAAATCTAAAATATATTACACATAAATATTGTGAGTTTTAATATAAATTTTATAAAAGAACACTTATCAATGTTGTATCCATCTCTCTCTCTCCAACTAGATAATGCTTGCTTTTCTTCTCTAATTCACTATGAAATAAGAAGTATAACATTAAATGATATCGTAATACTTGTTTAAAAAGCTTGTAAAAATATAACTAATGCAATAATATAAAATAGTTAATATAGATGCTAAGTATTAATTTCAAGATAAATTATATTATTTTCCCTTAAAATTTGACCTAATTCCAACCTCTTTTCTTGAATTTTTAAAATTTTACACATCCTTCTTTTATGTTAATTCTCATATGATTATTTGCCTTTTCTGTCACTTCCACGCTAACATTTTTTGTTAAATAATGATATCATTAATATTTATAAACTTTAAATTTCATAACTATCCTCAAACATGGACAAAATCTAGAGACATTTCCCTTCATTATTAACGAATTCAACATATAACCAACAAAGGAGTAAAAGGCAGTAAACTTTATATCACAAACTCGATCGCGATCAATATAAATCTAGTTTTTTTTTTTTACCGGCCTCTCAATTTTTATACCAATTTTACCTATCGAAAATTTCTATTTCCATAAGATGTAAAATTTATTTTAAAATTTTATGGAAAAATGAATAATTTTTTTTATTTTTTGATACTTTCCTAAAGCTATAAGCTCTAAATTATGAAACATGTATTTTTTACAAATACAACAGCAACATAACATACACATATAATATACAACCTTAACCCTTGTATTTATTTAAACAAACACACATAATTTCACTCCTAATCTTGATCCTAATTCAATTATTAAAATCTTTAAATTAGGTTGTCTTTAACCCTCTATAGATCTAATGAGGCTCAAATACATCTATTTCAACCTAAAAGTATTGAAAATCAAATGGAATGGATTTGGAAAATTTGGTGAGCATATATTTATCACAATTGTGTTTAAAATCAATTACATAAATAATTAACTGTTAGTTATGTATTAAAATAAAAAATAATCGTGAACCAAATCTCTAGATTGTGTCAGCACATGATACCAACTCTTAAGTTAACATATTTATTTATATACAACTCAAATTTCCTATTTCAACTCGTAGACATAATAGTATCAATCATTTTATTTTATGCAATATTGTTACTATATTACAATGCAACCTATTTCAAGTAGTTATTAACTTTTGAACAGCTAATAAGGCTCAATCATAATTAGGTTTTTACAGTCACACTAACAATAGTATTACATTAAAAGTAAATTTTAATATCACATCATAATGTATAATAATTTATAATAAATATACATATGTTTACCTTTTATTTCTAAGTTAACTTTATACCTTTTACAAACTTTCCATCCTTATTTTTTTAAGGTCTACTTTATACCATTTACAAACTTTTTTCCAAAATCAATACTTATATTTCAAAATTTCTCATTCTCAACTTTTAAATGTCTAATAATATTTAGATGATATTTTCGTTATATAAAATTTTACTATTATCACATAGTTAAAATTTGAAATATTCATATTTCCTCTTAATATAATGGAATATGATTTAACTATTCTCATCCATAATAAATATTTTGAAGCATGCAAAATAATAAAACTTTAAATAGTATTATGGGATGTTACAACTTATCTAAGTTCAGAAATTTATCTTACAAGTATACAATTAATTATCAACCATAATTAATCTATTTCATACTTTTGAAAGAAAATCATAAAAAATATTTTTAAAAAATATATATGGTATGCTGATAAAGAATCAAAGAAGATAAATTTTTCTTCCTATAACTAAAATTACTCTACAACATTTATATATGAATGCCAAAACACATATTAATTATTTAAAATAATGTTAATTAAATTACATAAATTATTTTTAATGAAATCACGATTATTCCTTAATAAACTGTCTATTTCACCCCTAATTAGATTGATGTAAAATCAGAAATTAAAAAAAAAAAGTCCCATTTTCCGCTCTACTCCCCCTCACTGTTGCTATTTCTCTCCCATCTCACAAACTCATCCTCCCTAGTCTCGACTCCTCACGTTCGCAACAAAAACCAACGTAGCTATAATTACAAGACTCCAGGAAGTCAAGTCCAATCGCCCAACATTATCGCAAAGCATTCAAGTGATGGTTATTGCCGCCGCCACAAATTTCAAAGGAAACCAAATCCGTACATTTTTCTTCTCAAAATTAAGATCCCCAACTTGATTTCAACCTCTTCTAAATTTTTCTTTCCAAAAATCTCAAATTCCTACGATACCGAAACAAATGAATAATTTATTATCATAAAAAAAAAAGAATTTCCGATATTTTTTCTCATTCTCATCCTATAGAAATCTAATGAACTCACATATGTAATTTTTTTTTAAATCACAAAATGAAAATTGCCCGTCTTAGACATTACCACATCACAAGTTCAAATGGGGATCAAGGTCAGGTTGCTCTCCTGAGAGATATATTGTTGCATGAGTATTTATATCACATTAATTATCTAAAATTTTGAAAACTTTAAAATTTTGCAGCGTAGAAAAATAAAGAAGTGGAGAGAGAGATTGCAATGGAAAATCAAAGTTTTTTTTTTTTGATATAAAATTTCTGCTAAATTCGGTTTTAGACAAAATGAAGCAAAGCATCTCCATAGACCTAAGAGGGTAATTCAAACAATTTATAAAGTAAGATTAACGTCGTCAATCAATATTAGTTTCAAGGGGAGTTTAGTGTACTTTTGAAAATTAGAGGAAATGAATTATAATTAGACCAAAATTTAGGAAAGGTGCACCCGTATAATTTATCTTTAATTTTAAGATTTTATATTGTTTACTAAATTTACAAGTTTGAAAAAAGTAAATTTTAACTATCCCAAAAGAATGGATAGAATTCGGGATAAAAATAAATTAAATCAAATTTGTCTTTTATTTAGAATAAGTTAGACTTGCATAAAAAAGGGTTTAGCTTGGTATATAAGACTATAATAAATTTAAAATTTAGCTTGATATTTCATACATAAAATTTTTAAAATTTAACCTATTGTGTTAGCTTGTACATGCCTATTAATAATTAGCAGATTAGGATTCTCTAAAAATACTATTAAGTTTAAAATTAAACGGAGTTGAGTCAAAATTTGATATTATTGAACATAATTCAATTAATATAGAAGATGGCTCAGACTCAAACTAATTATTGTATTTTAGTTTGAACTTGTACCAACGAAAATTTGTAAAATTTGAAGTCCTACTCAATTTGAGTCTAATTCTGTCTCAAAATAAATAAAAATATAATAAAAATAATTATAAATTAATTATTTAAGTAATAATATAATAGTACAATTAGGTTAAAATTTAAAATTAATGATGTATTTTCATGCATTTTTAAAATATAAAAATTTTCTTTTAAATATTTTATATATTTATATATTGTATAATTATATACATAAAACTGCGGGTCGGTCTTGTAAATTAATAGATTAGGTTTTGAATAACATCGTAGTTTATAAAATGGGCTCAAAATTTGATTCAAACTTATTCTATTTTTCAAATAGGTGAGGATAAATCAGTGTATAGATAAATTAGGCCATTTGAGGCTTATAGGCAGGTGGAATGGCTCCCAAAATCCTTGCACTATATACACTGCCTTTTTCATAGTCCTAACTAAATGTTATCTACTTAATTTGAGCATGCATGGTTAGCAGCTAATGGGGTTTCTGCTGTCCAAATCCATTTTTAATAGCATAAAACTAATGTAAGACATGTCCGATCCCTGACATGTGTGCATCAATTTTTCTACAACCTTTCGCCGCAGCCTGCAGGTGGGCACTGGACATAATCCCGAATGGAAGAGTCCGTTTCCTCGTCCTCCCTTATGCTTTGGTACTCTTTCCTCTGCTTCCTTTTGTATATTGTTATGTTTGAGGTTCCACTCTGGTAACCGGTGATTGTGATTCTTCAACTAGCTAGCATTATATTATTACTATCATCTACATTTTCTTTCTTGTTTATTTTGTTTTCTTGTTAAAACATATCCTTCCTCGTTTGTTGCTATGCCTTTTTGGTTGTTTTGGTTCATTAGTCACTGGATGTGAAGGTGGATATGAACCTTGGAATGTCTCTTTTTTCAGGAATGCATATAAGATGTTTGACAAAATGCATTAGTAAATTCAATGCAAGAGCAAAGATTAAACTCATCTCCTTCTTTTTCCAGCCTTGGATTGTCTCTATTTTCAGAAATTTATGTAAGATGTTTGACAAAATGCATTAAAAAATCCAATACAAGTAAGAAGTGAAGATTAAACTTATATTTTGAAAAAAAATCAATTTTTATTTTTATAATATTGAATTTTTATTAATTTGAATTTATAATTAAAATTTTATATCAATTTGATTGTTATAACATTAAAAATTCTCAAATTTTAATTATTTTGTATATGAGGTGGAATATCAAATTATTACATGAAATCAGTAAAATTTAAGAATTTTTACAAAGATAAAATTGATATAAACTTTTAGTTAGAAATGAAATTAATAAAATTCAATTTTATAGAAAATAAATTTTTATGTCTTTCCCTTTTTTATCCCATCCTGTCTTTCATATACTCAGTCTTTTATATAACCTTTTTCCTTGGTTGGTTGGCTTTTTTCTTTTTACAGATCCTCTCTTGAATTCCTTAAGATGGATTTATATCTTGAGAAACAAATATTAGTGCATTGGTTCTCTTCTTGTAAGTTGAGTTTGGAAATCGATATATAATGTATTTCGCCTGACAAAGCGCACAATCATTATTACCTGGGAACAGACCAGAGAAGCAAATGCAGAATCAGGGAATTGATTGGTTGAGGTAAAACGTTTTGAGGAGAGTTGAATTTTTCAAAATATTTTTTTTATAAAATTTTCAAAAAGTATATATTGTATTTAGTTCGATTTTGAATTTTTATAAAGTATTACCACAATAGCTATCATGTCTTGTAATACAAAAAATTAAAAATATCAATAAATTTCAATTAAAATGGTTTTCTTAATTTTGTGATGTCTTATTTTTAATTTATTATAAAAAATTTACAACTAGAATTATAATAAAAAGATTAGATTTTTATGACTCGTAGAATTTTATTTTTTAATTTACTATGCAAAATAAAAATTGATTTATATAAAAAATTAAGATGCTTTATATATATATATATATATATATATATATATATATATATATATATATATATATATATATATATGAATTGTTGAGGTAGGTCTCTTTATTTGGAAAAATGTACTCTTAATTTAAAGATAATAAAATAGTAAATTATTACAAATAATTTGCTACCATCAATAATTTTTGAATTTAATGAGTGCATTTATTTTTGAGATGAAAAAGAATGAGTTAAGTTCATATAGATATTTTAAATTAATACTTCATGATTAAAATTATTTAAATATTTTTTGTTATTTTATTATCATTAAATTAATAGTAATATTTTTCCTTTTGAGGCACTATTTAGGTTTTATTTTGCGCAAGTAACTGACAAGTTAACTGATAATTGATAAGTTAACTAGTAGTTGATAAGATAGTTGGTAAATGATAGTTTATAATTAATAGTTAATAACTAATAATTTATAATTGATAACTGATAACTGATAAGTTAGTTAAAATATTTCATAAAATTAGATATTGAATTAGTTGAAATTGTAAAATAACATAAAATGATATATTAATAAAAATAGATATATAATTAAAATAAATTATACTTATTTAAAAATTAAATTAAATTAATATAATTAAAAAATTTAAAATAAAAGTATAATATTTAATATTTAATTAATTATATTTTATAAACTTATATATTTATTTACTTATATAATTTTTATTTTATTATTTATTATAAAATTCTAATTACTTAAAATATAATTAATTATATTTTATAAAAATTATTTAGATTTATATTATAAAAGATATGAGTTATAAATTAATAAAAGGAATAAGGATAGATTTGGAATGAATTTAAAGAAGTAGTAGTTTATAAGTTATAAGTTACTTTAGAAATAATTTATTAAATTAAAGCTTATAAAGTAGTGTGAGAAGAATTTTTAGAGAGGTTAGCTTCTTATAATTTATTAATCAAGTTAATAAGTTATGAGTTAGCTTATTTATTATGTAAAATAGAATCTTAGTACAACTAATTGATAGTTGATAAATTAATTAATAGCCGATAAGTTAGATGTTTATACTAGAAGTACTTGATAAAATTAGTTGTTAAATTAATTAAAAAATTATAAAATAATAAAAATATATTGATATAAATAGATATATTAATTAAATTAATTCATATTTATTTTATGATTAAACTACATTAATATAATCAAAATATTTAAAATAAGAATATAATTACCTAAAATTTAATTAATTATATTTTATAATATTATATATTTTTTATTTATATTAAATTAATAATAATATATCAAATATTTATTTTCATGATTAGATTGCCATTTAATTACCTTATAAGTTATAAATTATATTATAAAATTTGTCAAATAAAAGCTTATAAGTTATGAACTTTAATTATGTCAAATATATCTAGATGTTAACTTATTATTTATTAATTAAATTAAATTAACTTACTTATTGCACCAAACACACTAAATAAAAGAGTGAATATTGTTATCTTTTATATAAGAATATACTAATTAGCAATTCCATATATATATTCAAATTCATAATAAAAATAAAATGATAGGATTGATATTAATTAAATTAAATGAGAATAATTTTATAATTTTATTGCACCAAACACACTAAATAAAAAAGTGAATATTGTTATCCTTTATATAAGAATATACTAATTAGCAATTCCATATATATATATATATATATATATATATATATATATACAAATTCATAATAAAAATAAAATGATAGGATTGATATTAATTAAATTAAATAGGAATAATTTTATAATTTTATCTCTAAATAAAAGGAAAATTTTCTTCTTATTAAAGGGGGCGTACTCTACTAAAAAAATTATACTTTCTGTGTATTCTTAAAAGATTATACTTCACGTGTAGCTTGCGTTTTGCGAATCGAATTACTCGGAAAGAAAATGAAACGAGCAACGCTTTTTGCCGGAAGAAGGGAGAGAATGAGACAAAAACGAAGTGTAAGAAAAACTCAGAAGTGACGACCGGTTAAAATATTTAGCCGCCGTTATCTTCGGGCTAAAAGAGAGAAGAAATTGTGAATTTTTATTTTTTTATATTTGTTTTGCTAAAAAAAATGTTATCCCATTTTTCCTCAACAAAATTATTTCAAACAAGATAACTGTAATTTTCTCAATTTTTGTAGAGAATTCAATTATCTCATTTCGAATTTTGAATTTATCATCTCCCTCGTAATAATAATTAAAATAAAAATAATAATTAATAATAAGAATGAAAATAAAATTAATAATAAAAAATAATAATGATAATTATATTAATAAATAATAATAAATAAATAGTATAAGTAAAAAATATTAATAATTAAAATATTAAAATAATAAATAAATATAACTATAAAAATAAAAATATTACTTAATTATAAAATGAATAGTAGTAATAAATAAAAAATAAATGCAATAATAAATAATAAAAATAAATTTAATAACATTATTAATTAATAAAATAACAATTATAATAATCAATATTATAATTAATTTTTTTAGTTTATTCAAACATTCCAAGAAAATTATCTTTGCTTTAAGTTTTTTTTTTTCAGGTATCCTTTGTCACAAATGAAGGAGCGCTTATGGAAAATGGGAAGGATAAAGTTCCAAACTCACCTTCATATTTACTAATCGATAAATATATCAACAAAATATCGCTCTGTTAATAATAATAATAATAATAATAATAATAATAATAAATTAATTTCTTCTTAGTATATCAATTACGAGCAAAATAAATAAAAATTAAATTTTTTTATTTAAATTAAATAAAGAAGATAACAATGAAATATTCATTTTTTTTCCCTTTATTTTTCTTTCTCATGCCTTTCCCTTTTCTCAATTTAACCCCATGCCTTTTTAGGTAAAGTCAATGGCTACACCAGCAAGAAATGACCTTCAAAGCATGTAAGTATAATAATTGTAACACATCGGCCTATTGGCTATTGCTTCATATGCAAATTAGCGATAGCGATGTTGGGCCATGGAATCGGCCGCTACTACTTTGGTGAATTTTACGGTAACAGGAATAGGAGTTTTATTATTCATATTTCAGATAGTAATTTTAATAAATTTAGTTAATAATAAATGATTAAATTTATTTAAAATTATTATTTTCAGGTAATAATTGTATTAAATATAATTTTTTTTATAATTTCAATAAAAATTGAATTAAAAAATTATTGTTGCATAAAAATTGAATTCAAAGATTATTATTACTCCACATCACTCCACTCATGGATAACTTGACTTTCGGTCAAGTTATGATAGAATTGCCTAATGCTTTCCCTCTCAAATGGGCAATAGCAAAATTCAGCTGCATTACACTTCTAAACAACTAGGCTTTAAATAACAGCCCCATTTCTAGCCTAGCATCGGTGACCATTTTCTTTTAAGAATTGTGGATGTTTGTCAATCTCGAATATTCATTTCTTATTTTTTAATGTTGGGTAAGATTTGAAAAATTAGAAAGCCAATTTTTTTCTTCCCAAATTTCAAGTGAAAATTAGATAAGAATTTTTTTTAAATGCTTGTTTTTATTTAGTGTGCAAAATATCCCTTTTAATTTTGAAGTGATTGCATTTTATCTTATTAATTTTGAAAACTTACAAATTAGGTCTTTTAACAATAAAAGATTTATAATCAACACTCGTCATTCATTTAATTAATTATTTTAGTAAATTATGTGAATTTTTGAATAATAATCATGATATTAGTTATGATATTACATAAAAAATTGACATGATATGGATTTTATAGTATTCCAAAAATCATTAAAATTTGAAATGATAGGGGATATAAAAAATTATTAAATTAAAATTATTTAATTATATCTATTAAAAATATATAATTATAATTGAATAATTTTAAATTTGTCACATCATTCTAGATTTTAAAATTCTAGAGATTCTGTAACAAGTACCACATAAAATAGTTTGTTATTTTTGTTTAAAATTTTCTTAAAAGATATATAATTTAATAAAATAATTAATTGAGTTAATGATAAGTATTAATTGTAATTTTTTTTATATTTAAATGATTTGATTTGCAAATTTCTAAAGTTAGTGTAGTAAAATGCAATGATCCAAAATTGAAGGTTATAATTTATATTTTTTAATTAAAATTTTATTTCTTCCTCATTCCTAATTCAACAAAATTTACGCTTGTATTTATTAAGATTTATCAAACAAATTCAGATACGCTGATGAGAGGATATTTCTTTCGATTTAAGAGAGATAATTAAAGATCCAATTTCTATTATGAAGATTCACAAATTTTTTACTCATATCCACGAAACAAGACTTCTATATTTATCTCTCCTAAATTTACGCCCCATTACTTCGAGAAACGAAGGGATACAAAATCTTTATAAAAGAAGAATTATTTGATTTTGTTATACGACCTCGTGGGATTAAATAATAAGTACAATAACAGCAAGGGAGTTAGAGTCCAGAATTGGAGGATCAAAAGCATAACAATAATATAATAGGCCTTACAAAAAATTAAAATGTTTGAGAAGACCAAATATAAGAAATATTCGTAAGAAAAATAAAAATTTCAGAATATATAAACAAATTTTCCTATCAGCTGATCCTTACATTTTAGTATGAATTGCCAAATAATATTGGTAATTAAATATATCTTTGTATTGAGATGTAAAACTCTAACCAATTTCACTTTGCTTAAAGGCAGATCAAGTCCGGGCCCCATCTATTTCCAAAGGCCCAGGCCGGCCCAGTCTACATAAATTGTATATTTCTCAGTCTACAATGCAAAAACCAAGTATAAAAACCCCCAGCCATGCCTCTTATAGTTCATCAACGTAACTCACCAGCAAGCTTTTGAGCAAAATATTCAGTTATTCACAACACTCTGCATCTTTCTGAGAATGGCCCTGAAAGCATCCGTCGCAGTCCTCCTCTCCCTTAACTTCCTTTTCTTCGCCACGCTCAGTTCCTCCGCCGCCCTACCCCCTGCTCCGCCACCACAACAGAGCTCTTGTCCGATGGATATTCCCGAGTTGGATGCGTGTCGCAACCTGTTGCTGACTTCGTCTAGTGAGTTGTGAGTATGTGAATAGTGTAACAATGCAACAAGCCGGAACTCGTTGTTGCCAAATCATCAGGGCTCTTAATTCAGTTGATAAAGCTAGTGCCTGCCTTTGCAACGCCTTCCAGGCCGCCTTACAAGCTGGTGCATTGCCTGGCGTCTTCAAATCCCCTGATTTTGCCACGTCCGCCGTAATCTACGGTTGTTACGGAGTTCGTATTAAACCCATGTGCACTTAAGGCGTACATGCACCAATATTGTCATGGAAGCTTATACTATAAGTCTAAAAGTAGGCACATAAATAAGCTTATAAATTGTGTGCTCTCTTTAAAATAAGATTCAAGTTTGCCTTAAGATGGATGTAATGTAACATTCGACAAGTGCTCTATTAAAACAAATGATATATAGTTTTTTGGATATAACATATGACATTATCCAGCCTCATTAATATATTGTCAAAATCGTTTCCTTTTATGATATTTCATTTCCAACTTTCTTTGAATTGTGTTTTTTATTAAAAATCCTCTTACGGTCGACCTTTTTAGAATATTTTCTTTTTTTATTTCCTTGATCTACGTGATTTAGAAACACCAATCTTTTATGAGTACAATGACTCTCATACACTTAGAAATTATTCTAGAGTAATTAAACTGACATTCAATAGTATATGAGAGGGACGATTGAAATAACAGATTTCTATATGTATGTACAGGTGTAAATCTAGCTTGCTAATTATTCTGTAAGCTCAAATAGTCTGATCTTATAACCTAATTCATTTTTATGTCCTCAATTTAGTTGTTAGTTGAATCTTAACACCCAAATAAAAGAATTTGTTTTATTATAGATAATTAATAAAGGTGTTTGAAATTTTCATTCGTTTCAGATCCATTAATCGAACTCTCGGCTTTTATCCTTATTAATATTCTGAGGATAGTTCAAACTTTTTTTTTTTATTATCGAAGTTATTTTTGTGAATTAATAAAATAAACAATTACTTTATGAAACTTAGGTTACCGATGTGATGTCAAACACCGTGGAGGCACTAGAGTCATCAAATTGTTTGTGAATTATAGTGTGACATCTAGCCAAAGTAATGATGGATTTTGAGTTATTCGATTTGAATTTTCTTATTTATGATAAATAAGATATCTAGCCTGTGTTACCTTAAGCGGAGAGAAAGGTTTATATTTTTGCCTCCTTGTCTTGTTTCTACTATCCGTTCTTATAATTACAAAAGTCCATTAATCTAGAAATTTACTAAAATGGCTGCATACATTATTATAAAATTATTGATATACATCGGATATTTAGTAAATTACACATTAATTTTTTATTGATGTAAAATCAAGCGTTGTTATAAATATATTATGATGTTAATTATATAATTGATATGAAAAATTAAAATAATATTGGTTTCTCCATTAATAAAATTATCATTGTTTCTTTATGAAGATATATAATTCGATAAGATAGAACATTAGTTATTAAGTTAAAGATATTATTTGTGATTAATTAACCATTATTGAAAATCAATATTCAACATTTGTGTCTTTTAAAACTCAACATGGAATATTTTATATACCATATTTGATTCTATTAAAAAATTGATGTTATATGACTAAAAAAAAGACACTCATTTTCTATTGTACACCTTTTTTATTCTATTCAGCTCTCAAAACACTTTTTATTACACTACTCCTAATTTGAAATACATACAAAATTCTCAAATGAAACACAATATTTCAATTTTAAAATATACACACCCTAAATAAAATAAAAATTAATGTATTGTATTACAGTATAATTCAGCAAATACATTGCATAAGAGCTCAATTGAGAAAAAGTTACGTTTCCTATTATATTAATTCCATATTATTTAGACATTAGATTTGATAATACCTCAAGATATGCATAATGTTGGCATATGACTAGATCATTTTAAACCAAAAGAAAGAAATAATCACATAATAATTTGATAATTGTAACAATCAGAAAGAAGAGATATATTAGTAAAAGAAAAATAATCTTTTAATTTGTCATAAATATTTTATCGAGGATATTTAAATTATTATTCATATATATATATATATATTTCTCCTATAAAACTTGTATTAATTAAATATTTTTTTGGGGTAAAGCAACCCCCGCTAACATGGCTAACTCTCAATCATTGAATAAAAATTTAATCATATATATTAGTAATTATGATGTTTGTTCTCTTTGATCTTCTCTCTCCCCTCTCTTTTGGTTATATATATCCGTAACTAGAGTGTCTTTTCCTTTCTATGTTCTCTCTCTAAAATATAAATGCAATAAAATCTCTTAAGTAGGCATTCTATTCATTCTATTCTTATTACATATACTTGAATAACTTTATTTCTCTTGTGTGAACATTCCCCAAAATCCAATCCTTTCTTTTCTTTTTCTTTTTCCTCAATAATTTGCTTTAATGGTTTCTCAAAAATCACCTTTAGTGCATGAAATCACATCCCTTTAACTTCATTACAGCCACCGCTACACTTGAAGTCACCGCCCCGAACATGACGGAAGAGCCAACTTTATACTATTCACCATGCTTACCCCTCTCCTTTCTTCAATGATTTGCCTCCAGTCCAGATCCGAAACAACCTTCTATACCATCGAAACTCTTAATTTCACTAGTCCTTGTGGCAGCTCTTTTGTGTTTTGCCAAGGAGATGAAGTGTGGCAGGGTTTCTTTAAGTTTAGTTTCACCAATCACAACGAGCAAAAGATATTTTGTTTTAATTTGATTTTGAATAATTTTTACACAACTTTCTTTTAATTAGCATTTTTAATATTGATCGTGATAACATGTGTTATTATCTTATTCAGGTAAAACTTGGGGTAGGGCAACCAGGAAATAGAAAATGGGTTACACTCAATCTCCCCACATTATCGCTTTTTGTATATGATAACAATAAAATAATTCATTGTCCCCGACAACCAACGTTGAGGTCTTGGCTCCTACCCAGTTCCTGAAATCAATAAATGATAGGTGCTTATTACAGTGCAATTGGTAAAATACGATGCACCAAAATATGAGGTACTTGACGTGACCTGATTGGACCACATGTGCAGGCTGGTGGGCACACATATTTATTAATTTTGATCACACAAAATCATGAATTTATAATCTTTCCCCTGGACTGAAGTTGCATAGCCACGTACGTAGGATTATGAAGGGATCAGTGAAACGCCAAGTCATGAATTGCATCATCATCCATTTGAGCATTTTGCTTTGCTTTGGATCCGCATAGGCATTTGTTTTTGCAAGTCATCGCGCTATTCCCTGGATTGAATTTGCAATTTTTTTTCAATTATACATTTAATATCTTCATTACAATAATATTATCAGATCAAAACTACACATCCTATTGTGTGCTACTTCATCACGTTTACATTGAAACCAATCAACTATAAACACACATGACAAATACTAAATGAAGTGGAAAGCCACTACACATTAGCTTCCCCATTCCCATTCACACCAGTACCATTTCTACAATCTCCTCCAGTGTTATTGGGTACCATTTAACTTCAACAGATGCAGCAATAATTGCAATCTATGAAATCAAATCTTTGCTGTTATTGGGTACCATCTAACTTCAACAGATGCAGCAATAATTGCAATCTATGAAATCAAACTTTGCTGCCAATTTCAAGGAACACAACTCCACTGAAGAGTTGAATTTTCCGCCCTTTCATGGAATTGTGAATTGGGCAACAACAGATACCATGATGTCTAATGAATGACCAACTGTGGCCATTAAAGTTCTGCTTCTACTCTAGAAGACTTGAAGGGATTAAGAAGCATCTCAAATTTGGCCTCTCCAACAAATTCAAGTCTTCGCGGAAATTCCCTAGTGGATGACACAGCATGGAAATAACGACAACTTCAAAGCCTACTATAAGTCTTTGGGATGACAAAACAGGGCATAAGCATTCCGAATTCATTTAAACAAGTCCTTAAATATATTAACTATATCACTCTTCTCCTTGACATTTTGTCAAACATGTGAACTGCAACAATGATGTCCAGCTTCTTCGCTTACCAACATCATTCTGGTTATCTCATTGTGCATTGGAAATGCTAACAAAACTCCTTCAATTACACAACACAACAAACACTAAATTTAATGGGGTTGAAATTGCATTAGATTTAACTCATCAGATGGGGATCCTTCTATGCCAAGAGACGTCCCCTGCACTTTCCCGCTGACATCGCCCCATTTCTGTCGTCATCGCCGACGAACTCTGCAACAGCGTTTGGCAGACTATTGCGACTCACAACCATAGTGCCCCTGCACTCGGACAAGTTCGAAAAATCCTCGGCGGCAAGTACGGATATCGGGACACAAACACTGGAACAGACGTTTCAGGCCACCTAGGCAAAACACCTCAGTTACCGTCCAATTCCTACCTGGCCATTTTTTGACGACATCGCAAAGTGCCAATTCCATTCATGGAGCCCTGATGCTAGATTGCAGATATACGAGTCACTTCTGGAATTTACCCATTCTCCCAAAGATGCTATCTCCCATCAATGGTGCGTATTGTTTCATGGCAGATCCAACGGCACAGATAACGCCAACTGACTCATTGTACCCGTGCATAGTAGACCAAGCCGATAAGTTATTATATTATTCAATATTGAATTCATGTTTATTAATGTTTACTTTGTGCCACCGGCATGCATAATGTATAGTTATAAATTTATTTTTATATATTAAACATAAATATACATATTCATTAATTAAATATATTTTAATTAATTTTATAGTATATAATATTATTTGATAATATACTAAATGAAACTGTTAACTTCACAAATTATTTTAATTTTAAAATTATAATGTGTCTTACCCTTTTTTTTCTTTGATCTGTACTTCTGCACTATTATATGCAGAAAAGAAGAACTATTTGATTCGGTTTATGACCTCATGGGATTAAATAAAAAGTATATATCAAATGACATCACAAAACTTGTTTGAAAATTTTATTAAAAATAATTAATTCAGTATATATAAAATGTAAAATAATTAATAAAATAGATAATGAGTATTAATTTTAAGATTTTATATAATTTAGTAAATTTACAAGTTGGCATAGATAAGTTTCAACCAAAAGTGTTTAGTTTGTGGAATTTTTTTTATTTTGTTAGAAAATTTTAAGAAAATATAAAATTCACACATATTTGATTAAAAATTAAATAAAAATATTCATAAATATTTTTAATTTAATATTTTTTCAAAATATTTTCAGGTTGGGTACTATGTTTAGCCACTCCAAACGTTGGAAAATAGTGAAAATTTTTAAATAATGCACTTAGAGATAAATCCATTTAAGCCCTTAATTTTTTTAAATAAATTTTAAGTATAAATTTTTGATCATTTATATTTTTAACTTTGCTCTTGGTGAATATCTAATGATATATTTCCATGCCATAAGAATTTTTTAATTGTATAGAATGATTCTTTTTCTCCACTATTTCAAATTTAACCACTTTATTATACTATTATTCATCATTATTAATCATCTAGCTGCTACACCTTTGCTATCAATTTTGCCATTAACTATTATTAGCACCATTACCTATCATGGTCAATCATAATCGTTTATCACTATTCCTATTGCTTTCCATTGTTAATTACCACTTAGCATGATTAATCACCATTATTAATTATCATTTATCATTTTTGTTATTAATTATCTATTGCTATTCATTATTATTGATTATTTCCTGTCATCATCTACTATATTGACCTTCATTACCTCCACCAAATATAATCAATTATTTAATTATTGATAAGGATATTTTTGATAATTTAATAATATTTTTAAAATTATATAAATTAATTAAAAATTATAAATCCCAGCTAAATCTTTTTTACTTTAGCATGCATTTTTTTTAGGTTAAGAGCATGCATGGTTAGCAATTAGATTAATACAAATTCCATCTTGAATGGGTAATAGCCATAGGGCTATCTCAAATTCCACTACATTACACTTCTAAATGTTAGTTATAAGTTTATATAATGAGTTTTGATAATAACAAATGAATGTTACAATAATATTGTATATTTTTATACCAAGGTGTTTTAAAATCTTCAATAGGCATGCTATATTATAGTTGTAATAGCAATGTTTAATTACGTGCAAAAAAGAGTTATATTTTATATAAGTATCATTAAGTATATGATTGATTAAAATACATAATATAATAATTATGCACGTTCTTATACTAATTTGTTATATATTTTATCTTAGTATATTAGATTGGACTAATCAAATGACTTATAAAATTTATATCTATTATATAGGAAAGTTCAAAAAGAAAAAGGATGAGTATTAAAGTAAAGCAATAAGAGATCTTACATAGAGTTATATCTTCAATAGACATGTTATATTATAGTTGTAATAACAATGTTTAATTATGTGCAAAAAAGAGTTACATCTTATATAAGTATCATTAAGTACATGATTGATTAAAATACATAATATAATAATTATGCATGTTCTTATACTAATTTGTTATATATTTTATCTTGGTATATTAGATTGAACTAATCAAATAGCTTATAAAATTTATTTTTATTATATAGGAAAGTTTAAAAAGAAAAAGAGTGAGTATTAAAGTAAAGCAATAAAAGATCTTGTCATGCTTAACTTAAGAATGAACAAGGAAAAAAGATAGGAAAGAAGATGTGATCTAAGTATTGAATGATGATAAGATTCAAATTTTAAAAGTTCGGAAGTATCAAGAAAAGCTTAAAGACTTCATTAGTATAATTTTTTATTTTAGGCTTGAACTTTCTTGTAAAATAAGATTTTTTTATGATATAGAGCTCATACATATTTTTTAAAATCTTAACTTGATCAAAATACCTTATAAAGATAGCCTACAATCATATTTTTATAAGATATCTTATGAGGAACTTCAAAAAACTATTAAGATATGAGTTTTTAGTCTTTTTAATTTTGTCCTTAGTCACTCTTTTGATCATATCTCATAAAATATTTTTAATTTGATTGTTAAACTTTATATGAAAATAGATTCAAAGAGATTTTCATGGACTGATTATTTGCTTAAAATGATTAATATACGAAAGAGTTATAAATTTTTCAAGTTGAGTCTAAAAATTAATTTTTCGCATTCTAGTCTTTTTTCACCCTTACTCATCTTTTTCACTATATCTCAAAAATTACAAATGGTATAAGCATGAAATCTTTTTATGTGAAAATAGACTCAAAGAGCTTTTTATGGACAAATTATTTGCTTTAAATAATTAAGATATGAAAGAGTTATAAATTTTACAATTTGATGAGTCTCAAAATCAAATTTTTACAATCTACTCTTTCTGACCCTTAGTTATTATGTTAATCATATCTCAAAAATTACATAATATATGAGTATGAAACTAGTTTCATTCAAAGGTAGACTTAAACACCTTTTTAACGATAGGTTATTTGCTTAAAATAGACTTGAACTAAAGAAGTTATGATTTTTTAAATTTGAGTATGCAATTCTTTCTTTAGGAATTGATCGCACAATCAATTTTGGTTAGTTAAAAGCTAAAAATTTCATCAAAATCGATTGTACACTCAATTTTTGTTAGCTAGAAGCTAAAAATTTTGTAGAATCAATTACACTTGATTCTGACTATCGTGGTACGTAAATAATGGTAATAAATAGCTAGTTTTTATTTTCAAGTGTTTTAAATAACTATAATACCATATTGGATTCTTATATAAATTAAGAAACATCAGATACAACACAAAGAAAACCTAAACTTCATCTTTTAATGTTATGTTACTCTTTCTTTCATTCAAATCATAATTTGAGTTCTTCTTTATAAAATTTTTTAATTCTAGGAATTTTATTTATTTCATCCACTCTACAAGATAGGTTATATGAGTTGTTCTTCATCTTAAATTAATTTCTAATTATAAAGGGTGAGGTATTCCTTAGAAAACCTTAGAGAGGGTGAGGTATTCTTTGTAAAAAGAAAATTTGTTCAAGGAAGAGCAAGAGTGTTGTAGGGTATCTTTAAGTGTTGGTTAAAACTTAAAGGAATAGTGGATTAAAACATAAATTCAGAGAGGTTGAAAAGTAAATTTACACTTTCAAGGAAGAGCAAAAGTACTGTAAGATTTTTTTAAGTGCTAGTTAAAACTTAAAAGAATAGTGGATTAAAACATACATTTAGAAAGTTTAAATAGTAAATGAACACCTTAAAGAGGATATTCAAAGGAGAACTACTATAAATTCTTGTATTTAATTTTTCTATTTCTATTTTTTTGCGTTATCTTTGTTTTTTTAAATACATGCTTTGTTTTGGATAATGAAATTGTTGAATATATACTTCAATATTGATCTTGATACTTGGATGATTGAATGGTTGAAAGAGAAATTTATCTATGCATGTGTTTCTTAATTTTTTATTTATACATAATTGAATAAGTTGTTTTGCATAAGTGCATTGAATTGTTATATATTGTGTACAAATTTCTTCATTAAATAATCTTAGATTTGTTTCTTGATGATATGTTTTTGTATAGTTAAATGAGTTAATTTATACTAGTTCTTTGAATTATCATATTTTGAGTGTAGACATATTCATATAACTTTCTTGTAATTGTTTGAATTAAAATTACTTTTATCACTTCCTAAAATGAAAAGCTTTTCAAAAATACTGAAAGTTTTAAAAACACCCAATTGACACCCTATTATGCATGAGTTGCCAAATGCCTACACTAAACACCTAGCCTCCAAGTAACAGTTCCATTTGTAGCCCAGCATTGGTGACCATTTTCTTTTGTAGAATTATGGATGTCTGTCAAACTTGAATAATAATTTGACTAGGTACGTTTCTTATCCTTGAAAAGGGAAAGACTTTTATCTCTATTATAATACTAAAATTTTAGTGTTACTTTTTATTATGTTTTGATAAGTCAATAATTTTAATGTCATAATTAAGTAGTTTTTAAAATTAAGGTTATAATTTTTTTAATTTATAAAAAATAATAAAAAATAATATTGAGAATCTTAGTATTATTAAGATTAGAAAATTTTCCCCTCAAAAGTCTGGTAAGTTTTGAAAAATTCGAAAGTCAATTTTTATTCTTACCTAATTCCAAGTGAAAATTAGATTAGAAAAAAAATCTCTTGAAAAGTTTGTTTTTATTTGGTGTGCATTTATAATAAAAATTCAATTTTTTCTTTCTAATTTAACAAAATTTAAAGCTATATTTATCAAGATTTGTCAATCAAATTCAGTTATGCCAGTAAAATTCTTTAAAGTTGTGCCACAAATATGACCCTTTTATTTATAAAATAGTCTATTTAATTTCCAAAATTGTTTTATTAACAAAATCTCGCCCATGATATTCAGCTTATAATTTGAGACAAATAAAATTAGATCTAAAATATATCACACATAAATATAATGAGTTCTAATATACATTTTATAAAACAACACTTATCAATGTTGTATCCATCTCTCCCTACAACTAGGTAATGCTTGCTTAAATATTTCTTCTCTAATTCACGATGAAATAAGAAGTAATAATATTAAATGATATCGTAATACTTCTTTAAAAAGTTTGTAAAAATTTAATTAATGCAATATATAATATAAAATATTTAATAAAATAGACACTAAGTATTAATTTTAAGATTTTATATTGTTTACTAAATTTACAAGTTGACAAAAGTAGTTATAAGTGAAAATAAGTTACGTCTAGTTAGTCTTTATTTAAAATAATTAACTAGGCTTGCATAAAAAATGGTCTGATTTAGTTTATAAATCTTTGATAAACTTAAAATTTGACCTGATTTAATTGATGCATGTAATTTTCAAGATTTAACCAAATATAATAACTTGTACAAGCCTATTAATAGTTAGTAAATTAATATTTTTTATATTCAAATAGAATTTCTATTGAGCATAATTCAATTAATATAGAGCTAAAACTAATTATAATATTTTAATTTGAACTTGAATCAACTGAAAAATGCAAAATTTGAAGTCCGGAGTTTGATTTAATCTCAATATAAGTATAAATATCATAATTATAAATTAATTATTTAAGTAATTATTATATAATACTATAATATAAGTTAAAATTTAGAAAATAAAAATATGTTAAAAAATTTTATACACTATTTGAAATGTATATCATTTTTTTTAAATTTATATATTATATAATATTATATATAAAATTACGGATCATCCTTGAAGATTAATAGTATGGGTTTTAAATATTAACACCTAATTAATTTTGCAAAAAGGGTTCAGAATCTGGCTCAAAATTATTTTATTTTATATATGGGAAACGACATGTTAGTTTATAAATAAATTAGGCCATTAGAGGCCTGAAGCCGGTCCTTAGTGGAATGGCTCCCGAGATCCTTGCAATATATACACTGCCTTTCTCATAGGGTGGGAATCCGTCCGGTAGAACCGGTTAGTAAATAAATTTCAACTGATCGTCTCTAATCGTTTATATCCAAATTTCAACCGAAACCGACCGCTTTAAACTCTTAATCCAACATTAACCGATTAATCGGTTTATAATGATTTTAAGCCGGTTTGGTCGGATTTTCTGTTGAAATTTGAGCATGCATGATTAGCAGCCACCGGGGTTTCTGCTGTCTAAGTCCAATTTTAGTAGCATAAAACTAATGTAAGACGTGCGATCCTTGACATGTGTGCATCAATTTTTCCACAACCTTTGGCTGCAGGTGGGCACTGGACATAATCACAAATGGAAGAGTCCGTTTCCTCGTCCTCCCTTCTGCTTTGGTACTCTTTCCTCTGCTTCCTCTTGCATATTGTTGTGTTTGAGGTTCCATTGCGGTAACCAGTGATTGTGATTCTTCAACTAGCTAGCATTATATTATCACTATCGTCTACAATTTCCTTCTTGTTAAACCATATCCTTCCGTTTTTGTTGTTTTGGTTCATTTGTCGCTGGCTGTGAAACTGGACATGAGCCTCGCAATGTCTCTTTTTTTCAAGAATGCATATAAAATGTTTGACAAAATGCATTAGTAATTCAATGCAAGTAAAGAGTGAAGATTAAATTCATTTCCTTCATTTTCAAGCCTTGGATTGTCTCTGTTTTCAGACATGTATGTAGAATGTTTGGCAAATGCATTTCAATCCAAGTGAATAGTGAAGATTAAACTTTTTTCCTCTTTTTCCGGTCCTGTCTTTTGTATAACTTTTTTCCTTAGTTGGTTGCCTTTTTCATCTTTGCAGGTCCATCTCTCGAATTCCTTTAAGATGGATCTATATTTTGAGAAACAAATTTTAGTGCACTGCTTCTCTCCGTGTAAGTTGAGTGTGGAAATCAATATCAATATATAATGGATTTTGCCAAACAAAGCATACAATCATTATTATTTCGGAAGAGTAGATGGGGTGCTTAACGAATTTATGATTTTGTACGCATAAAATTAGGAAAAATTAGGCTCATTAAAAAATAAATTTAAATGAATTTTACTCAACAGGTTGCAAATCAAATGAACTGAACCTAAATAACCTAAGCCATTACATTTTTTTCTATTTTTTATATTTAATTATTGAAATAATATTTTGTTTTTTTTTAGAAAAGAAGGTAAATTATTCAATCCAATTCAGCTCATCCATTAAGCACTCCTAATAGAGAAGTAAATGTAGAATAAAGAAATTGTTTGATTCACATAAAAAATAAGTTCTTGTGAAAAGTTGACATTTTCATAAAATAAATTTTCTTATGAATTTTTTGAAAAAGTACAAGTTGTTTTGTTGATATTAAGAAATTAATTTTTTGTATTATGTTTAATTCAACTTTGGACTTTTCATGAAATATTATCAAAATAATTATTATGACTTGTAATACAAAAAATTAAAAATATCAATAAACTTCAAATAAAATGACTTTTTTAAATTTATAGTTTTTTATTTTTATTTATTATAAAAATTACAATTAGAATTATAATAAAAAGAATTAGAAATATTAATTCACTTTCTTTAAAATCATCTCTCCTATATTTTTCATGAGCTATAATTTTTTAATTTTAATTTATGATACAAAATAAAAATTGATTTATATATAAAAAAAAGATGCTTAATGTATACTACTGATTATCTATTTGATATGAGTTCTTATGCAAGGTATATACAAGTGATGTTATATATTTGGTACATTCAATATTTGAAGTATATATTTTTAAAAAATATTTTAATTTTTTATATTTTACATTATTTTTTATTAAAGATTGATATGAAATATTTATATAATAATTTTTTTAATATCGCTTCTTCATATCCCAATAGAATATTTATGGTAAAAATTAAACAAATTAAGCATCTTGCCAAAAACATGTAATCTGAGTTAAAAATTTTAAAATGTTATAACTTCACATTTAATTTTCTATTTAGGATAATTTTTTTATTGATTTCATATAACTTTTCGTGATCTATCCATGTGCAACAATTTAATGGGATTTTGTCCCTCTTGGAATAGCAAAAAAATAATCATTTTTATGGACATTTTTTTACCTTTTCTCTATTTTCCATCATTGTTAGATGGTTTTAGGCTTTACTACAATATTTTATCAAACACATAATATGTATTTAAAATTCAAATATAATTTTAGAAGTTATATAAAGAAAATACAAAAAAAAGCCTCTTAAAAACACTGTGTAATAAGCATTTGTTATCATTGTTCAGTTGGCTTCTGTTTTCACTGCAATATTTTATCAATATATAATAAGCATGTGAAACTTAGAAATAACCATAACAGTTATACAAAGAAAATATAAACAAAAATCTCTTAAAAAATTTGCATAAAAAATTAAAGAAATGGAAGAGATGTAAATTTAAGAAATAAAAGTAAGAAACATAACTCTTATATTGAGAACCTACTTCATGCTTGATGTTAGTTGAAGTAGTATTAGTAGTTCATTAACATGTGATAGAGGATGAAGTAAAATTTTGTACTTCAGAGACAGAGTTAGATGGTGATGAAGATTGAGTTTAGGAATTTGAAAACAAATAAAAAGAGAAATGAGAGTGACAGTGAGAAAAAAAAGATTTGCATTATTTTACAGCTCAAAAATGTTATTGTTCATATGATTTTAAACATTAATTATTTTATGAATTAATGTTTAAAGAAAAGATGATGAATTTTTTTTAAATAATTGATATTTAAAGTGCCATCATATTTTTAAAAATAGTATCATTTACATTATTTTAAACATAAGTTATTTTAGGAACTAATGTCTAAAGTCTCATGGAAAGAAAAAAAATAGTTCTTCAAAGAACAGACATCTAAAGTGTTATTATATTTTAAAAAATGATATTGTTCACATAATTTTAAACATTAGTTATTTTAAGAACTGATATCAAAAGTCTTGCAAAAAGAAAAGTTGATAGTTTTTTTAAAGAATTGACATCTAAAATTTCCTCGTATTTTTAAAATGCATCACTCATACGACTATAAATGTTGATTATTTTTGGAACTAATATATAAAGTCTCTCGAGAAGAAAAAATGATGGTTTTTTAAAGGATTGATGTCTAAATTGTTCTTGTATTTTCAAAAATGGCATTACTCACATTATTTTAAACATTAGTTATCTTATAAATTGATGTCTAATGTCTTGTGAAAAGAAAAAATAATAATTTTTTTAAAATTGATGTTTAAAGTATTCTTGTATTTCTTCATACATTGATTCTTTATTTAAATCAATGTGATAAATTGTACTTATTTATAAGAATGTCACCAAATTATTATATACATATGGGGATTACTAATCTTTATATCTTTATGTAAAGATTAGCAACTTTTACTTTTTCACTTGATGAAAAAATTATATCAAAAAAATGTAAAATGCTCTTTTAAACTTTGGGTGATTGGATTTTACCTTATCAAACTTTAAAAATTTGAAAATCTTCTTAAATTTTTATAAAACTTAGAATTAATACTATTATTAACCTAACTAATTATTTTATTAAATTTTATAATTTTTTCATAAATTTTTAAAGAAGAATCATAATATTATAAAATATTAATTTATTTTATTATTTTTTCACATATAATTTTGCCTCTCACTCATAGGTATTTAAAATTCTTTATGTATAAGTTAATTTTTATTAATTAATAATATAATAATTATATGTGAAAATAATAGAAAATTAATATGCTATAATATTATGATTCTCATTTAAAAGATTTCATAAAAATATTATATAATTTGTTAAAATAGTTAATTAAGTGGATGATGAGTATTAATTTTAAGTTTTATAAAGTTTAAAGAAATGATGTCAAGATTTTTAAAGTTGAAGATAAAAAAATATAATTATCCCAAAGTTGAAAAGGATAATTTGTATTTTTCTTCTAGAATTTGCATCCTTCATTTAACACCTATAGACTAAATATAAAAATTATATAGGAAAAATGCAAAATACTCTTTTGAACTTTGGGGTGATTGGATTTTCCTTCATTTAAATTTGAAAACTTGAAAATTGCTTTTTTAAGTTTTACAAACTTAGAATTAACATCCATTAATGACTTAATTAATTATTTTTTTAAATTATATAATTTTTTCATAAATTTTTTAAAGAAGAATCACAACACTATAAAACGTTGATTAATTTTATTACATTTTATATATAATTTCACACGTAATTTACAAGTATTTAAAATTCTTTATATATAATTGAATTTCTATTAATTAATAATATAATAATTATATGTAAAAAATGATAAAAAAATTAATATACTATAATATTATAATCCTTATTTAAAAATTTCATGAGAATATTATATAATTTAATAAAATAATTAATTAAGTGGATGATGGGTGTTAGTTTCAAGTTTTGTAAAGTTTAAAATAGATGATTTCCAAGTTTTCAATATTGAAAGGAATAAAATCTAGCCATTCCAAAATTGAAGGGGATAATTTATGTTTTTGTCAATTATATATATATATATTTTGCAATCCTCCACATCCTCATAAGAAGGTTAGCAACATTCACTCTTTTACTTGGCAAAAGAAAGAAAGAATTACACTACTAATTCTAAGAAAACAAAATAATAAAAAATATTATAATCAATTTATTGTCACTAACAATTTCTAAATTTAATGAATGTATTATTATTATTATTATTATTAAGATGAGAAAGAATGGGTGAAATTGATTTAAATATTTTAAATTAGTATTTCTAAATTAAAATTACTTACATGTATTGTTGTTTTATTATCCTTGAATTAAAAGCATGATTTTTTCATTTAAATAAAAGAATTAAAATTGTTAATCTTCATATATGATTATATATATGTTTGTGGTCTGTGTGTGTGTGTGAAGTTCATAACGAGAATCGAATGATAGGATGATTATCAATTAAATAAAAGAAGAATAATTTTATATCTTTTATTAAGAAATAACACAAAAAATTCTTTTTGTTAAAGAGGGGGTACCATACTGAAAAAATTACACTTTCCGTAGAGCTGGCTTTTCGCGAATCAAATCAAATATGAACCAAACTTAGAATGAAAATGAAATAAGCAACACTTCGTGTCAGAAGAACCGAGAGAATGAGACAGAAATGAAGTTTAAGAAAAAATTCAGAAGTGACATATCTAAGGTAAAAGCAACGTCCAGACACTAATATTATGGAGCGCTTAATTTTTTGAAAAATTGAATATCCATATTATTAGATTTTATTTAATGAATTAGAATTTAAAATTTTCTTTTAATCTATTTATTTTAAAATTAAAAAATGATTTAATTATAAAACACTTCATCTTTTAAAGAATTGAACTCCCATAACATTATTCCAACAAGCAATTACTTTGAAAGCATATAATAATTGTGACAGATCAACCTATTGCTTCACTTGCACATGGTGACATTGTGCCATGGATACTTTCCCTCTCAAATGGGCAATAGCATTGGGGCTATCCCAAAATTCAGCTGCATCACACTTCTAAACACCTAGGCTTTTAAATAACAGCCCCATTTTTAGCCTAGAATTGTTGACCATTTTCTTTTGTAGAATTGTGGGTGTTGATCAAAATTGAATAGTCACCTAACTAGGTTCGTTTCTTATTTTTTTGATGTTTGGTAAGATTTGAAAAATTAGAAAGCCAATTTTTTCCTTACCTAATTTCAAGTGAAAATTAGATAGGAAAAAAAAATCCTTTTAAAAGTTTATTTTTATTTAGTGTGCATTTATAATCAAAAGAGAAAATCACAAAATATCCTTTTTTAACATTGGAGTGATTGTACTTATTTCATTAATTTTAAAAATTTGCAAGTTATATCTTTTAACTATTAAAAGAATTATAATTAACATTTATCATTTATTTAATTAATCATTTTATTAAATTATATATTTTTTTCAAGAAAATTTTGAACAAGAATATCACGGTATCAATTGCAATATTACTTGCAAAAAATGACATGATAAACTAAAATAAAATAGTATTGTTATTTTATTTAATTTTTTTTAAAATAATGTAATTTAATAAAATGATTAATTAAGTGAATGATAAACTTTATTTACAAGTTTTTTTTAAAATTAAATAATTTAATTTGCAAGTTTCAAAAATTAGTAAGATAAAATACAACCATCTAAAATTGGAGGGAGCATTTTATATTTTTAATTAATATTTTATTTTTTCCCTCCTAAAGAAAATTTAAACTTATAATTATCAAGATCTGTCATATAAATTCAGATACGAGGTTACAGGGATATTTCTTTTGGTCTATGAGAGGTAATTGAAGATACAATTTTCTAATACGAGACTCACAATTTTATTATTGGTACCCACTGAAAAAAGACTTCTATCTTCATCTCTTTCGTAAATTTACAACCCAATGAGAAATGAAGGATACAAATTCTAATAAGAGAAGAACCATTTGATTTTGTTTATGACCACATGGGATTAAATAACAAGTATAAATAACAGTAAGGCAGTTAGAGTCAAGAATTGAGGGATCAAAAGTATAACCATAATATAATAGGCATTAAAAAATTAGAATGTTTGAGAGGACCAAATATAAGAAATATAAGTAAGAAAAATAAAAATTCCAGAAAATATAAACAGAGTTTCTATCAGGTCATTATATTTTAGTATGAACTGACAAATAATATTGGTAATTAAATATATCTTTGCATTAAGATGAAAAACTCTAACCAATTTCACTTTGCTTCAAGGCAGATCAAATCAAGTCCCGCCCGGGCCCCCATCTTTTTCCTGGGGCTCAGGTCCCCGCAGTCTACATACATTGTATGTATTCAACTCTACAATGCAAAAACCAAGTATCAAACCCCTCCAGCCATGCCTCTTCAAGTTTATCAACATAACTCACCAGCAAGCTTCTGAGCAAAAATGGCCCTGAAAATAACCGTGGCAGTCCTCCTCTCCCTTAACCTCCTTTTCTTCGCCATGCCCGCCTCCTACGCTGCGCTGCCGCCTGCTCCGCCACCACAACAGAGCTCTTGTCAGATAGATGAGTGTCGCGGTCTATTAAGTGTGTCCAGTGATAGTGTGACAATGCGACAAGCCAGAGATCGTTGTTGCCAAATCATCAGGGCTCTTAAATCAGTTGATGAAGCTGGTGTCTGCTTTTGCAATGCCTCCAGATCTGGTTTATTGCCTCTCATTCATTACCTACTCTATGATTGTCCTTCTGACGAATTTTTTTGGTTTGAAATTCCTCCTTACTTCAAGTGCCCTTAAGGCATATACCTATATTGTCACAAGTGCATATGCTATAGGTCTATAAGTAAGCATATTCATACCTATATTGTCACAAGTGCATATGCTATAAGTCTATAAGTAAGCATATTCTAAATAAGCTTACAAATTTTGTGCTCTTTAAAATAAGATTGAGGTTTGCCTTACGATGGATGTAGCATTCCACAAGTGCTATATTAATACAAATGATATATAGTTTTTTTGGATATAATATATGACATAGTCAAGCCTCATTAATATATTGTCAATTTTTTTTTAAAATAATGATAGGAGCAATTAATTCACTAAATATATAAAAGTAAGGATTAGAGATTAAATTCTGAATGTAAAGAAGGTCACAAAATATTTAAGAGACATTAGATTTCACTTAAGTCAAAGTTTTTAGCAAATTTTTTTTTAATGATTTTTCATAATTTCCTATTTCCTTTGAACTGTATTTTTAGTTTCTTTGGTGCCCTTTTCATTGCAATTAATAAGTGACTCATTCGCTGTTTATATACTATAGAAACATTTTAGAAATATCATCTCTTATTAATGTAGTGACTTTCATGCCCCTAAAATCATCCTAGAACAAATTAAATTAACATTATGAGATGGACGATTGCAATAACATATTTTGTGTGGATGTATGGGTGTAAATGATGAGGAAATAAATGGGAAATAAATTGGAATATTTTTATAAGTTGGAATTTGGGTTTATTAGTTATTATTTAACTTATTTGGGTTTAAAATTAAATGGTTTATGATTGTCAAGCCCTTCAAATGTGTTTGGGCCATCATACCTTCATATTTGCAAAAACCCATTTATATTTTCCCATGAGAAGAAAATATTTTATGATTTCCCGTTTACTTCTATTTTTGAAAATGCCAAACTTGCTCATCAAGTAAAAATCCTATTGGCTAAAATATAGTATTCATTTTTGAAGGAAAGATGACAAGATCTAATGGTCAAAATTTATTAGTTATTTTGAGCATTTAATTTATTATGAGTGGGAAAACTAAAATAAGAGGGACATTCAAATTTTAATAGCCTAATATATTCTAAAATTAATTTTAAAATATTTTAGGTTGTCATGTCACTCCTTTCACAACTACATGAGTAATCATGATCGGTATATACACAGTACAAGCTAACTAGATTAAGTTTCTAGAAGATAGTATAGTTTTAGTGAAATAGCAAAGTGTTTGCTATCTTGTGCCGAAAATCGAGAAAAGGTGAAAAAGTGACTTTATTTTTGACATAAACAATATCTACATTATGTTTTCAGATTGTGTGACATCTTAGGAAGCTTCTAAGGTAAGCCAACATTTATGGAGTCATTTTTTAAATTTCAAATAACTTGGAGTCAAAGAGAAGCTTGGAGGCAAAAATTCAAAATTCAAACTTAAAGGCAAAACACAACTTGGAGCGTAA
This sequence comes from Sindora glabra, assembly GCA_020226215.1. Lineage (NCBI taxonomy): Eukaryota > Viridiplantae > Streptophyta > Magnoliopsida > Fabales > Fabaceae > Sindora > Sindora glabra. Next base: position 14,340,937 of record CM035226.1, on the reverse strand, counting down.
GTTGATTCTTATTTATAAATGGTTTCCATGCATATGAAGAAGATATGAGAAAGATATAGAAGCCTTGTATTATAACTTGCAAATTCTCTCGAACTCTTCTTTAGAAAAATCTTAATTCTAATCTTTTTCTTATTCTAGAATCAAAATTTGCATATCCACTCAAAAGAGTGTTAATGAATGAAAAATTTGTAAATCTCTTTTAAAGATTGTGAGGAAAAGTCCTTCTTGTATTTTGAAATTTTAGTGGAGATTGGAGAATCTTGTAAAGTTAGGTGGTGATTAAAATTCTAGTGGAGATCAATGTATCTTATAAAGTTAGGTGATTGTGAAAATAAAATTAGGAAAACAAAAGAAAAAATGGACTTCATCTTGCTGTATAAGATGATTTGTTGTTTCTCAAAATCTTGATTACAATCCTTTCTGCCTCTGTTCGTTCTCGAACCAGTACATTCGGCTGATTACATTGGATGTAGGAGTGTATAATAATGTAAAATATAGTTTTGATTCAATTTTCACAAGTGCATATCAATAGATCATATTTGATGAAGTACCATTTTATTAAATGACTCACATAGCAGGTCCTATCTAATTTGGGTATCAAGAGGGATAATAATGAGTTGAGTCAATTAAATTGATTTCAATTTAAGTATCATTCAATTTAATTTTGTTTAAATCATAACTAGATTTGAATTTAATTTAAATCAATTTTTTTGGCTCAAGCTTTATTCGAATTGAGATCATAGTGAGCTTAGTTCATCTAGATAAAATCAAACTAGTATTTATAAAATCAAATTGCATTAACTAGCTTTATTAGAAAATTTGTGAGTTAGACATATGTTTAGTCTAATTTATTACTAAAATTGAAAGTGCTTAAAATCATATAAAAAATATTGAACTGACCTTAAGCCAATTAATAGGCATGATTCAATCATTATTTTATAGTTTCTATAACTTTAAAAATTTTGCATTATCACTTTTATTTTATAGTGAGAATATTTACATTCACCCTTTATAACATTTGATGTGTCCTTTCATTTGAAAAGTATTCATGCCTTCCCATTCTATTTTTAAATTACATTTACCTTAATTGCAGAACTTATTTCAAAATGAAAATGACATAAATGATGTCCATCCTTAATTCCATTTATTTTTTATTGTAATTATAATTCAAATTCAAATGCAAATGCAAACATTAAATTTTAATTATTATAGTTACTAATATTTCTTCGTAACAATTATTTAATTTATAATATATATATATATATATATATATATATATATATATATATATATATATATTACAAAAGAATTTATAGCTAATATATATATTAATTAATTTTAATTATATAATTTTCAAATCAACTCATAATACAGTTGGTATACTTTTAAATTTAAACTTGACTTATTTAATATATGAACTATATCATTCATTTGATTGATGAGTTTAACTCATCAAATTAACATTTGAATAGGATTTTAGGCATTTCACGATCTAATTTCACTCGTTACTGGCGCCAGTGATCAAGTAGTTTCTGAAAGATACATTCAAGGAATAATGGTCATGATGCACTTTTTATAATGATTGCGATTGCTGAAGTTCACTCTCTGATTTGTCTTTTGTCGTGTCTTTATGAATATAAGAACTTAACTGGCTTTAAATCGATGTTCCTTATGGCTTTCAACAGGTGAGGCTGAAGTGCGGGTTGGAAAATGAGACTTCTGATGCAGATGAGCCAAGTAAGGAACACTTTTCATGTGCCCCCATCATCAACAGGTATTGTTTAATTTAACAACTTGGAGATATCATTGAGTTGTTTTACATTTATGTTAGTAAAAAACATTAAATTATTTTGTGCTCTATTTCTATAAACGTTGTTTTCAACTGATTTTAACTATTGTCGTCTTTGGTTCTAGCCTTGCATCATATTGGCAAATATCATTAATTGTTCTCATTGAGATTTGATTGGGAAGCTATGGTAATTAACCATTTTTGTCTTTGTGTACTTGGAGATGACAAAAAGAAGGCAGCTCTTCCGCTCAAAGTCTCAATCGTGTGCAGGGTTATTCACAGGGTTTCTTTGCAACTTACTTTGAGATACTATTGGCATGTTTGTTTCATTTACGTTACTTTTTCAAAGATCAACATTTTCTGCAAATTCATTTCTCAAGCATGTGAGTTCATGCAGGGGATATCCTCACTCCGAGACCATTACAGAAAATGAACTTTAGAACAACTAATAAGTGTTTTCTCCTCATTCCACGACCATGGTCTTTGAATTTATTTTGGTAAATAAGATATGAGTGAAGTTTAATTTTTGGGAAAATGAGAGAGAATTTGAGTTTCCTCGAACTTTGTTAATTTTTTCTTAACTTTTTTTTTCTAATGATTTGAAATAGAAATACTATATTCAAATTTTGTTTTAATTTTTTTAGTGGTCCAAGATCTAAAGAAGTAGAAGCTAGTAATAAGAGGTATGTTTGTTTACCATATTTAAAATTAATTTTTAAAAATTATAATTTTAAATGTGTAACTTAAAAAAATAAAAATAACTTTTAGTTATTTTTTAAATTTATTTTTTTAAAATTAATTTTATAATTAAATAAAATATTTTTAATTTACAATATTGATCATCGTTTTTTCTATAATCTGAAAATAATTTTTAAAAATAAGAAAATAATTTTTAAAAGTAATTTTAGAGAATAATTTTTTAAAAATATGTAAATAAAAATATGTCCAAATAGACTCAAGATAACTTGCTTGTCATATCTAGCTTAACATTATAATCTAGTTTAACATGGTGTATCATATATGAAAAATATTTCTTCAAATTTAGTTAGAAGGTGGTGCTTAGTTTTGTAGTGGAATCCTAACATTGCTACCTCTAAAGAAGGTGAATGCTTGCTTGATTTTGGTGTTTCAGAGATTTGTTATTTGGACTAATTTGCAGGATTGAGCAATTTGCTCTTTGGTTTATGAGTACCACAGTGTTAACCCATCATTGCATCCTTCAGATGTCTAATGTAATGGTGTTGCCCCGTGCTCCATACACTCGAGAAGCCATGGGGCTACACGTGGGTGTGTGCGCACACTCACACACACGAAATAGGTCACTTGTTCTCTTTGTCTGAAATTAGGCTTGACTTGTAATTTAGCATTCCCTATCATTCTCTAGATCCTAACTTAAGCTTTGTAGCCTACGTAGCAATAATAGATTATATGTAACGCTGACAAGCTGGTATGTTCCTCTGCCCAATTGAAACTGCTGGCTAGCTCTACACTCTTTGTGATAAATGCTCTCACCATCTATTTATCCACCATCCCACTGAACTTGATTATGGTAGGTGTAGATTAAATGAAAAGACTATTTGCCTAACTATAAAGTAGTAACTCTATTTAGCATCTCGAGCTGCCTATTTCAATCCATTGTCATAGTATAGGACCACTAACTCCATAATAACCATGTTAGTTGTAGAAGCCTAACTGACTGTGTAACTTTGGAGGTTGGTGTTGGATGACTTTATTGCTTAGCACACAAACAGTAACACATCGTCTCCTTGTAACCTCATCATTAATCATACTCGATATGGATTATTTACTATGCTTCTTAATCGACGCAGCTAGTTCATGACCAAATGCAGAGTCCAGATCACAGGAACAATGTGTTACTGTCTACTGGCAAACAATAACACATTCTTTTCCCGTAACTTAGTTACTTATTGCAACCGATTTATCCATCTCCAAACCAAAAAGGAACACAACTAACCAAGAAACTAATGCATTACTATTTGTGCATAAAATAGTAATGCATTGCTTTGTTATTAGTTTTGTTGTTGACGTAGCTTGAGTTGTCATTGATTCCTCACCATACTGTGGAGTAAACAACATCTTACTCTCTGGTCTGGGAACAGTAGCCCATGGTCTCCTTTGTCGGTTTAGGGTTTAAAATGAATTGTCAGTTGGTGTAGTTCCTATTCATATGGAGCTTTTGTTAATGTCTAACCTTCTATTTCATTTATCAACTTGGAATGGCATGTTGGACTAATCAAGCACTTTGTTTGTATGCAAGAACTGACTCGAATGACCAAGTAGCTCGGTAAATTTAGTGGACATCGGGTACAGTGAAAGATGCATGGTGATGCAAGTTGATTTGTACACGGATGTCAATTGCACTAGTGTTGGATGGAATCATGTCTTGTATGGTTGGTCGTCATCTTTACGGTGCATATTTGTGTTCTCGTGACCTAACAAAGGTTTAGGGAATAATTATTGAATAGTCAGGAGCAAGCATGGATTTTGGAATCAAATTTTAGTTTGTAACTTATTGATGTTAGTTTTCTAGGTTAGGCCTTCTTTAACAGAAATTGCAATAACTCAGTTGAACAGTTAGGAAGGATGTTGCTTGGCACGGTGTTACGAAGAAGTTCTAGTCTACAAATCTTGTTATTGTATTGACAGGTGCTATTATTTGTTGCAGAGGTTTCCTTGACTTTTAGTGAAGTCAATCTTCTTTTGGATTAACTGGGGTTACTTCTTGGATTAAAAATTGTAACATGTGACTCCTTTAGTTTCATTGTTATTCATTCTTGATTTTCTCAACTATTTTATGGATGTCGTCAGATCAAGGCAACTTTACATGTTATTGTTTACAAAGCATGACCTAACACGTTGTGTGCTCACCGCCTCATTGATAATGGCACTTGATGTGAATGTTTGCGCATCTTCTGGTCCAAACAACAATGACTAGAATGCAGGACCAATGTGTCACTATCTTCCACAGAAACAGTAACATGTTGTGTTCTAACATATGTGTCGCCCATCTTACCTGATTCATATGTTTGCTCTTACTAGTGCTTTCTCTTCCCCCATTTTTCCTTTAACTATCTGTGGTGATGCTATTATACCCCATGTGAAACATTCAAAGGACGGACCAAGGAAGCAACACGCTACTGCTTGTATTCTAAAGAGTAACCCGTTGTGTGCTCACCGCTTCATCGACAATGGCAGTGGATGTGGAACATCTGGGTAATTTCTAGTCCAAACAACAATGCCCAGACCGTAGCTCCAACGTGTTACTATCATCCAGGGAAATAGTAACATGACGTGTTGTCACATTTGTGTCGCCCATTGCACCTGATTCATGGGTATGCTCTGCTTTGTCATTTCACTTCCCATATATTTTCTTCTTAATTTTGCGTGGCTAAGCTACTGTCCTCCATCAAAAAAATAAGGAGACGAACCATGATAGCAACATGATACTATTTGTGACCCAAAGAGTGACACATTGTGCACTCGCCGCCCTATGGATAATGGCAATCTACATGAACCTATCATCCAAACAACACCATCCACAAAGCAAGACCAATGTGTTACTGTCTTCTATGAAAATAGTAACACGCCGGGTTCTAGCGTATATGTCGACCATTTCACTTGATTAATGTGTTTGCTCTTCCCAGTGGTTTCTCTTCCCCTTTTTTTCCTTTAACTATCCGTGGTGACGTTACTGTACCCCATATGAAACATTCAGAGGACGGACCAAGGGAGTAACACGCTATTGCTTGTATCCTAAAGAATGACCTGTTGTGTGCTTGCTTCCTCATCGACAATGGCAGTGGATGTGGAACTTTTGAGCAACTTTTGGTCTAAATAACAATGCCTAGAATACAGGACCAACATGTTACTATCTTCAGGGGAAATAGTAAAATGCCAGGTTCTAGCGTATGTGTCACCCATCTCACTTGATTCATGTATTTGCTCTTCCCAGTGGTTTCTCTTCCCCCATTTTTCCTTTAACTATCCATGGCGATGTTACTGTACCCCATGTGAAACATTCAGAGGACGGACTAAGGGAGCAACATGCTACTGTTTGTATCCCAAAGAGTATCACGTTATATGCTTGCCGACTCATCAATATTGGCAGTGGATGTATAAAGTTTGCATATCTTCTGGTCTAAATAATAACGCCCAAAACCCAATACCAACATGTTATTGTCTTCACGAAAATAGTAACATGCCATGTTCCATCTTATGTGTCACTTACCTTACCTGATTCATGTGTTTATTCTTACTAGTGCTTCCTCTTCCCCCATTTTTCCTTTAACTCTTTGTAGCAATGCTACTGTACCCTATGCAAAACATTCAGAGGACAAACTAATGGAGTAACATGCTACTGTTTAAATCCTAAAGAGTAACACATTGTGTGATCACTGCCTCATTGACATTGGCAGTGGATGTATAATATTTGCGTATCTTTTGGTCCAAACAGCAATGCCCAGAACTTAGGATTAACGTGTTACTGTCTTCACAGAAACAGTAACACACCGGGTTCTAATGTATGTGTCGCCTATCTCACCTGATTCATGTGTTTGCTCTTCTTAGTGATTTCTCTTTCCCTATATTTTCCTTTAACTTTTCCTAGTGGCACCACTATACCCCATGCAAAACATTAAGAGGATGGACCAAGGGAGCAACATGCTACTGTTTGTATTCCTAAGAGTAACCCGTTGTGTGCTTGCCACCTCATCGATAATGGCAGTGGATGTGGAACATTTGGGCAACTTCTGGCCCAAATAGCAACGCCCAAATCGCAGCTCCAACATGTTACTGTCTTCCAAGGAAACAGTAACATGATATGTTCTTGCATCTGTGTCGCCCGTTGCACCTAATTCATAGGTTTGCTCTTCCTAGAAGTTTCTCCTCCCTCATTTTTCCTTTAACTTTCCCTGGCAACACTATTGTAGCTTGTGCAAAACATTATGAGAGTAACATGCTACTGCTTGTATCCCAAAGAGTAACCCATTGTGTGGTCATCGCATTGTCGACAATAGCAATGGATGTGGAACATTTGGGCAACTTCTAGTCCAAATAGTAACCCCCATACTGTGGCTCCAATATGTTACTGTCTTCCAGGAAAATAGTGACATGACATTTTTTTGTATCTGTCTCTCCCGTCGCATGGGATTCATAGGTCTGCCCTGCTTTGTCATTTCACTTCCCATTATTTTTTCTTCTTAACTTTCTATGGCTAAGCTATTGTCCCCTGTTGAAACAATAAGGAGATAAACCAAGATAGCAACTCACTACTGTTTGTGACACAAAGAGTGACACGATATGTGTTCACCGCCCCATAGATGTTGGCAATCTATGTGAACCTATCATCCAAATAACAACGCCTAAAATGCTAGACCAACATGTTACTATCTTCCAAGGAAATAGTAACACATCGGGTTCCAGCATATGTGTCATCCATTTCACTTGATTCATGTGTCTACTCTTCCTAATGGTTTCTCTTCCCCAATTTTTCCTTCTAACTTTCCCTGGCAATGCTACTGTACCCTATGCGAACATTAAGAGGACGGACCATGAGATCAACATGCTAGTGTTTGTATCCTAAAGAGTAACACGTTGTGTGCTCACCGCCTCTTTAACAATGGTCGTACATGTGGAATGTTTGCACATCTTCTGGTCTAAAAAGCAATGTCCAGAATGCAGGACCAATATCTTACTATCTTCCGTGAAAATAGTAACACATTGGGTTCCAGCGTATGTGTCGCTCATCTCACTTGATTCATGTGTCTGCTCTTCCTAGTCGTTTCTTTTCCCCTATTTTTTCTTTTAACTTTCCTTGGAGACACTATTTTACCCCATGCAAAACATTGAGAGGACGGACCATGAGAGCAACATGCTACTATTTTTATCCCAAAGAGTAACCCGTTATATTTTCTCCGCCTTATCGATAATGGCAGTGGATGTGGAACGTTTGGGCAATTTCTGGCCCAAACAGCAATGCGCAGACCACAGCTCCAACGTGTTACTGTCTTCCAAGAAAATAGTAACACGACTTGTTCCTGTATTTGTGTCGCCCATCACACTTGATTCATGGGTCTACTCTTCCTAGTGGTTTTTCTTCCCCCTTTTTTTCTTTTAACTTTCTCTAGTGACGCTACTGTACCCTATGCAAAACATTGAGAGGACGGATTAAGGGAGCTACACGCTACTATTTGTATCCCCAAGAGTAACCCGTTGTGTCGTCACCGTATCGTCGACAATGGCAGTGGATGTGAAATATTTGAGCATCATTTGGTCTAAATAGTAACATTCAGGTTGTAAGACCAATGTGTTATTCTCTTCCATCAAAACAATAACACGATGTGTTCCCTCTTGCCTCTTTGTCGCCCGTCACACCTGTTTCATGTGCTTGCTTTGCTTTTTAGTTTCATTTCCCCCTTTCTTCCTTTAACTTTCTGTGATGAAGCTACTATCCCTTATTGAAGCAATGAGCCGATAGACTAAGACAGCAACACACTACTGCTTATGACCCAAAAATTGACATGTTGTGTTCTTGCTATCTCATTAATAATGGAAGTCGATGTGAACATTTGAGCATCTTGTCATTCAAATAGCAACACTCATACCTCAGGACCAACGTGTCACTGTCTCTCACTAAAATAGTAACATATGTTCCCTCGTATGTGTCGCCTATCTTACCTTATTCATATGTCTGCTCGTTTTCTCTTCCCTTATTTTTTTATTTTGGTTTCTTTTTATGGCAACGATACTCTCCCCTAGCAAAATGATAACATGATGAACCAAGATAGCAAAAACACACAATGTTCTTCTTTCCAATCCCCTTTAGCATTCAAAATTCATGTAACCTTTGTTACTAAACTTCGATCTTGGTGTTTCTATTATCAATCAAAACAGTAATATCTAATTATATTCGACTTTTGTTGCACGTTACTGCTGAGTCCAAGAAATTTTTGGCAACGATCATAAATCAATTAATATCAAGCATCGTTGATGTTATTGCATCAAATCTAAACAAAAATGCACAGTTATCTGCGTAGAATTTCCTCGATGTCACTGTTAATGGCAGAAAAAACTCAACACTTTCCTCCTTCAACATCTAGAATTCACTAACCCTATGTTTCCTAGACTTCAACCTTAGTGTGTCCCTTTCCAAACAACAAATAGTAACAGCTACATTTGTGTATGACTTTTCGTTCATGTTACTACTAAATCTAATAAGAATTCGACACATGCTTATTGCCACTTCCATTTAAAGCTCAGAATTCAGTTAGTTTCAAGCAACGTTGACCTTGACGATTAAAATAAAAAATAGTAATGTGTAATTAGATGGCTTTGTATTTTCGTTGGAGTCACTTTTAAGAATAATAAAAGTTCAGCACGTTCTCCTATCAACATTCAGAGTTCATTTACCATATGTTTATGGACTTCTACCATGATGTTTCTGTTGTCCATTAAAACAGTAACACCCAAGCTATTATGTACATTCTAACATTTAGCCAAATAGGAACATGCCAAGTGCTAATGTTAACATGTTCCATCACTTGCGATAACTACGATGTCATCATTTCTCCATTTAAAGTCTATAACCCTATGTCATCATTATCATCTAGATGAGTAGGGTCCTTGCAGTGAAACTCGTCGGGAAAAGCATCACTTGAGTTATCATTCTGTCCACATTGCAAATATACCTGAAGTCAGACGAGCGAAAATAAGTAGAAAATTATAAGGAAAAAAATTAGCAATGTGACCAAACTAACCATCATGGTGCTAGCAAAGCTATGATTAGGGTGGCTCAGGGAATCATAGTTTATGCCATGTCTTAAAGATATTTCATCCTTTGAGAATGAGGTCTGCTCTGCTACTTTCTTACCTTTGCTGCTTCCATCACCCAGTGTCATAGCTTTGATTTAATGTTTTCCTAGGTTTAGTGAGCATGTCACCTTTGTATGGCCTTTAATGCGGCACAACTCACATTGCTTCCTCCTCTTTGAATGACCTCTGTGTGCTGATCTTCCTTTACTTTGTACAATTGGTGGGTTCAACATGATTTCCTTTATTAATCGAGAATTTCCCAAGCCTCCCACAATTGGATTTTATTCTTGGAGATCTTTGACAACTTTTCGAACATTCTCCCTTACCTACTGAAAGGTGTCTCTAGACATTAAGGCTAGCTTGCGCATTATTCGACAATCTTGAATGAGGGAGCTAAACCAAAAATTTGCTAATTTGTCAGTATCTTCCTCACCATGCATTAACAATTCATCCACGTCTTTTGCATTCTTTGTCCATCTACGAATGATCAAGCAACTTGGCAAACTACCAATCTCCTTTTGAACTAGCACAAAAATAACATGGTTGCAAGGAATATCAAACAATTGTAGCTTCCCACATTCATATGTAATATGCATATCTTGTTGTTTATCAATATGGATGGACCAAACCGTATTTGAATCCTTGAATCTCTTAACTTTGTATGTCTTTGTTGTAATGTGTTATTTGCAGTCACCAGCCAAAACACAGGCAACAGACATAATGATCTCCTTTTGGAATATCCAAAAAGCCTCTTGTGTGTACACTTGTGCGCCGCTCCACTCTATTGACTCCAAGCCTATTGTCAGCACGAGATCCTCACGTATGGTGTTGAAGTTAGCAATTGTCTCATCGTACCTAAAATAGTCTAACCATTGCTGGAAGTGGTGTGTGAACTCCAATAAATTATGGCTACTTTTCACAAATTGTTTAATGTATGAATTCATCCCTTTACACCAAGATGTTATCTGTAGTCCCACGAATAACTTTTCTTGGAGATATGCAGCTGCCCACATCATTTTCTTTCTATACATTTTCTTAACCCATTCGTGTCCACAACCTTAAACTGTTCAATTATTGCCTTCCACTTTAAATCAAACTGTGCCACGATCATGTCACTAAATAAGAAATCTTGGAAGGCCTTAGTGAATTGTGGATTGGCAATGTTGGTGGTTGCATTCCTTTTTCAATGCCATGCACATAGTTGATGGCTGCAATGCAAATAAACAGATTTAATTACATTCCTTATTACCTTATCATTGTTTGTAATAACTGAAATGGGTTCCATACCATTCATTGCTTCAAGCAAAGTTGTCAACAGCCACTTGTATGTTTGCTTAGTCTCATTGGTAACAATGGTGCAACCAAACACAATAATTTTTTTATGGTGATTTACTCCTGAGAATATTACTAGAGGCCTATTATACTTATTTTTCTTGTATGTGGTATCAAATACTAGAACATCACCAAAGCACCTGTAATTAATTCTACTATTTCCATATACCCAAAACAAGTATTCTAATCTGCTATCCCTATCAACACTATATTTCATGAAAAACATCAAGTCACTGTCAGATTTTCCTTGTAAGTAGTGTAAAGTTACCATTATATCACCGTCACTTGTTTGGAGACTGTGTTCTCGGTTGATATGGTTGTACATATCTTTCTTGGTGAAACCAGATTATTTGCATCCATAGACTACCTTACAATGTACTCATATATCTATGAGCCCTTGATACCATAAGATTGCATTGTATAAACTTAAGTAATATCTGCATCTATTGTGTTCTTGTGACATCTATGTAATGCTATGTGTTTAGGCCCAAGTGTTGGATGATTGTGCTAGTCATTAAAATAGAAGACTTCCCATTTCATCATTCCTTTTTTCTTTCTAACTTGTATCCCGACAGGGCATTCAAACCTTGTCAGAGGCTTGTGCTCTCTTTGGCATCCAGGGCTTTCGATGTACTTCTTATCTTGTTTACCTTCAGCACTGCACATTATTCTTCTTGCATGTGGTTCACCATGTTTGTTTCAATATATATCGTCAAACCTCACTCCAAAACCTTTCAGACGACCATATACCCTATAGAATTCCTATGCATCTTTCAATGTTTCAAATTCCATTTCAAGAATGGTGTCCATTGCCATATTCAATGTAATCTCACCTTCTTCAACCATTGTATTGCCTTGTTGACCCTGCATGCTTGAACCTTCGGGGTTGGCATCAGCCGTGCAATTGAAGTTCGTGGGTCAGTCGACTTGCATTGCCATTTGTTTTTCAACGTTCGCTTTGTCCATTGATTTCACGAAGCAATTTGATTATTCACATAAGTTCCTGCATACATTTAGAGTGCTTCATTAGTCCCACGTGGATTCTCAAACTTAGATTATATGACTTTGAATACGTGTGACCAAAGAAAAAAATAAAAAAATAAAAAAAACATGGTTAGAAGTGAATAGAATGTCCAATATGAATATAAAATGCGCTAATTCACAAATCTTGCAACATCAACAACAAAGCCCGACCAACGAAATAACATGTGACTGTTTCAGGACAAACAGTGATGTATTTTCCTGATCTGATAATGCATTGCTTAGTCAGGAAACAGTAACTTCCCTAAAAATTAAATTAAATCGATAAATCAATTATCATTGTCAGCAAAATAAATAAAGAAGGGAATGACATGTTAATGCTTTTAGCCAATATAGCATCATGACCAATAAAAGAATATCATACCTAATTAAAACTATAATCAAATAGGGTGCGGTACGCATCATAACTGCAAGACAACAACGTGTTACTATTTACCAATCAAACAGTAACATGTTGCTTCTATGTTTTGAGTGTTGCAGCTTAGTCTTGAATAAGTGACAATGATGCAAGATTAGCCCGTGCAAACAGATTAGGTATAATTAACAATGAATTTTCGAGGAGATGGCACATTACTGTCTACATAACAAACAGAAACGTTAACCAATATAGTTATTGTGATGTAACTATGGAGTTTCACGATTGACATGCACCAATTTGGCTTCTTGATGCAATATAGTCGTAATGGCACTAGTGATCCCATACTATAGTAATAAGTTAGACTAGAGATCATAACATACCAGCTAAAATAGTTAGTTTACAAGGATGTGTTGTTGTTAGTTAATCAAATAGTGACATGAGGTTTTCTCAGTTTAGCGTGGCACTGATAAGATTGGAACTGTAAATATAAGTAAAACAAGAATGATTACCAAAGAAACTACAGGGGAAGTAGATGTTACTGTTGGCAGGCTAAACAGTAACATTGATCGGGACCAACGTGTCAGCCAATTTAGCTCCGGGATTGCATCATATAACATATAATAGTCTGGTTTCTTGAGCTATTATAGCATCCGTGATACATTACTGTGATGGGGGGTTTAGTGTTTACGGAGCACAAGAGGTCAGCTGAGCAAATTGGTTTATGCTGAGTGTCATATCATTTTCAGCTGATTTACGCCAACCATGATAACAATCACTAGATTGGTGGATTAACGAATGGTCGGGTCATTTATCGCCCGGAGTAAAAAAATAAACTTAGTGTTTAAATTGGGGGTAGGAGTATGCATAGTTTTCAGTATTACTAATCTCTAGCCAACTATTACCAAATAAGTTACAAAGCTTAGGTTGGGATCTAGGGGATTATAATGAATACTAAATTGCCTATTTTGGAGGAACGAGATTCCAACCTAGATGGTCACAGTGCCGTGTTCAAAGATCTCTTGCGATTCAAGTCTAATATCAAACAGAAATTGCAATCGGTCAGCAATTTCCTGAGTGCACCCGCAAGTGCATGTATAGCTTCATAACTATCAGATCACAAATAACCAGGGCAGCACTAGATGTAGTAGACAACTAAAAAATAACCTAAACCGTGCTAAATCCAGAGAACTAAACAGTATAAACCTCGGACGGATGGTAAGGCGGCGTAGGTAAGATTAGCACCCTCTTCGCTCGACTATCGATGATCGCCGCTGTCCTCAGGTTAGGATTTGCCAAAGCCTTAAATTGTTTTGCATTTTCAGAACACCACATGTGCGCACGATATGCATGGGCCATTGTGCAAGTTTCTTGGCAAAAAGGACAAGACCAAACTATAAAACTTTTTTAGCAAGGTCCCCCACTTGTCCATGTCAGCATTAGCAAATATATGGCTGCCATCTTGCCACGCGAGTAGGTTTTCATGCCTTAGTAAATTAGCAGGGTATTGAAGTCTGAACCTTATATTTATTAAGTGAGAAATGGATGTCAGACATTTTTCTAGATCTTTTTATTTTGTGTCTTAGTTAAAGATGTTAAAGAATGCCTTTTTTGAATTGTTGAATTTTTTTTTGGGAAGAATTTGCTCATTAATTGAATTTGTAATTTCTATAATGTTAGTTTAGTTTTTTATTATAATAATTTATGAATTAATTTTGTAATTTTTCAAGATTTTTAATTGATTTTGTAATTTATAATATAAAAATTTTAATTTAATTTGTAATTTATAATTTATATTTATTTTAAAATTTTTATTAATTAGTTCTGAGATGGATTTTTCATGAATTTTTTTGAGAGAAATGTTTTTTTAAATATTTAAAAAATTTGAGGCAACTAATATCCTATGTAAAATTTGTGAGAAATTCATGAAAATCTGTGGGAAATGTTGTTTCAAATCAGTTGCATTCTTGTAATGACAACATATGTTGATGATTTTTCACAATTATGCACTATAATAGTCATATTCATCTGCATTTTTTTCATAAATTTACTAATTGCAGTAAAATCACAATCGTAATTGCAATTGCAATATAAAATTCTAACTTAAACTAATGGTTCCTAATTGTGTTTCTAAATTTATCTTTTCTTTTAATTATATGATAATTTGTATTTTAATTATGTAAATAAATATTTGATATATTTTTATTAATTCAGTTTAAATATATGTGATGTTATAAAATATAATTAATTAAATTGTAGGTTATTGTATTATTATTTTAAATAAAAAATAAATAAAAATGTAATATCATGAATATAATCATTTAGATAATTATATTTTTTTTGAATAATCACATTAAAATAATTTGATATCAAAATAAATATGAATTAATTAAATTCATATATCTATTTATATGAACATATTCTTTTATATAAATTTATATTTTTTAACTAATTTTTATTAAACACTTCTAATGCATTCAGTTAGTTTATTAGTTATAAACTTTTAGATATTAATTATCAACTAATTTATTAATTAATTGTTCTAAATAGAGTTATAATTAATTAATTTATCATCTATTATTTAATTTATTAGTTATTAAAACAAAATAGATCAATAATAATAATAATAATAATAATAATAATAATAATAATAATAATAATGACGACGACGATAATAATGACAACGATGATAATGAGAACGATAATGATGATAATGATGATGCCTACCATATGCTTCTATAATGTCGCAGCCCAATTTTGAAGATGTCTATGTCAGTGACATAAAAAATCATCTTGAAATAACTTTCTAAAAATCTTACAAACACAAGCATTTGATTGACCTAAGAAATCATCTCGAAATAACTTTCTATAAATCTTACAAAAACAAGCATTCTATTGAAACAAGCATTCTTTTTCTATATAAGATATCAACTCATAAACTCAATCCAAAAAAAAAAAAAAGCATTCTATTGAAGTCTGCTGAAATTTCGGCCAAACTTTCCTTCTTTTGGATACTTGTTAGAGATAATAAAGACAATTCAAAAGGGCTACTTGTTTGAATACATCACCTATATAGTAAATCCTGAAGAATGCAAAATCACATATATATGTGCATACTCTAATTTCAACGATCAAATTTCTTTCAAGATAACATCTTTCATCTCCACAAGATTCATGAAGGTCTTACAAATTGGTTTTAAGTCCTAATAACAAATTCAACATTTTCATAGAGTTAAGTTGCCCGAACTAGTCAAGCTACCACTATTTAATTCAATCTAATAGCACTAGTCACGAACAAATTTCACGAATTAATTTGTAACCCCACAAAGCATTAACTAATCAATTCATATATATTAACAATAATTTATAAAAAAAATTACTCAACTCATTGTTATTTTCCTAAAATTAATTGGTAACACGGTAACCTAAGTTAAACTAAGAAACAGATCAGTTGGATGGGTACCGCAAATTCGATAAAGAATAATAAGCCATTGGTAGTTGAGCCGGATCGACTTCCTGTTGGAGCTGCCATCGCTGAGGAAAGAAAAGTGAGGTTGTGGCGATGGCGCTTTGGATAAATGAAGAAGGAAGTATATAGGATCCGTACAGAGAGGGAGGAAATGATAAGCTAAACGCATAAAACAAAAGAAATGATAAGAAAGTTTATTAAATAATTAAGTGATGGGGATAACTAGTGGTTACGGTGGTTTCGCTAGAAATATCTAATTTGGGAAGTAGAAGATAATCACACTTTCATTCAAGTAATAGATCAATAAAAGCTAACAGAGAGTTATCTTTTTTTTTTTCCAATGTAATTATAAGAACTTATTTAATAATGTCAATTTTAAAGTAGAAGTCCTGGAACTTAATAAACTAGTAAAACAAATGTTATTAATACACTCTAAGTAGTTAAAGTAATTTAAATGTAAATTCAAATCCGCTTACACAAATTTTTAAAATTTAATTCAATAAAGTTTTTGTAGCATTTGATAAAACTAACGATATAAATTTCATCAGTAAAATAAACCAATTGGTCATTTTGTAATTATAATATGTACAGTTTGTGAAAACATGTAAAGGGATAAAATAGTTTAAAATACATTAAATAACTGGCATAATAAAAATGATGACTTAATTTCACAACTGTTGAAAAGAAACTCTAATAAAACTTTAACACCATTTAATATAAACTTAGGATCTAATTTTTTTGTAATACAATTTAAAATTGCAACTGATTATTAAAAATAGTTAAAACATTTAAAAAAATAATAAATAGTTTATTTAATTTCATAACAATTACTAGAATAATAAATGTTAAAAAAAATTATGAACATATACAGCAAGATTATAACTTTTCAAATAAAAACATTTATTTAAATTTCTCCGATATACATTTATAAATCTTAAGCGTATAAATTCCATATACTGCCAAATAATGCAATTTTCCTTTTGGAAATTGCTCAAATGAAAACTTGAGCATTACACGTACCGCATTAGATAAGAAAATAATGTCAAAATAATTAAAATACCCCTACAATAAGACAATGGAAAGGAAAAATACACAAATTGAATCACTTCGAAAATCGAGTTGCAAATTCTCGCTTGATTTTTTTAACAAAATTTTAAGTTAAATTAGTCAAATTTCTTACAGAAAAATGTTTGTATTTATCATTTATAAATAATTTTAGTAAATAATTATAAAAATTAATAAGTATAAATATTAAACATAATCACCTACAATTGATAGAGATATTTTATATTTTCTTCTAAATTAAAATATTGTAATTGTGCAGTTATGACCGAGAATTTGGAAAAAGCAACATGCGTACCTAATAAATCAAACAAATGAAAAATGGTTGAGATGTGTAATTGTGACAAGGATGAAATTGGCATAAATACCACTGCTTTTAAATTTTTGATTAGGTAAATAAAGGTATCAAAATAGGTTAGATTTAATGTATTCACCTAAAATTGATATAATTTTATTTGATTTAGGATTGGGACCATAATTGATATGAAAAATAATAAATTTGATAAGAGATTGAGATTGAAACTGATTAACCTAATCTGATAAAGGATTAAAACTAGTAAGTATTAACCTGTTAAATTATTAGGTTAAGTCATTAATCTAGTAATAATAGTAAATAATAAATAATTAATTTATTATTGTAAGTTTATATATATTAAAATAATAATTTTGATGTATTAAAATTATATTTTATGTATTAAAATTATTATTTTAATATATAATAAAATTATATATATGAGTAATATTAAATAATTTTTAATATTAAATTAATAAATTTATATGTTTAATATTATCAACATATATTATATGGGTTTATCAAAATAAATAATTACATAAAAATTTAAAAATGTTAAATATTAAAATTAATGAGTTTAAATATTTAATATTGTTAATATATATTATACAAAGTTGTTAAAATAAATAATTATATTAAAATAAAAAAATTAATAAAAATTATGCAAGAAATTCAATTTATTATTATAACACTTAAAAATTAATAAAATAATTACAAAAAATAATTATTATAACTAAGCATACATAAAATAATTATTATAACTAAATAAATATATTAATTAGAGTAATAAATTATTTTTAGTATAATAAAATAGTGATATATTCATATATATATGTGATGAATTTACTTAACAAAATATTTGTATCCATTTTAGTTATTATTAATTTTTAATTTATGTCTTGTAATTTTTAATTACTCTTCTAATTAGAGGTTTTTCATATTAAAAATATTTTTTGATTTATTTTTTACTGTTTTAATAATAATAATAATATAACAAATTGCAAAATTTGTTTAAGATTGTATGATAAAAGCCAATTTAGGATTTGGATTGAAATTGAAATTGGAATTGGTATTAGTATTATAGCAACTCGGCTTGCTCCAACTTAATAAAAAAGTAGTCTAGCCTAAAATTGGTTCAATATACAATTTTTATTCATTAAATTAATTTAATATAATTGGGTTAACTTATTTTGACAATTTAGGATGAATATTCATTTTTCCGTCCTAAACATCAACAAACAATAATTCCATAGCATAGCCCACAACTTTGGTATATTTGTGAGAGAAAAAAAGAAGAAAAATTCTTCTCAATTTTGAAAATGGAGGATCATAGCTTTAAATTATATAAGATCTTGAATTAGATTGTACTGCACATTTTAATTAAATATTTTATTCAATTAAGTGTCCTTTGGTAGAATTTTAAATAAAAATTATCATATTATTTTGTATTAATTTATTACATCATTTTTTATATATAATTTTTTCCAATTCATGTATTTAAGTAAAATTTTATATATTTAAATGAATTTTTAATTAATTATATAGCATTAAAATTATGTGTAAATTAAAAGATGATGTCATAGAATAAAAAGGTTCATATAGCAAAAATTAAATAAAACACGTAATCAAATAGACAATAGATATCAATTTCTAATTTTTGTATAATTTAAATCATCAATTCTAAATTTATAAATTAAAAGAATTAACTCTGATTATTCTAAAATTGAAGGAGCAAGTGGAATGGCTCCCAAAATCTTGGCTGTCCTTTCTCAAATGGGCAATGGCCTTAGGGCTATCCCAAAATTCGGTTGCATTAAGCAAGCACCTAGCCTTTAAATAACAGCCCCATTTCTGGTGAGCATTTTCTTTCGTAGAATTATGGTTCTTTGTGAAACTTGGAATCTACATCTATGTACCTTCTTTTTTTCTGAATTCTTTTATGTTTAGTAAGTTTTGAATAATTATAAAGTCAATGACATTCTTATCTAATTTCTAGTGAAAACTAGTTTAGAGAAAAATTCTTTTAAAAAGTTTGTTTTTATTTAGCGTGCATTAATGATCGACGTTTTATATATTCCTTCTCCTTACAATTCATTAAAATTTAAAATTATAATTATCAAGATTTATTAAAGAAATTCAGTTAAGCTAATACTTTAATAATACAATGATATTTGTATTTGATGTTGTTACTCTACTTCTCATCATTTTGAAATTCAAATACAGAACATTATATATATATTAAGTGAATTATTATTATTACTGTTAAAAAAAAAGAAAATTCAGAAAAGCCAACAAGTATGCTTTTAAAGTTATATTTTCAATATCATCTCGTTGGTAAACTGTCGCATATGCATCCTTACTTTATTTTACACGAGCAATTAAAAAATAAATACATAATGTATCATATATACAAAAATTTTATAAAAACAAACTCATTTATCTGTTATACCTATGTATCTCTCTTCAAAACTTATCATAAATAATACTTAAATATTCCTCCTCTAATTCATGGTGCAATAGACAAAAGGCATTTTAATGTTATACCATTTTAGTCCAATTAATTGTGCATACGATATGACAAAATGTAAGTAAAAACTAGCTGAAGGTCACCAAAATATAATTCTCTGGTTAATAAATAAATTAGTAATTAGTTTGTCAATATAGAAGTGTCGTCTTTTTCAAGTAGATCACAGAAACCCTAGGTTTGGTCCATGTACAAGACGAACTATTTGATTTTTGTTCACAACCTCATGAAATTAAATAAGGAGTAGGGTTTCGGACCACACACGCGGATAGATTATATTTACTTCTCTTGAAATTTAACGTATTTACATTTATGTCTATTCTGTTTTTATAAATATATATACATTAATTTGTCCTTTTATATAAATTGATCATCTCCCGTTTCCTTTATTTAAAACTTATATTTATCTCTTTTGCTTTTAAAAATTAAAAAAATTGAGTATATATTTTTAAAAATAAAAAGAATATTAATATAATTAAATTAAATATCAAAAGAAATAAGTATAATTTAATCTTTATTTACTTCACCACATAGAAGGCGAGTTAGTGTCAATAAATTGGCGGATCTAAAGCCAAATAATAATAGGCTAAAAAATTTAAAAAAATATTTGAGAGGACCAAATACATGATAGTTAAAATCAGGGAAAAATTAAATATATACAGAGCTTCCTATGAGCTACACCTATATGCACGTGCAGGCCCTTAAATTTTAGGATGTCTCTCATCACTGGGCCGTCGCCTCAGCAGTAATTCTTGTCCAATTCTACCCTCATCGATGGTATATTCCTCTTAATTACGATGCAAAAGCCAAGTATAAAACCCCGATGATAAATGATTGTAATTCACCACAGTGGGTGATAGTTAATAATGTGTAAATAGTTAACAATGATAAGTGATAATAAAATATGAAATAATAACAAAAATAAATATTTTATATAATTAAAATATTCTTATAGTACGAAAATTTTAAAAATATATATGACTAAACATTTATACGAAAAAATTAAAAACAATTTAAGGGTCTAGATGGGCCAAAATGTAAAATCAATAAGTGCATTATAGAAATTTTTTTACCATTTTCAGAAGTTTGAGGTGGCATAACCCACGCCAACATACTATCCAACCAATGGAAATATTTTTTAAAAAATATTAAACTAAAAATACTTATAAAAATTTTCTCATTTTGTGAATATATTTTATTTAATTTTTAATCAAGTATATGTGAATTTAATATTCCTTCAAAAAATTTCTAATAATATAAAAAAAATTCTATGAATTAAACATGTACCATTGGTTGAAATTTATTTATGCCAACTTGTTAATTTACAAGATCATATAAAATTTTAAAATTAATATTCATAATCTATTTTATTAATCATTTAATATTATATATATACTGAATTAATTATTTTTTAATAAATTTTTTAAACAAGTTTCACGATATCATTTGATATATATTTTTTATTTAATCCCGTGTGGTCATAAACAGAATCAAATAGTTATTATTTTCTGCATATATTAGTGCAGTAGTAGGGATCAAAGAAAAAAAAAAGACACATTATAATTTTAAAATTAAAAGAATTTGTGAAGTTAAAAATTTTAATATAATGCATTATAAAATAATATTGGATACTATAAAATTAATTAAAACATATTGAATTAATGAAGATGTATATTTATATCTAATATATAAAAATGAATTTAAAGTTATAAATTATACATGCAACATAAATTCGATATTGAATAATATAATAATATTTATTGATTTAAGGAACAGTATTTGAGCCAAGCCCGTGGGTTCAATGAATTATTTTATTGTTACCATACATAAATAGTGATAATGTGGGGAGATTTTGTGCAACCCATTTTGTTTTTCCGGGTTGCACTACCTCAAGTTATACTCAAATAAGATAATTACACATGTTATCATGATTAATTTTAAAAAGGGTAATTAAAAGAATAGCAATGTAATATACATTGGAAATGAGATCTAAATTTTGGTTAAGAATATAAATTAAAAATTATTATTAAATACATGATAATAAGATAAATTTATAAAATTTAATGTAAGAGAAATAAAAAAAAATTAAAACATAATTTTGAATCTTATTTTCGATACTTATGACATTTTTGTTAAAATGAAAGTTGCACAAAAATTACTGGGTAACATGAAAGATAGTTACCCATCTTATTATCTTTCTTCCTTTCAAGATATATGTGTGCCTGAATATATTTTCTCGAACTATAATATAATGGTTTAATTATAATATGATGCATTTTTGTGTCGTTGAGTATATGAGCCTCTGTAGTAGTTGAAGCCTAAGTTAATATGTCATAATTTTTTCTCCAATTTATATACTAACATCTAGTTCCTGGATATATAGTGGTTTCTTTGTTTTCAGTACTAATTTTGGAATTTTAATCATGCATTTAATCCAATTTTCTAATGTGGGATCTTTGGCTTTTTTCTACTTACTGACAATTTTTTTTTATTATTTATAGGTGACGATTTCATAGGGTATACATTCATCAATACATATTAGAAGATCTTCCAGAGGGAGCAATGCTTGTAATCATAGGAAGACATTATAATTTCCATTGTCTTTATTTCCTTCATTGTATACGAACACACACACACACACAAAAGATAATTTTATGTATTTTGATTATTACTGCATCATTTTATACAGTTATGAATTGTTTAAGACATGAATTTTTATTTCAATTGAGATGGCCGTTGTGAAATTTATTTTGTTGTTGCCGATTTATTATCAATTTTATTTGGTTGTTTCCGACTAGGATTATATGAATCAATATAAAGTTATATATATATTGTAAATTAATTAGGTGCTGTTGCTACTACAAAGTAAATTAAATACAGAAATTTCAACTTCATCTTTAAAGAATAAATTTCTCAAAATTTAACGGCAGTTCCAAAACCGCAGCTACTATGGAGATAAAAAATTCATATAACATAGCGGCTTCAAACCTTTGCCAAGTAAAACATTCAAAATTTTTTAAAAAATAAAATGGTGGAGTGGGGGGTTACAATCGCCGTTATTCTTATTCTGAATTTTTTAAAAATAAATTGGATTTCGTAACTGTTACAATGTACCAACTCTAGAATCTCAACGCTTATGATCAACCGTTGTTATTTGGAATTTGGCAGCCCCTTTTTTTTGTCATTTGTTATAAACCGTCGTTATTGACCCTAGTGGCAGTGGGAAATGCTGTAAAATGAATGGCCTCTGAGAATGCCACAAAACGCTGCATTTTTTTAGTAAAACTTATTATAAATAATATTTCTTCTATTTTTTATTATTTATTATAATTAATTAGTTTCACAGATATTAAAAAATTTATTTAAATTATTTATTTTTAGTAAACTTTTCAAGACTATTTTTTATGTATAAAGTGTTAGATAATTGAAAATAAAGAAGAAAATATGATGAAATAAGTATAAATATATTGAGTGTTAAAATAATGATGTATTAATTAATAAAAAATAATAAAATTAAAAAAATTAAATGTTTTGTTGAAATTCTAAAATGATAAAAAACATTTTTTTAGAATAAGATAAATAAAAAGTAACGGAGGAGGAAGTACTTATTTAAAGATATCTCTTTTAATCCATGGTGCAATAGACAGAAGGCATTGCGTTACACCATTTCAGTCCAATTAATTGTGCAAACGATGTGATAAAATGTAAGTAAAAGCTAGCTGAAGAGTACCAAAATATAATTCTCCGGTTAATAAATAAATTGGTAATTAGTTTGTCAATATTGAAGTGTCGTCTTTTTCAAGTAGATCATAGAAACCCTATGTTTGATCTATATACAAGAAAAGCAATTTAAATGAGGAGTAGGGTTTTGGACCACACACGCGGATAAATTATATTTATCTTCCTTGAAATTTAATATATTTGCATTTATGTCTATTCTGTTTTCATAAATATATATACATTATTTTTTTATACACACTCATCTCCCTTCTTCTTTATTTAAAACTTATATTTATCTCCTTTATTTTTAAAAATTAAAAAAGTAAATTTATTTTTTAAAAATAAAAAGAATATTAATATAATTAAATTAAATAAAAAATAAGTATAATTTAATTTTTATTTACTTCATAGAGTGAATACATTGGCGGATCTAAAGCCAAATAATAATAGGCTAAAAAAATTTTAAAAATATTTGAGAGGACCAAATACATGATAGTTAAAACA
The DNA here is from genome assembly GCA_020226215.1 of Sindora glabra. Lineage (NCBI taxonomy): Eukaryota > Viridiplantae > Streptophyta > Magnoliopsida > Fabales > Fabaceae > Sindora > Sindora glabra. The sequence continues at coordinate 14,317,019 of CM035226.1, read as the reverse complement.
AATATATGAAAGTTAAAGCCAGAGAAAAATTAAATATATACAGAGCTTTCTATGAGCTACATCTATATGCGTGTGCAGGCCATTAAATTTTAGGACGTCTCTCATCAATGGGCAGTGGCCTCAGCAGCAACTCTTCTCCAATTTCTGCCCTCCTCAAGAGTATAATCTTCTTAATTACAGTGCAAAATAGACACTGCCTTTCTCAAGTGGGCAATGGTCTTAGGGCTATCCCAAATTTGGGCTGCGTTACGCAAGCACTTAGCCTTTAAATAACAGCCCCATTTCTGGTGAGCATTTTCTTTCTTAGAATTTAGGTTCTTTGTCAAACTTGGAATCTCTGTCTATGTATCTTATTTTTTTGAATTCTTTTATGTTTGGTAAGTTTTGAATAATTATAAAGTCAACGACTTTCTTACCTAATTTCTAATGAAAATTAGTTTAAGGGGACAATTCTTTTAATTGTTTGTTTTTATTTAGTGTCCATTTATGATTAGAGTTTTATATATTCTTTCTCCTTATAATTCATTAAAATTTGAAATTATAATTATCACGATTTATTTAGGGATATAGAGTGGGGCGGGATGGACTATAAAGGGCAGGCTGACGGACCTACATGAACTTAGGCATGCGCTGGCTCATTTGGATAAGCTCACATTCAAAACAAGCATTTTTAGGTAGGATTGTGGAGGCTCGTTGGTAACTTGTATATTTTTACAATTAAAAATAATTAAATCATTAAAAATACACATATAAAAAATTAAAAAATAAATTTTAAATGTCAAGGAAAACATATTTAAGGAAATATTATATTAATTTAGATTAAAATTTTAATTTTTTTTTATAAATTATAACTATCTAAGTAATTTTTTTATTTTTGTAATTAATTAGTCAAATAAATTTAAAAAATTATATTAAATTATTATACATTAAATTAATAATTGGATTAAATTAAAACAATTCTTAAAAACTTAAAAAGATTATTAAAAAATAAAAAAGTCCATAGAGGGCTATGGGGCCCACAATCAAGCTTGCATGTACTATGACTTGTGTGGGTTTACTTGCATGAGTTTGCAATAAAAATCAACCAAAAAGAATGGGGACCGAACTATCCCACATGGACTACTTGCAAAGTCCAGGGCCTATGGCCCGCTTTACACCACTAGATTTATCAAAGAAATTTAGTTAAACTAGCATTTTGATATTCAATGTTGTCTTTATAATTTTACTTTCCATCATATTTGTGGTTCTAACATAGAACATTATATGTGTATATTAAAATAAAAAAAACAAAATGCAGATAACCCAAGTAGTATGTTTTTAAAGTTGTGTCACGGTGTACGTATAAATTTTTCAATATCATCCTTTTAGTAACTATCGCATATGCATACTTACCTTATTTTACACAAACAATTAAAAAATTAATACATAATGTACCATATATACAAATTTTATAAAACCAAACTCATTTATCTGTTACACCTATATATCCCTCTTCAAAACTTATTATAAATAATACTTACATAAATATTTCTCCTGTAATTCATGGTACAATAGACAAAAGGCATTATGTTAAACCATTTTAGTCCAATTAATTGTGCATACGATATGATAAAATGCAAGTAAAAGCAAGCTGAAGGTCACCAAAATATAATTCTCTGGTTAATAATTAAATTAGTAATTAGTTTGTCAACATAGAAGTGCCGTCTTTTTCAAGTAGATCACAGAAACCCTAAGTTTGATCCATATACAAGCCGAACTATATGATTTCGTTCACAGCCTCATGAATTTAAATAAGGAGTAGGGTTGTGGACCACACACACGCGGATAAATTATATTTATCTTCCTTGAAATTTAATATATTTACATTTATATCTATTCTGTTTTCATAAATATATATACATTATTTTTTTATACACACTCATCTCCCGTCTTCTTTATTTAAAACTTATATTTTAAAAAAAGTAAATTTATATTTTTTTAAAAAAAAAGAATATCAATATAATTAAATTAAATATCAAAAGAAATAAGTATAATTTAATTTTAATTTACTTCATAGAGCGAGTACATTGGCGGATCTAAAGCCAAATAATAATAGGCTAAAAAATTTTTAAAAATATTTGAGAGGAGCAAATACATGATAGTTAAAACAAATATATGAAAGTTAAAGCCAGAGAAAAATTAAATATATGCAGAGCTTTCTATGAGCTACATCTATATGCGTGTGCAGGCCATTAAATTTTAGGGCGCCTCTCATCAACGGGCAGTCGCCTCAGCAGCAACTCTTCTCCAATTTCTGCCCTCATCAAGAGTATAATCTTCTTAATTACAGTGCAAAATCCAAGTATAAAACCCCGATGATAAAGGAGTGTAATTGACCACGATGGGCAGCGGTATGGCTGATAGTTAACGACGGTAGTGTGCAGATGGTTAACAATAACAAGTGATAATAAAATATGAAATAATAAAAAATAAAGATTTTATATAATTAAAATATTCTTGTAGTACGAGAATGTTAGAAATACAAATGATTAAGCATTTATATGGAAAAATTAAAAACAATTCAAGGGTCTAGATGGGCGAAAATGTAAAATCAATAAGTGCATTATAGAAAAATTTTCACCGTTTTCAAAAGTTTGAGGCGGCTTAAGCCACTCCAACATACTATAAAATATTTTGAAAAAATATTAAACTAAAAATACTCATGAAAATATTTTTATTTTTGAATATATTTTATTTAATTTTTAATCAAGTATATGTGAATTTAATATTCCCTCAAATTTTTTAATAATATAAAAAAATTCTACCAACTAAATATGTAACGGTGGTAGAAATTTATTTATGCCAGTTTGTTAATTTACTAAATTATATAAAATTTTAAAATTAATATTCACCTTCTATTTTATTAATCATTTAATTTTTTATATGTACTGAATTAATTATTTTTAATAAATTTTTTAGACAAGTTTTATGATATCAATTGATATATACTTTTTATTTAATCCTATGAGGTCATAAACAGAATCAGACAGTTATTCTTTTCTGCATATATTAGTGCACTAGTACGGATCAAAGAAAAAAAAGTAAGACACATTATAATTTTAAAACTAAAATAATTTGTGAAGTTAAAATTTTTCATATAATACCTCATAAAAAAATTGTATACTGTAAAATTAATTAGAACATTTTTAATTAATGAAGATGTATATTTATATCTAATATATAAAAATGAATTTGCAATTATAAATTATACATACAACATAAATTCGATATTGAATAATATAATAATATTTATTAATTTAAAGAACAGTATTGGAGCCAAGACCATGGGTTCAAGGAATTATATTTTTATTGTTATCATACGTAAATAGTGATAATATGGCGAGATTTTGTACAGCCCATTTTGTTTTTCCGGGTTGCCCTAACCCAAGTTTTACTTGAATAAGATAATGACACATGTTATCATGATTAATTTTAAAAAGGCTAACAGCAATGTAATATACATTGCAAATAAGATTTGAAATTAGATTAAGAATGTAAATTAAGAATTATCATTAATTATATGATTATAAGATAAATTTATAATATTTAATCTAATAAATATAAAAAATTCAAAACATAATTTTGAATTTCATTTTAATACTTATAATTAAAATGAAAGTTCCGTAAAAATTACTGGGTAACATAAAAGATAGTTAGCCATCGTATTATCTTTCGTCCTTTCAAGATGTGTGCGCCCGCGCGTAATGGTTTAATTATAATATGTGTGTGTGTGTGTGTGTAATGGTTGAATTATAATATAATCCATTTTTGTGTGGCTGAGTATATGAGCTTCTGTAGTAGTTGAAGCTTAACTTAATATGTCATAATTTTTGGTCCAATTTATATACTAACATCTAGTTCTTGGACAAATACTGATTTCTTTGTTTTCAGTACTGATTTTGGAATTTTAATCATGCATTGAATCCAATTTTCTAATGTTGGATCTTTGAATTTTATCTACTTACTGACCGGAAATTTTTATTATTTATAAGTGATGATTCCATAGGTTACACATTCAGCAGTACATATCTCCTAGAGGGAACAATGCTTGTAATCATAGCAAGACAATTATAATTTTGATTGTATTTATTCTTTTATTGTATAGGAACACACACACACACACATAAAAGATAATTTTATGTATGTTGATTATTACCGCATCATTTCGTACAGTTATGAGTTGTATAAGATATAAATTTTCATTTCAATGAGAAAACCTAAGATTATCAATTTATTTTGTTGTTGCCGATTTATTATCAATTTTCTTTGCCTGTTTTCGACTAGAACTATATGAATGAATATATAGTTATATATATGGTAAATTAATTAGGTGCTGTTGCTACTAAAAATTAAATTAAATGCAGAAATTTCAATTCAATTTTTAAAGAACAAATTTCTCAAAATATAACCGCAGTTCCAAACCGCACTAACAGGAGATAAAAAATTCATATAACATAACGGCAGTTTCAAACCTTTGCCAAGTAAAACATTCAAAATTTTTTAAAAACTATTGTGGCATATTTTAAAAATTTTTAAAAAATAAAGTAGTGGGGGGGGGGGGTTACAACCGCCGTTATTTTTATTCAGGTTTTTTAAAAAATAAAATGGCTTTCGTAACTATTGTAATGTACAAACTCTAGAATCTCAACGCTTATGATCAGCCATTGTTATTTGGAATTTGGCCGCCTCCTTTTTTGCCATTTGTTAAACTGTCGTTGTTTCACCTGGTGGCGGTGGGAACTGCCGTTAAATGGCCTTTGAGAATGCCACAAAGCGCTGCATTTTTTTCACTGATACTTATTATAAATAATACTTTCTCTATTTTATTATTTATTGTTAAGAAATTTATTTAATTTATTCATTTTTAATAAATTTTTTAAGATTATTTTTATGCATAAAGTCTAAAACAATGGAAAATATGATGGAATAGATACAAATATATTGAGAGTGTTAAAAAGTGAAGTATTAATTAATAAAAAATGATAAAATTAAAAATATTAAATACTTCATTAAAATTTTAAAGTTATAAACAATAAAATATTTTTTCAAAATATGATATACAAAAGGTAACGAAGAATTATTTATTTAAACATATCTCCTTTAGTTCATGGTGCAGTAAACAAAAGGCATTGCGTTACACCATTTTAGTCCAATTAGTTGTCCATACAATATGATAAAATGTAAGTAAAAGCTAGCTGAAGGACGCCAAAATATAATTCTCAGGTTAATAAATAAATTAGTAATTAGTTTGTCAATATTGAAGTGTCGTCTTTTTCAAGTAGATCACAGAAACCCTATGTTTGATCTGTATGCAAGACGATCTATTTGATTCCGATTACAGCCTCATGAAATTAAATAAGGAGTAGGGTTACTAACCACACACACAGAAATAATACTAATCTCCTTTAAAATTTAGCATGGTTACATTTATATTTTTTTTATTTTCATAAATATATATTACTTTTTCTTTTTATATAAATTCACTTTACATATTTTTTATTTAAAATGTACACTTATTTTTTTAATTTTTAAATAATAAGAAAAGTTAAAAAATAAATATAATTAAATTACATATCAAAAGAAATAAATGTAATTGACCTTTATTTACATCACCGCATAGAAGGCGAGTTAGAGTCAACAAAGTTGGCGGATCTCAAGTATAATAATAATAGGCTAAAAAAATTCAAAAAATGTTTGAGAGGACCAAATACATGATAGTTAAAATGAATACATGAAAGTCAAAATCAGAGAAAACTTAGACGTATACAAAGTTTTCTATGAGCTATATCCGTATGCATGTGCAGGTCATTAAATTTTAGTATTTTCCCATCAATGGGCAGCCGCCTCAGCAGCAAATCTTCCCCCGTTTCTACGCTCTTCAACAGTACATTCCTCTTAATTACAGTGCAAAAGCCAAGTATAAAACCCCCCAGCCATGCCTCTTCACGTCCATCAACTCAGCAGCAAGCTTTTGAGCAAAATATTCACACAGATCCCAAAACCGTTGTCTTTCTAAAAATGGCTCTGAAAACAACCATGGCGGTCCTCCTCTCCCTTAGCCTCCTTTTCTTCGCCCTGCCGGCTGCTCCACAAGCACCACCACCACAAAGCTCTTGTCCGATGGATACCCTCAAATTAGGTGTGTGTGCCAACGTGTTGAATTCTGTGACAATTGGTGGGCCGGAAGCGGAAAAATGCTGCAGCACCATGCACGGTCTGGCTGATCTTGAAGCGGCTGTCTGCCTTTGCACTGCCCTCAGAGTTGGTATATTTGGCATTAATCTTAACATCCCTCTTTCCCTGGGCACATTACTCAACACTTGTGGAAAGCTTCCTCCTCCTGACTTCCAGTGTTCTTAAGCCATACATCAATATTGTAATAAGTGCTTATACTATAAGTAAGCACATTCTAACTAAGCCCTTTAAAATAAGATACCACCAGTCTGCCACAAGATGGATATGTAGTATTAACAAGTGCTACCGTAAATAATACAAATATAATTTGACATGAGTGTCATTAATATATAGCCAATATCTCATTTCGTGTTATTTTATTTCTAACTTTCTTTTAAGTATAGTTTTTTTTTTTTGACCCACTTTTCATCTGTAATTATTCCGTAACTGATACAGTATATTTATATATTTATTAAGACAACCTTATACCAGCACTTATAAACAGAGCAATTCTATTATATATACTTAAAATTATTCTAAAACAATCAAATTAACGTTCAAAAATATGAGATGGAGGATTGGAATTACACATTTTTGTACGCTCGAGTGTAGATCGAGCTTGCTGATTTTTCTCCAAATTCAAATAATCTGACCTTATAAGTTATTAATAACCTGAGTCATTTTGATTTGGTTGTCAATTAGTTTGAATCTTAATACCCGAATATAATGGCGGAAGCAAGAGTTTTTCACTCGAGGGGATTAGGTATTAAAATTTTTATAGGACGTATGCAATTTTTAAAATTTTGAATAATTAATCTAAGATTACTAATTTTAAAATTTAATCCCGTGTAATTCAAACTATATTTATGAAAATTATTTTTGTCAATTAATAAAGTTAATTAATGATTACTTTATGAAAATGATGGCTCATATGTTTTAATGAAAAACATTCTTATTGAAAATAATTATAAAATAATAAGATAATTATATTATTTGTTTAATACTAAATATAGAAAGTCCATAAAAAAACTTCGCTTGTTTCAAAGTTGTGTTGCCCTGCTACAATATATACCATTATGTATTATAATTTTTTTTTATCAAAATATACAAATAATAAGTCAATTTTATATTTTATGCCAATAAATAGATTTTTATCTACCTTTATTTTTTTACCACAACAACACACGAAAATTCAAAAATTTCAGTAGGATAGATACGTCAGTCGATGGATCGGCCTTCTTGTAGAATGGGCTAATTTGCTTTTTATTGAGCCAGAATTTGTCTAGGTTTAATAATCTATTCAGCTTAATCTAACGTGAATATTTATCAGTACCAACTTTTTCCTTCTAGTATTATGTAGCCTGTTACCTCACTCTATATCTACCAGCCATTACAGTTAATTACAAAAAGTTCTAATTATGCAAAGGAAATATGGGTCTCCTTTAGATCACTACCAAAAAGAAAAAGGCAATATCCATGACAATTTTTTTGTGGCAGTATAAAAAAAGTCACAACCATAATATTTTAATAGCAGTTCACAAACTGAAGCTATTTTTGATAAAAGGCATATGCTATGTATTTATATGGGTTTCAAACCCATTTTAATATGACAAAACAAAAATTATTGTATAACATTATTAATTTTCTCATTTACATATTAATAATTTTATTCAATAATTCTTATTTTATCACGTTTGTATATACCATAAAAATTTCCTTGATAAAAACATAATTTATTAGAAAGAATTTTAACAATTTAAAATTTAAAACCATCCTGTCTGAAACCCTATCAGAGCATAGTTCGTTCTGTCCTCAGTGATTTGCTTCCACTATGATCATCAAAATCCTATCAGAGTCCATTGTGATCCCATTCCGTCTTCATTCATCAGCTTTAGAACCTTATGAGATTCTACTTCAATTCCGTTGTCAGCTTCCACCACTAATTTAGAATTTTCCTTTTAAGCTTCAAAATCAAAATCAGAGTCAGAGTCTCTGAAAGCCTCCACTTTGATTTCTTCCTCAAATTCAAAGGAAGAATCTATCTAAGACTCCACCAATCAGAGCCCTACAGGTACGTTTATGACTATTTTTTTTTCAGTTCATACTTTCATTGGGCAGTGAAGGATTCTTCTAATAGATTGTGACTTTGTTTTTTGCATTCCTCTGATTTTCTCCTTGGATGGACAATCATTGTCGTCTCTGAATGAAATCCCTAAGCAGGTTCATTTGCTTGTCTTTGTTTTATCTCTGTTTTGTGATGATATAGCTAGATTTCTATACAGCAAATACTTTAAGAGTGGTTATATGAATTTATGTTTTTTGTTTGATTATGGTTTTTTGGTTAAGCATGTTTTCTGGCTAATTAATTTTATGATTATAGTTCTAGCCGCGGCTTACAATTTTATGATAATAATGCTTTTCGTCTTCTCACTTAACCCTTCTTTTACTTTCTAGGGTGAAATGATGCTTGTTGTACTGAAAGGTCTGCCTAAAACATAGTTAAATATGTATTTGTACTGTATAAAATAGAGTTCATTCAATAAAACTCACACAATTTACCATTATACAATTATGTTATTTGATATGCTTTTGTAACATAGCTATATCTGATGGTAAATTTAATTGAAATTTTGAATTTAGATAGGACATATGGCTTATATCTTTGTGATACTTGTAGTTTGTGTTGGTTGTTAGTTTTTGAATCCATTTGTTGCTTGTGATTGCTATAGAATGTCTGTGTCAAAGTTAAATTTTTTGGGAAAAAACTGAGATGGCTGAAAGGATTAACAACTGATGATGTGCTTCAAATCTTGATCTGTTGACTTTTCAATAATAGCCTTTGACTTCAATTTTGAATGCCCAGCCAATTTTATTTAGATAAACTTGTACATCCAACAGAGCTAATGAGTGAATACATAAGCTTATTTTTCATAATAGATAAGTAGATATATTTTAATTAAGGACTTAATCCTTTTTGTTAGGCAATACTATAATGTCTCTATAATAGGCTCTAACAATTCTGTGACAATGACAGTGGTAGAAGTGAACCGAAGTAAGGATCAACCACCCTAGCTACTTATCTATACAAGTTAGATTTTTTGAACTGAGCTACATGCAATGCAAATAAAGCCGTAAATACATCATTTGCTTGCAATATGCTAAGTAAAATTATTTGATTTAAGATTATTTTTATTCACAAACTGCCTTCTTTTCATCCTTAATTGGTGGCAACATCAGTTGGTATTGTCAATTATACTTATTTTTCATAAAGTAATGAGGTACTGTTATATATATTAATATTTATTGTTCCTATAATTGGGCCCTATTTAGGCCATATTGTTCCTGGTTATTTTTGGTCTCCTTCAGAGCAACAACTTTAATACCATCCTTTTAATGTTTCTCCTCTGTCTTCTCTTCTCTTCTTGTTTCAAGCCTGTGTGAGTTGTGTGTGCATTCTTTCCTCTACTATTCCGATGTTGTCATGTATATATCCGTGCTTCATGTCTCACCATTGTTGTCTGATGTATAGTTTAAGTACATGGGACAAATTTTCATATTTGGCAAGCGATGACATCAGTAAATTAAACATGGCATTACAGACCCTTAATTGCACTTGGGCATTGGAAATTGCTGAATTTTGAATGTAAACTATTTTTAAGGTGACGTCAGTGTAGATGTGTACAACACTTAAATGAAAAAATTATAATTCAAATCAAAGACATATTACTTGGGTTAAATCTTATTCTTCCTGTCATTGTTGAAATTTTCTTTGGACTTCTTTTAGTTCTATTTCTGAATGCTTGAATGATTTTAAGCCATTTGGCATGATCACTATAAGCAAGCTAACAGGGTTCAGAAATAGAAGGAAATTGGACAGTATTTTATATTTTATATATCCTGTTGGTATAGTTGAAACTGAATTTTATATGACTATCACATTCCCTGTGTTGCAAATGGACTGCTTCTCGACATATTTGGTAGTGATGATAAATCTGTCTGCAAACATCTAATTATTTGAGTGCTGTTCCTTAATTTGAAACTTTAATTATTGCTTGTTGTCAATGAAATTTTTTAAAAATGCATACAATGGCTGATCAGCTTAGACTTCTGCCGCTGTGATACCTTCCTCTCTTCCATTTACATCATACTTTAAGTATGGCAACATATCTTATGTGGCACAACTGTTAGTTTTTTTTATTCTTCAATGCCCAAATATTTCTCTTTTCTCTTCCCCTGCTGTAGTTCTGTTCTTTTTTGTTACACTCATTCTGTACTTCATTCCATTTTTCTATTGTATATATAAAGGCTTTATTGGTTGGGTGGCTATATCATTGCCATTGGTGCACGGGAGTTTCTTCATTTATGTTCTTTCGGTTTACAGTCGTATTATATTCTCTTTAGTCTTTCCTTTTTTCTTAGGCATTCATACAGCTGTATTATACTCTTAGGCATTCTTTTCTATTGTCATGCTGTTGTTATGTTAGTCTCATTTCTCATGTTCTCTCTTAATTATACTAATTTAATCCATGTGTTATATTACCTGAATGAGAATTTCTCGTGTTATACTAATTCTGTCTGCTTACATATGAAAGCTAAGAAAAAGGTAAAATCAGAAACTTTAGGAAGATAGTGAAAGAAGGGAAGAGATAAGAAAATAAAAACTATTAGAATACAGAATATACAGAGAAACACCAGAGACTATAGTGTTATATTACCTGAAAAATCTATGGAGTTAGTGTCAGTGTGGGGATCTTCTTTAAGCTGATACATTTGTTGGCATCCTTCTCAGACAACATGGAAACAAAAGAGGAAAATTAAATGTAGCAATATGAAGTTGGAGTAAATTACCAACAATTTACAAGTTTAACTAAAGCGGTTATAATCTGCATTATTTAAACATGAACAACAGTATGAAAATTCAATTTTTTTTTTCAAATTACAAAAAAAAAGGCTTAAATTAAATGTGGTTTAAATTTGAATTAAATTCTCAAGGCATATGAAATTAGTCAAGATATGAAACAAATACATCTATAAATCCTATGTCAAGTTTCAACATTGCTGACTAAGTAGATTTCAAGTCCTTTTATAACTAACTATTTTCTTTTATGAATAATTGGTATAGTCAGCCCCTTTGTTTTATTCGCTCAAATTTGTTTTTCAATTCTCATTTGTCACAGTGTTGGTGTGAGAGTGTATTGGTATTGTATGCAGCTTTTATAATCCTTACATTTTGATTGATTCAGATCTAGACTATTAAATCTATCCGATGAAGATTCACATTATTTTTTATGATAAATTATTACAGGTTATCCTAGAAAAATTTCCAAGCAACTTACATTGTTCCACTAAACAAAGAACTGCAAAGTGGGCATGTGTGATTGAATTACCATTGAAGGTATGTCCCCAAAAATATTTATACTATTCTTCTTACCATTAATAGTCCTTCAATTTTTCTTGTATTATTCACTCAAATTGTTTTATTCAATTTTTCTTGCCACAAAGATTATTTTAGTGTTCTGTCTTGAAGAATGATCATTTAGATTGTAGCACATGTTGCTTTCAATATACTATATGATTAGTATACATTCTTTTCCTTGTTTATTTAGTATAAATCTTTGTTCATATTATCAACGTATAGGATTTTTAAAATTAAATTATGGATTATGGATGTATCATAAAAAAATAGGAATTATATGGCATATATGGCATCTATACACTCTGTTTATATATAATGGGTGCTTTTTGTTGACAATTTTGACTTGTTTATATTCTACTCTTGAAAGAAATTTTATTATGGGGAACGGACGGTAAACCCACAGGTGGACAAATTAGAAACGCAGTCGGGTAAAGTGAAATTGAGTCATATCATAGGTAGATAAACTCTGTTTTTTCCTAATTTTAATTACATTGGGACTTCATTTCATTTGCAAATTGAACCATTAGTTTGCACTCTATTAAATCACGTATTCAATCTCACAGGTCTTTCTATCATGACAATGATGACATAAGTTGTTTAAAACTGGCCTCATTTTACTAATTATATTGGATTAGCTTTAAACAAATTATGAAAATGATGTGATTGGAATGGCTAAAATGCCTTTCAAGAGTTATTCTTACGTGAAAATAGGATTAGTTTTAAACAAATCGTGAAAATAGGTTGTTTAAAACTGTCATCAATGTTGCAGTTTTAAATCTCCAAATTGAACTGATTGGAATGGGTAAGACGCCTTTCAAGAGTCATTCTTATTTATAGGGAATGATAAAAATTAAAGAATGAACTGACTTACCAGAACTACCTTGATTATAGATAAGATCCAGAACAAATAGTTAAGTGCCTGCAAATACCACTTTTGCATAAGGCCATGTAAAACATTTTCTGACGTTGTACTCTGCAACAACAAAATTACACAGGAGAGATATTCCAACTGCCTTGTAATATGCATCCTAGTCTAGTTTTAGCTAAATTGAGCTAACGTGCTAAACTTACCTTGGCCAATATTTACTGCTGTCTGTTGTCCAAGATTTGCTACTGTCTATTCCCTGCTATTACTTGCAATAACTATGCTATTACCTGTTTATATGTACCAATGTGGTCTTATTCATGGTACTTTCACTTTTAAGTGCTTATAAGTAGCATAAAAGGGAACGAAAGGGTAGATCCAAAGCTTTGTGTACGTGGGACTAACTAAGATGAATAACAGAGAATATGTGACAGAGTAGGGTAGTGTATCCATATAAAAATAAAATTTTAAATTATTAAAAAGTTAAATGTTTAAATAAAATTAATATATTATTTTAATTTTCAAATTTTATTTTATGTATTTACATGTTTAATAATTTATTTTTTTGGAATATTTTTAATTTCTAAAATATCTCATTTGAATATTGATGTGTTCTACTTTTAAATAGTAAGACTATGATATTATTGTTTTCAAAATAATAAGGATTTCAAAAAATTAAAAATATTTTAAAATTTTAATTTTTTGCTTATGATATATTTTTTTTCTTATATTTAAATTTTTTCTTGCCTTTTGTTTTTAAGTATGTACATATCATTTCTAAGATGTAGTTTTAAGTTAAAATTTTGACTATGGATTTAACAGGTACAATTGAGTAAGGTTCATAATTTCATTAATATGGATAAATCTTGGATTACTAAGCCTAAAGGCACCGATGAGTATAAAGAAGGATTGAATAAGTTTCTTGATTTTGCTATTAATCAAAATTCTGTTGAAGGGAGAATTATGTGTCCATGTGAAAAATGCAAATTTAAAAAATAATTAACTAGAGATGAGGCATATAATCACTTGACATGTAAACAATTCCTTGCAAGTTATATTGATTGGATTTGGCATGGGGAAGATGCATCAGGGGTTACCTATAATAGGATTTATATAATAAAAAATATGGAAACTCTCTTCTTACTAACTCAAAATCCTACAAAAAGCTTGATTTATGAGGCTTTCGGTGGATATGCTAAACACTTAGATACTGAGTTTAACTCATCACATAAACTTGATAGTGAAAAAAATGAAGTATTAAATGAGACAATGAGTGGAGATTATAAAGAATTTAATGAGTTACTTTGTGATTGGAATGAAAAATTGTACGAAGGGCGTACAAAATATTTAAAATTATCTTTTTCATTAAAGTTATATTACGTCAAGTGTCTATGTAGGATAAGTGACAAGGGAATGACAATGATACTGGAATTGATGAAGGATGCCTTAAAAAATGTTAAAATTCTTAATTCATTCTATAATGCGAAAAAGGTTATTAGAAAGCTCAATTTTAATTATATTAAAATTCATGTATGTCCAAACGATTGTATATTATATTGAGGGAATGATGAAAATTGAGAAACATGTAAAATATGTCAATCATCTATATGGAAGCATAAAGTTGTTGATAGTAAGAAGATGAAGAAGCAGCTTGCAAAAATATTACATTATTTCCCACTAAAACCAAGGTTACATAGGTTGTTTATGTTATCTAAAATAGCTAAGTACAAGAGGTGGCATGCTGTTCACAAAAACAATGATGGTTTGATGTGACATTCAAGAGATGAAGAAGCATAGAAGAGATTTGACATAACTCCTTGAATTTGTTATTGATCTTAGAAATGTTCAACTTGGCTTTGTCATTGATGGATTCAATCCTTATAGAATAATGAGTACTACTCATAGCGTATGGTCAGTGATTTTAATGATTTATAACTTGCCACCATGAATGTGTATAAAACAAGTTCTTTGCTACTTTCAATGATTATTCCAGATAAAAGCACTCCAAGAAATGATATAGATGTTTATATGCAACCGTTGATTAAAGAGTTGAAGGAGTTATATGATGATGGTATGGAAACATTTGATACTTCAATGAATGAATCAATCAAAATATGAGTAGCACATTTATGGAGAATTAGTGATTTTCTTGGTTTTGGTAACATATCTAGTTGGAATACACTAATTGGGAGACCTTGCCTAACTTGTAATTTTGAAGCCATTCCTTTGTGCCTCCTCTGTAGTAGGAAATGGTGTTTTTTGGGGTTAGCGTTATTTTTTGAGTGCTAACCATAGATTTTGATTGATACGTCTTTGGTTTGATGGGATGCAAGAATTGAGGAATCTGCCAGTACAATTATTTGGGTTTGACATTTTGAAACAGGTAGAGAATATTAATATTACTTTTGACAAAACCAAAGAGGGGAATGTTAGAGGAAAGAGATATCGAGATAATAGTGGTGATGGTGATAGCAATAATAGAGGAAAAAATCAATATTTTTTCCACTTCCATATTGGGAGTATAATCAATTGTATCACAATTTGGATGTTATGCATATTGAGAAAAATGTTTGTGATAATGTAATCTATACTTTGTTGAATGAGAGTATTAGATTAAAAGATCATTTGAATGTAAGAAAAAATTTATAGGCTATGGGTATAAGAGAAGAATAATGGCCTAATGATAGTGGAGAATGCAAGTTGACCTTTTTTATAATGTCAAATGCATGTGAGGATATTTTTCTTAGAACTTTGAAGAATGTGATGGTACTTGATGGGTATTTAAGTAACATATCAAGGTGTGATGGTACTAGATTTGGTTATTGCAGTTATGGTTTAGTGAAATTAAAAAAAGTGAGAAAGAGAGGAGATCAAATCACGAGTGGTATTGGGGCAATTTGTATATATATGGCTTGCAATACATAAATAAGCAATGCTCTACTGGTTTTTCTTTGTATTTATTCTTTGGCTAAATGAAATGAATATTTATTTTGCTATGATTTTATTTAGTTGAATGAAATGAATATTTGGCTAATACCAAATTAACCAATAAACAGTACTAACATGCTAACGTCAGGTTTTTGCTATGATTTTGAAATGAATATTTTTGTTATGTATCCAAACTTATTCCTATTTTATCCTAGGAAGTTAAGGTTAGTCATTTTATTGGTTGTGGAGAATTGTGGGATGCTACTTATAAAAGGGCAGATGGATTTTATGTTAATGAAGCTGCTGTTGCAGTAAGGGTAATCACAAAATAGATACAAGTTAAATTATTTAGTTGAAAAATCTAACTTCCAATAGTTTTGCAAGCTAAAATAAATGCATATTTAAGTTAACAAGATATCTCCCAAATTGCTATTGTATCACTTGATGATGTTTTTGGAAAGGTATTGGGGAAAGAGCACTCTAGTCAAGTTAGAGATCTATGCTTTGGCCCTTGTCCTTCTTCAATGTTTGAATGTACTGTGGGACGTTTTAAAGGAATGAAAGTTGGCTTAAATTCCAAATTATAAGAGGAGGTTAATATTCTTAAATCTCAAGTGATTGCTTTGCAAAACTTTTTAAAGGACTATTTTCAAGAAAAAGAAGGGGGATTGCCTATAGCACTTCTCACTACATTGGATGTTTCTTCAGAGGTTAGTTAAGTAATGCAACATTTTTTTAAATTATTTGTAATGTCTTTATTTGTTTGCTATGTAAACATGTTTTGTTGATATCATTTTTTGTGAATTAGTGCTTGACACATAAAATTGAATGATGATATTATTAACTTGTTTAGCTTGAAATGAAGTTTGAAAAGCTACCAATTTGCAAGAAAGCGCTAAGTGAAATGTCATTTAGCTTTTGATGTTAAGGCCAATGAAATGATTAAAAATTATTTTTTAAATGATTTATGAAACACTATAAGATGACAAATTATTTTAAATATGTGTCATCATTAAGATAAGCAACCTCCAATTATGCTATCCTGAACTTATAATTTCTTTAATTTTTAAAATAAATGTTATAGAAAGTATTTCTAATTGTATTATGGTATTAAGAATTTTCACATTAGTTTTACTTACATTTTGCAAGTAAGAAAATCACATCCAAAATTTTAAGAGCTATTTAATCATAATATCAAATTAGTTTAGCATACCAGTCTTCATTTCAAATATAAGAATCTAAGCATTTTTGTATCCTCTTGATTTTCTTCATGTTTATCTTGTTTTATCAGTGTAGTATAGGGTAGAAGTAACTTGAACTCATGTTCATACCTTCGTCACCTCACGCCATGATCATTGTTACTCTATTGTCAGCAGGTAGTTTAACATTTGGGCTTAATATCTTTCCAACTGCATTTTGTTTTATTTGGCACAATTCTATCAATATTTGCCTCATATTCTTATCCTTTGGGTATGAATTGTAAAGGATGAGAATCTTATATTCTCAATCACTATCATCATGTGCCTATCAATGAAAAATTGGGTAGATGTTGATAAGAAAGAGAAGCATGGCTTCATGATGGTGCATATAGATATTTTTAGGGATTTTGCTACCTATATAGTCGGCAAAAACCATTGTATCATACGTATGAATATGATGTGCAATTTGTAACTTTTCAAATGAAATGCTCCAAATTAATATTTCTCTCTCTTTACTTAAATGAAGCTAGACTTTCATTACAAAAATGAAGAAGAAATGATTGATTAGGTTGTGTCTCACTCTTTAATAATCTATAGAATCGTGTAAGCTCTTAGACTATTTCATGTGTGTAACTCTCATTTTATGTGCCTTGTCCATTTATTTGAATAATCTCATAAAAAGATAAAATAAATTGTATGGGTAGTGCTAGGCAATAGTACTATGATAATGAATTGAGGAATCTTGTTTTGAAATCAATATATCTTTGTTGGTTCAAATTTGCAAAAAATAGGTCTCGTATTATTGTAATATTGAAAAATTTTGATGCTATTGTTATAGTTATCTTTCTATTATCTTTTGAGTTAATACTAGTTTTGCAAGTTGACTAATTGCAGTATATTTATTGTCATCAACTAAGTGATAAGGTAAGTGAGAAAAATCGAGATCTAGAAATAAGATTATCTGGAGCTAATGCCTATGGTGAGGATTTTGCTAGTGTTGAAGAGGATGATTTTGATGATGTAGCAATTTTAGATGATATCTAGGGCTTTTTGGTATTTTACATATAATAAAATAAGGATGAATTATTGGTTATCCTATTTTGTTGATTTTTAAGATGATTTTGTTGAAGATGTTAGTTTAAACAATATCTAGCACTTCTTCTATCTTGCAAGTTCTTAAGATGATTTTGTTGAAGATGCTATTTTAAATAATATCTAGCATTTCTTATTCTTTTTTGTATTTGACAAAATTTGTATAGAATATAAAATGATCATGAAATTATGTTAATAAAAGTATATTTTGGAATTTGTTAGTTTTGACATATTTTTGATAAGATATTTTTATATACTTAATTTAAAAAAGGAGCTTAATAGTTAAAACATTAGTGGTAGTTAAAATCCTTATTAAATAAAAAATAAGAATTTTTACTATAAAATTATGATTCTAACCTCTATGAAATCAAAATTAACAAAATTTACAATTAGTTAGTGATGGTTTTAATTCTTACTAAGGTAAAAGTTAAATTTTTTGTAGTAAATTAGCGATAGTTTTTACTTTTACTAAGTTAAAATTGTAAAAATCAATTAACGATGGTTTTGCTCCCTGTTAAATTAAAGGTTGAAATTTTAGCAATTAACTAGTGATAGTTAAAACTTTTGTTAAATTGAATTAAGTAAAAAAATTTTATGTTCATTTAACAACGGATCTAACCCTTGCTAAGTTAAAGGTAAAAATTAATTTTGTAATGATTATGCTAGTAGTAAAAAAAATTATTACAAAAGTGTAATATAACGATTACTTTTATGACGGACAAAGAAATCACTGTTAATTTGCAGTGGTTAAAATCATCGCAAAATTCATCCTAAAACCATCACAATTGTGAACTAATTTTTTGTAGTGAATATATGCATCCTTTTCTTGTTTTAATTATGGAGCATAAAGCAATGTTCTACATCAATTTATAAGCATATATTAGAAAAGCATTCAATGCAATACAAGGTCTCGTTATAAGTTCTCAATACAAATAAAGATCATTGGATAAAAAATTTCATCCTCACTGAAACACGTCTAGATAGAGATAGAGCTAGAACACCAACTGCTTAGTTGTCTTTTATTAATGTGGAATTTACTAACACATTGGATATGTTGGTGGTATCTGGTTTCTATGGAATCAATAGGAGATTGACTTAGAAGTTCTTAACAAATTTGAGCAGGAAATTCACGCCATTGTTAAGGTAAATCTTGTCTTTTCTCATTAGTTGTTAAGCGGAATATATGCAAGTCCTAAACTATCTAATAAAAATTTTATGGAATGACCTAAAAAACATTTCTGATTCCCATTATCTACCTAGGCTAGTCTTAGAAGATTTTAATGAATTTTTATCACAGAAAGAAAAATTTGGTGGATTTCCTGTTAATAAGTATAGAATTAATTAATTTTCTGAATGTTTATATTATGACAATTTGATTGATATGAGGTTTTTTGAATAGATGTTTACTTAGACAAAACTTAGAAATCATGACCAGTTAATAATGGAAAGACTTGATAGAGCCTACTGTAATGCTTCTTGGCAAACACTTTTTCTTGAAGCCCAAGCGTTTAATTTGCCTAAAATATATTTGGATCACTATCTTGTCTTAGTCTCTTTATTCCTCAATTCACAGTGTTCCTTGCCTAAACCTTTTTGTTTTGAAACATGCTGGCTGTCACATCCCTATTTTCATGATATTATTGTTAATCATTAGAGGAATTCCCCCTTTTTCAAGAAGCAGTTGAAAATCTTACCAAATATGTAACCTGGTGGAATTATAATATTTTTGGGAATTTTTTTTTTAAAAAAAGAATTGCTGCTAGAATTAAAAAGGTTCAATTAGCTTTGGCTAATTGTAAGTTTGAGGCTTTAATTAAATTAGATAAAAAGTTATAAAAAGAATATCTTACCATTTTGAGACAAGAGGAAGAAATTTAGGCTTTGAAATCTCATATGCAATGGTAGCTAACGATGATAGAAACACACATACTTACCATGTGTTTACTATCGTTCAGAGAGGAATTAATCAAATAGCTGCAATTAAGAATGAAGTGGGTCAATGGTTGACAGATGCAAGTGATATATAAATGCATATTTTGTTAACTTTTGAAAAGAGATATCAAACAATAAAGGAATCTTCAAATTATTTTGTGTCTAATCCCTCTAAATGGTCCACTATTTTGGATCCCCAAATCATAAATGATTTATCATTATGCCTTCAAATAATGAAATCTTTCAAGCTGTTAAAAACTAGAAAGCTATCAAAGCCCCAGGTGTAGATAGCCTTCATTCCAGCTTGTTTCATTATTTTTGGAATGAAATTGGTCAGTTAGTCAGAAATTGTAGTTTAGAAATCTTTGAATCTTGTAAGGTTCTTCTTTGCCTTAATAAAACCTTAATTACTTTGATTCTAAATAGTAATGTTCATGAAACTTTAAATGCATATAGGCCAATTAGTTTGTGCGATACAATTTTGAAAATAATTTTAAAAATTTTGATTACTAGACTTAGGCCTTTTCTTCATGGTTTGGTTTCTCTATACTAAGCTGCTTTTGTTCCTAATAGGAAACTTACAGATAATGTCATCATTTTAGGAGAGTTAATTTATACTATAGATAAATCAAAAGATAAGAAAGGCTTTATGATACTAAAACTTGATATTGAGAAAGCCTATGATTCAATTGAATGGTTTTTCATAATAAGCGTGCTGATATTTTTTAACTTTCCCAATAGATGAATAAAATTAGTCATGAGTATTGTTACTGGACTATTGTATGAAATTCTTTTTAATGGTGGTAAACTTAGTCCTTTCCTCTCATTTAGAGGTCTTAGATAAGGAGATCCTTTATTTCCCTATCTCTTTATTCTTTGTTTAGAGTATCTTTATGTTATGATTGAGGATAATTGCAAAAAAAGAAATCTCTAGAATCCAATTAAAACTAGTAAAGATGGTTTGAAATTTTTACGCCTTTTTTATGCAAATGATATTGTTTTGTGTGCAAAAACTAACAAAAAAATTATCACACTATAAATAGTATTTTGCATGATTTTTCTCAATAATTTGGTTTGCATGTTAGTAAAGAGAAATCCAGAATTTACTTTTCAAAAAATACAGAACAGACAACGAAAGATCAACTTTTTGCTATTTTGGGAATACAATATATAAGTTCTTAAGGAAACTACTTGGGGGTTAAACTAAAAGTAAATTATAATTCTACTGATTTTTATTTTTTCTGGTTGAATATCTTAGAAATAGGCTATCCTTTTGGTAGAATGGGCATTTATCCTATACTAGGAGAGTAGTTTTGATTAATTCTATTTTATCATCTCTGCCTTTGTATCATACGACTTTCTCCAAAATTCCCAAGAATATCCATCTTCAAATGCATCAAGTTATCAGGAATTTCTTATGCGGTGGAGCTTTTGAACATAAAAAATTTTCTTTGTTTAAATGGGAGTTAGTCACTGCTCTTAAAAATTTTAGAGGATTAGGAATTAAAGATTTCTCTCTTATGAATCTTTCTATGTTAACTAAACTTACATGGTCTTTTATTTAAGATCACCAACGCCTTTGGGTCAAGTCCTTAGGAAGAAATATCTAGTTTTAGATAATAGTGGTAGAATTAAAAAAAATAAAAATTGCTCCTATAATTGGAAAGTTTTAAAATCTACCAGTTTCATAATGGCTGTGGAAATCCAATAGATTATTGGTAATGGTTAAAAAATTAATTTTTGGCTTGATAACTAGACTGATTTAGGACTAATTAGAAGTATTGTTCAAGAACCCCTTCCTTTGTTAGCTGAAAACTTAAAAGTCAGTGGGATCATTGTGGTTAATAGGTGGAATCTTAATGCTTTTCTTATGTGTCTTCTTAATTATGTCTCTAATACTATTTTTGGAACCTCCTTTAGTATGTGTGGTAGGGAGGACATTTTAGTTTGGGGACTTCATAAATTGAGTAAATGCATTACTAAGAGTGCTTATTAATATTTAGCCAATCTTAAAACCCTTCCTTCTAGCAACTCTTTTAGTTGGATTTGGAAAATTCCTACCTATTCCAAAATCCAGTTCTTTATTTGGCTCATCATACGGAATGGCAATCCCACTAGGGAATTTTTAATAAAAAAGGATGTGAATGTTCTTCCATCATGTGTGTTAAGTGAATGAGGTTTAGATACAATTGGCCATTCATTCGTGAATGCCTTATTGTTTTGAATCTTTTACAGTTTTTGGTTATTCACAATTTGTATGAACCTTCTTTTCATATGGATATTGTTGATTAGTTGAAGATTAATCTAATTTCATATGAATCAAGCTGTAATTCCATGGTTTCTTAGTCTACTATTTTTTCATTTGCTTTATGGAACCTTTGGTTAGTTAGAAATGAAAAGGTTTTCAATTCAAACAAATAGATTTTGGATTTGAAATATATTACTATTTCTAAATCAAAAGAGTATTGGGTAGTTTTGGGGATTAACATGATTCTTCCTTCACAACAAGTGCTAGAGATAAGATGGCTTCCCCTTCCTTTGGATTTTTATAAACTAAATACAAATGGAGCAACTAGAACAAATCTTGGACTAGCAGCTTTTGCAACAATTATCAGGAATTGTAATAGAGATTAGGTTCTTGGTTGTGTTAGAAGAATTGGTGTTTGTTTTAATTTTATTGTAGAATTGACTGTATTAAGAGATGGCCTTTTGCAAAAAATAAAGGCTTATTTCCTTTACTTGTAGAACTTGATGTATTATCTGTAATATATGTTATGTTGGAAAAATATGATTCTTCTATGATTGCCAGCAACCTAATTGAAGATTGCAGGAAGCTTTTGGAGAAAAATAAAGTTTTTGAGCTAAAGCATATATACAAAGAAGCAAATAGTGTGATAGATTTTGTAGCTAAGTCTTTTGTTGGCCTCCATAATCATTTTGTTATTTTTAATGACCCTCCACAAGGAGCTACTTTGTATTTATCATATGACAAAATGAGGTTGTTAGCTCCTAAATATGTAAGGATCAAATTTTAAAGTTTTTTTTCCTTTAGACCAAAAAAAAAAAAAACACAAATAAAGATCCATCAATTTATAAGTTGTCATTATAAACAAAGCTCCGTCATTTCTTTTTGAAAAGCATTCAGCACAATATAGGTCTCGTGTAGTTAAGTTTATTGAAAGTTATCATTAAAATAAGCATTTACATAAATTATTCACTTAACACCACCTGAATTTTATTTTTATATACTTTTTTTACAGCAGTAGAACATGAATTAAACGTTCAATAATTTTATTAACATACTACGTACCCACAAAGTCAAATCTCATCAATATTATCATTACTGTCCACTCCTTCGTATATATTCAGACAAGCTAGAGAAAAAAAAATGGAAAGAATGGAAAATATGAAACGCATATAGAAACTTTTATTATTGCGATCAGCTTCACATGGAACATAAGTAGGCAAACAATACATAGAAGAAGAAAGAGGAAGATACTCAAGAATCTCTTCGGACCATCAGAAAGGGACGGGACGGGACAGCATAGGGTCTCGTTCTTGGAATGGTGAGCGGTTGGGGGGTCAAGTTAAGGAACGTCGAAGTCATAAGCTTATAAAGGATCAACCATCAAAGGGTCAGTATTCAACCTCGTTTGGTATATTATCGATTGGTGAATTACTGCACTTTTCCACGGAACAAAAGCCTTTAGTTTGATCCATCTCTTGAACAATTTGTCGCTTGCTGTGATCAGTGATTGCTATTCTGGGGTTCTTAGACATAGCAATTCTACCAGCATATGCCAGAATCTACAAACAATAAAAAACGAAGATATACGCACCTGCGAAGATCAAAAAGTGCAAATTCAAAATTTTGAGCTAAGAATGCCAAGAACACCGAAGAATAATACGAAGAAAATTCAAACGGCAAAGCAATACCAGAATTCGCTCCTCATTAGTAGAAGAAATGAAAAATTGTGCTGAAAAACAATATTTGAAAAGAAATTTACTTAAGTTGAAGAATGAGAAATCTTCAATCACATAATCTTCAAACACAAGCGTTGGTGAAATACCGGTAGTTAAAGAATCGAGCACAAGAACGCCGTGGCTGATGAACAGTAAAACCGCAATTGATTAAAGTAAAGATCGCAAGAAGATGAAGCCTATATATAAACCAATGGACGGTGCAAATTGAATTCTAAAAAGGAGATCTAACAGTGAAGATCTCAAGCACACAGATTCGGTTTTTCTTCGTCGACATCAAATGGTCACTCAACAATAAGCCCCAATATCAACGATACTTGTACCAACGACAAAAATTCAATCCTTGATATAAGTTTTTCTTTTTGAAAAAACAATTTCAAAGAGGGTATACTGACGAGAAAGTTCGCCGTGTAAACTTTTGGAAATTGGACCACCATTAGTTTGCAGATATTTTTCAAGAAAGATTATACAGATAACATTGTTATTAATATAACCTTTTTGAATAAATTTAAAATAAAAACCAAAAAGCTATATCGACAATGTTGTTGTCTATACAATCTTTTTAAAAAATGCTTATGCAGGCTTGGTAAGAATCCCATTGATCAGGTTATATTGACAACCATATCGTCAATCTAGCCCTTTGGCAGATTGGAAGATGTGTGCACTTGATTTTTTTTATTGTTGGTATAGGGTTTCGTTTATAAGTTGGCATGCAACACCTTCTTCCTCGTGTGCAAGTTTTGGGCAGAGAGAGAGAGAGAGAAGCTTCCAGGTGAGTTTTCAATATTTTTTTTAATTATTTTTACTATATTTTCATTTTTGTTATTTTACTTGTATTTTGTGAAATAATAGATTTTATAACTATTACTTTTTTTTTTATTGATATTCATGTTTCTTTAGTTCACTATTTCATTGAGGTAGGTTAAAGGAACTTACAATATTTTGTTTGAATATATAATTCATAAAGTGGTTAATATAAAGTGCACAATTACAGTTTGATAAAATTATTACTTTGTATAGTTTGATATGTTTATTGTTTTAAATTGATGATGATGTTGATATAGTATATGAGTATGAATTTTTTTTTATATATTGTTATATTAGTTGGTGAAATTGTATTTTTGCATAATTTATTGTGTTCATTATTTCAAATATTTGGTGAGCATGATATAAGAGAAGGTTAGGAAAAACTTTTATAACAATTTAAAAGATAATGCAAAATAAACAATAATTTAAATTTCTAAGAAAATAAGTTATGCCAAAATTTAAGAAATAAAATAACTAAAAATACTAAATTAAGTTATTAATAAATGTCTTTTACTAAATAATAAAGGAGAAAAAAATTGAAATAATTTTTTAAAAATTAAAAAATAAAAATATTAACAAATTAAATAGTAAACCTTTTGGGTTAATAATTTAAAATTCTAACAAAATAAGTTATGTCATTACTCAAAATACTATAAAATATTAAAAATTTATTTTGTTAATAAATGTGTAAAAAAGATTTCTAATAATTTAATGTTGTAAGTGATTTAAATATTTTTATTAAAATGTTAGAATATGTAAAAAATCAAAGTCATCAAATAATGATTGCATATAAAATTTGATAATTCAAGTAAGCAAAATTTAAACTTTCTTTTGGTGATGTGAAATATATAATAATTTAAGTTAGTAATTTAAAATTCTAATAAAATAAGTTATGTCATTACTAAAAAAATTAATTAAATAAAAATTTTAATTTATTAATAATGGTGTAAGTTAAATTATATAAGAAAAGTAGTCTAATGCAATTTACAAAAAATAAATATTGAATAAATTATAAGTTATATAAGAGATTGAATTAGAGCTCAGTAGTGTAAGAATTTAGTTACTGGCATAGAGAAACTATTGTTAGCCTTAAGTTAAGTGATGATTATTATAGTTATGTAGGGTGACAAATTTTATCTTATGTAAATGAGTATGAAAAGGGAACTCATTGCATAGTTAAAATTATTGTAATTGTCAAATTATAATGATTTGAAATTCAAATGTGCTTACACTGTAATTTTAAACTTGTTTAAAGGTTAGTTGGTCTTCATAAGTTAATTAACCTTTAAATTATCCTATAAATTTGGACATTTTAGGATAGGTCATGTAGTTATTATCACCAACTTATTTGCTCAGTGTTTCATATTGTAAAAAATTTCTTGGCTTTTTATTATTTTTCGAATTTCTACTATATCAATATATAGTTTATACACTTAGAGAATTATAAGAAGATGTTGTCAAAATTTCTATGTTTGAGAAACATACTGTGGATAGATTGAGACAATAACTACAAGAATATCTCAAATGGAATAGGGCCTTATCTTTTAAAGTTTAAGTGATATGATGGATTGAGGGCATATAACAAACATGTGCATAAGATTAAATTTATAACAACTTATGACGTTGTTAGCCAGTTATATCATGTCTATTGATAAAAGTTGGATAATTTTGCAAGATCAATTATCTATTGGCATTCATTAAGAGGCTTAAAACTTTGTCAATCAAAGGGATTAGTGAGATGTCCATGTAAAAAGTATGCAAATTTGCTGTTTCAAAAATTGACAACCATGAAGACACACTTAATAGATAATAAATTTCATTCATTATACATAAATTAGGTCTATCATGGTGAGAATGATGTATTAACTGTTGAGGCTATGCATAAGGCACTTCCTAATGATGTAGATGAGATGGTTAATATTATACATGATTTCATTAATCTTTATATCATTGATGAAATAGTTGAGAACAATGGAGATAAGAATGAGGATGCCTTAGGAGGGACATATCTTATGATGAAAGTTTTGATGACCTTTGAAATAAAACTATATCTTGGTTGCATAAACTTTCCAGCTTTGAACTTTTTAGTGAAGCCTGTGCATTTGAAAGTGCTACATGAGTGGACTAATAAGTCATTTGATTCTTTTATAAAGTTATTAAAGGAAGTATTTTTGAAGGAGGATAAATTACCGAAATCACCTTATAGTGTAAAGAAATAGCTTAACAAATTAAGATTAGGGTATTAGTTAATTCATGTTCACAAGTATGATTATGTACTTTTTTGGAAAGAATATGCTACAAAGGAAAATTGCTTAATGAATTAAGATTAAGGTATTAGTTAATTCATGTTCACAAGTATGATTATGTACTTTTTTAGAAAGAATATGCTATAGAGGAGAATTGCTTAATCTATAGAGAGGTATTAGATTAATAAGAATACTAAAGAAAAAATTATGCCTTATAATGTGCTGCAATATCTTTTGTTAACCTTCCAATTGAAGCAATTACACAAATCAGGGCACATTGTCAAGGATATGATGTGGCATCATATAAGATAGTCAATAAAGGATAGGGGATGTGACATCCTATTAATGGAAATGCTAAGTAGGAGGCATATTAATTTCTCATAGGAATTAAGGAATGTTTAACTAGGTTTAAGTGCAAATAGACTCAATCTTTTTAGTGATATAAGCCTATTTTATAGGATGTGACTAATAGTGATGACTACTTATAACTTACCATTATGGCTTTGTATGAAGTAATCTTTTTTCATGTTGACTCTATTGATCCTTAGTCTATAATTTTTAGGAAAGAATATTAATTTTATTTTAAAACTACTTGTAGATAAGCTAAAATAACTATAGGAGATGGGAGTTAAAACTTGGCGTGCTAATACTAATAGAAAGTTTAAGATGTGAGTGGCATTGTTATGGATTATAAATGATTTTCCTACATGAAATAGTCTTTTTAAATGGAGTGGATAAGGGTACAAAGTACACCTAACTTACAATGAAGATACTCCATTAATGTGGGTTAGAGGAAAAATAATATATATCAATCATTGTCGCTATCTTCCAAGAAGTTATGCATGGCGAAACAAGCAAGAGTTTAATAGGAAGATTGACAGGAGAGATCCCTTTAGGTAGTTTACTAATGACATGATCATTGACTAACTAAGTAGATTAGGTTAGAGGCTTCTCGAAAAACACATGCAATTTAGTAGGGATGAAACGAAAAAAGGTGTAGATAAACTTAACTGGAGTAAGAAAAGCATATGTTTCAAACTTCCTTATTGACCTATAATGAACTTGAGGTACAACATTAATGGGATACATATTGAAAAGAATATATGTGATAGTATTTTAGGCACACTATTGGACGTTAAGCACAAATAAAAAGATATAGATAATGCAAGATGGATCTTGTCAACATAAATATAAGACCAGACTTACATTTGTATGAGGAAGGGTAGGTTGATGAAATCATATGCTACATACATGTTCAACCTAGATGATCAACGATGCTTTTGTTTATTCATAAAAAATGTTAAGTTTCTTTATAGTTTTGCTAGTAATCTTAAGAAGAATATAACTAATTATGATACCAAAATCAAGGGATTGAAATCCTATGATTGTCATGTTATTATATAGTGATTATTAGCACCTTTACTACAAGCATTTTTGCTGAAAGAATTATCATGTCCAATTATTAAGTTATGCAATTACTTCAATCAAATTTACATTAGAATTTTGAACAGGTGGGATGTCGAGCAAGTTAGGGAAGATATTATCATCATTCTATATAAACTTGAAAAGATATATTCTCTAACATTCTTTGACATAATTGTGCACTTTCCTAAGAAAGCATTGTTAGGGGGCCTGTTTATTTTTGATGGATGTATTTATATGAGAGATATATATTAAGAAGTTAAAAGACTATGTTAAGAATTATGCTTAATCCAAGGATTCTATTGCAAAATGCAATGTTGTAGATGAAACATTAACATTTTGTTCTATATATTTACAAAGGGTGGAAACTAAATTCAATTAGCCTAACCAAAACAAGGATGTAATATATGTTAGAGTAGGAAGGAAATTACTAGTGGTCAGATCTTAATGTCAACTCATAAAAAAATATTATTTACCTGTTTAAGAGAGATTAGGATATTGCCATATGATATATCCTGAACAATTGTGCTAAAATTGAAAAGTAATTGGAGTAAGTCTCTTAAACTATTTTCTTTTTCTACTAACTAATTTTATTTTACTAAATAACGTGTTATGTAGTGAAGATTAGAGAGAAGTGTAATCAAGTGGCAGTCAAAACATTAATCAGATATAGAAAACTAAGTTCCCTTTGTAGTTTTACTTTAAGATAATTGCCTCTCATTTTCACATCCATAGTTATCTTTTCCATTTTTTTTACTTTTCAATTTTATTATTGTGGGAAATAAATTTTATAGATGTACCACTTATACAATAATGATTCCCTAAAAATAATAGATCAGTTGGTGTCATTGGCTTCGGGTCTAATTTTCATTATTATGTCATGCTCGACACATGTAGTAAATAAAGTATGATTTGTATTCGCTTTTTAGGATGCAAAGTATAAGACATAGAATAATGGCATTTCTATCCCTAGGACCGAAGACAACACATTTTATAGTGTACTAAAGGATATCATAAAGTTAACTTATTTAAATAATTATAATGTGATTCTATTTAAATGCAAATGGTATGATATAAACTCAAAAAAGAAGTAAATTATTATTGACAAGAATATAACAAGTATCTTTATTAGTGCATAGTAGTATAAGAATGATCCATATATACTTGCATCTTAATCAAAACAAGTCTTCTACATTAATGATTTTCTTAATGAATCCAACTAGAAAGTTATGAATAAAGT
Source organism: Sindora glabra (assembly GCA_020226215.1). Lineage (NCBI taxonomy): Eukaryota > Viridiplantae > Streptophyta > Magnoliopsida > Fabales > Fabaceae > Sindora > Sindora glabra. The sequence continues at coordinate 14,287,678 of CM035226.1, read as the reverse complement.
GATGCATTGTAATAGATGGGATTTTCTCTATGATGATGTTAGTGTATAAGGGATGTCATATTTATAGAATAATAACTTTGTAAACTTCACCCTCATAGTTAACTTTAGAGATTTTATTCTAGTTACCTTAAGGGATTAGAATAACAATCCTCAAACCATTTCATCTTCTAGGAATATTAGTTTTATTGTACATGATGTTGATGATTTCATAGATGATGATTACATTTTAGAAGATGAAACAATTCATGATTATGTGGAAGATGGGTTTCTAGAGTCTAATGATAATGGTTGAACTAATGATGATAAGGATGAGCATGTTATTTTTACTAATAATGACTTAGATTATAGTATTAGACTTTTCAATTGTTAACCTTAAAATTATGTAAAGGTTTTTTTTTTATAATTATGTTATAGAAATTTTATTTATGTTAAGTTGTTATAACTATTTCATTTACTTATTTTTAATAATGATTACTATTCACATTACTTAATAGTTATGACTAATCTTGATGCACACTATCAAGGAGGCAATGATGGAGGAGAGCCACCACATGGCCCCACTTGCATTCCCATACAATGCGAGTCATGTAAAATTTATTATATTATGTTATTCACTTTAACATTTATTTCTTATAAATCCATGGTACTAATATTGAGTTATATTTGAAAGTTACTATAGCTAAAAAGAATAGCAAAAATAGGTCATTGAATGTCCGTAAGAAAAATTCAAAAGTAAAATGTTAAATCATCACTAGTTCACTTCGATAATGAGATAGGTACATAAATATGTAGTGGGACAAAACTATAGTCACCTCCATTGTGATGTCAATGTGCTAGTGAGGTAGCACTATGAGCCATTTCATAAGAATTGGAAGAAAGTGCTTGAGAAAGAGAGATCACTTATCCTATAGGAGGTTTGGGTAAGTATCATTCAATGTATCTTCCTTATTATTTTATATTTGAGATTAAAATTATTTAACACATTAATTGTATGTTTGTTATATATCTTCCAATGCAATCCCACTTTAAGTTTATGGATATATCATTAGAGAAGTTAAGCACTGTGATTTTTGGTATTATATGAATTACAACAGATCAATACTAAGATTAGAAGCATAAGCTCAATAAGCATTTCTTGGCACATAAGGTCGATGAGGATGATTTTGACATATGAAGTGCTAAGCACGTAGTTACCCAAAATATGCCAGTGACGTATTAGGAGAGGTTATATGTTTACTTTAATGGTAAGGAGTATATGATAAGGATAAAGTTAAAAAAAAGTCATCATTGTAAATTTTCAATTATATTTCACTCTTCTTATGTTTTGTTATAAATTTACAAGAGTTGTCCAGGAGAAATAAAGATTGTAGGTCTAATAAGTTGTATAATGATTGTCATGGATTAAAGTCCTTTATGTTGCATCGACACGGCAAAGGATGTTAAATGAATATTCAAAAACTTTCCGAAACCTTTCAACATCTTACTAATATTATATACCTTGTTGTTTTTGGTAAAATTGACATAGAGAAATAAGATAACAAGTGAGTTGTAATCAGTGATAGAGAATTTTAGGAACCATTATACATATTAGACAAGGTAGTAGGTGCATTAGGCTGTCACAAATGCCTTTATAAGTAATTTAAGTATTATTTCCTAAAATTAGAAATCTAATAAATTTTTTAACACGTTCTATATATTTATGATATTTTAATCAAGGCAAGGATGATGAAGCTAGCCACCTAGTGAGCTGTGTAGTCCAGTGCATTATCCATTGGTTAGCTAATGATAATGCTAATCGATGACCTTTCTATTATCAATGAGGTACTTGGCACTCATTGAGGGCACAAGATGGCAATTAATTGTGTGCTAGTTGAGACGCCATATGCCACCCTTAACATCACTGGTTTTAATATAGCATTTATTTTGGGGCAACACTAAGGTATGAGATTAGTTGCTGAGATAGAACATTATGTTACCTAGTGTCAACAGGTTATGGAGGCGCATTAGAAGCATATTCTTTATTAGTAACAGATGCAGGAGTAGATTTAAAGCTACATGCATAAAGTATATTAGGTTTTCTACTCTGAGCATAGGATCCATTTGCCTCTATCTCTTACATTGTTGGCTCGTCCTCAATTGCATCATGTACCACTTGTACTTAGTTGATTTGCTCCTGCAATGCACTAGCCATAGCCCCAGCTCATGCCTTCTCCCCACCCCAGAGGTGATGAAGGAGATGATGCTAGTGATGATTATCCTACCGCTCATTTTCTAATTTAATGACTTTTTATGTTGTATATACATTTTCACTAAATACTTTACATGACTATTTATTGATCTTATGATGATTTATTATTATATATCATTTGGGATTTTACTTTATATGTTTTTTATTTGTTTGATTTATTATTACAATTAATAAAATAAAATATTTTAATTTATTATTAATTGAGAAAAAATTAGATATGTTGTAAATTTATTGAATAATAATTACTAATAATTATAATTAAAATTAAATAATTTTTTTAAAAAATTTAAAAATGAGATTATACCTATGACATTGTCGTTTAGATAGGCATTTTTTGAAAATTAAAAAGAAAAGTAGTTTATACTAATGACAATGTCATTTATATAGAATTAAAACCTATACCCTTGACATGTGTGTATTGACAACAATGTCATTTGTATAGAATTAAAACCTATACCTTTGACATGTGTTATTGGTATAAGCCTGTGTTAAAAGTCCTATGTTAGGCAATATTGCGATGACAAATGTTGTTAGTATACCTCATCCTATTGTGACAACATCAATTGTCATTGGTGTAGTTGTCAATAGCCACCACTCTATACCAATAATACCTATACTAATGATGTGTTGTCAATATAGCTTTTTTTTTTTGGTAATGGGTTCAAAAACACGATCACTTAGATTGCCACGCAATCTAATGGCATGATAGACACTAATTTCAAATTCCTTCTAATAGTTGAATTCAATTAAATTCCTAACATTTTTCATTTTGAAAATTGAAATTTGAATTTCAAAATTCATGATCAAGAACACATACCAAGGAGCTATCATTAAGCATTAAAGACTAATTAGATTGACATTAATCATCACATTGCCTGATGGTGGCACATCTCTCAAGGTGTCAAAATATTTTTTTGCTATTGATTAGCTTAAAATGATACTAATTGGTGGACATTAAATCACAACTGATGTATTCCAAAAATTGAATGTTTTTATGCATCGTTGATTAGCAAATTGATCACATGTAATGACAAAACCAATTGATTTGGTTATGTATAAGAAATAATTGCTCGTTGAAGCCTCATCACATTATTTTAAAGGGGTTAGATGATAACTACTTAATATTGCGCCAAATTGGCCTAACTAAAAGAAAATCACTTTTGTAGCAACTTGATAGCCTGACAAGTTAGCCTATGCTACTATAGGATAATTGGTCGGCTTATGCTAAGATAAGGTGACTAGTCAACCCACCACTTGGGTGACTAGTCAGCCCACTTTGAAGGTGCTTGGCCTATGCTAAATCAATCACAGCACACAACATTCACTTGTAACCAAAATAGTTATAATTGATTTGCATAAGCTGGCATCTAACATATTCTAGAATGATCTTCTTGTACTTAATGATTGTTTTACCTCATGTAAAGTGACTGGTCTACCATCCAAACAATTATTATATAAAGGTTTCTAGGTACACTTTAAACTCTAATTATACTTGTATTACTTCACTTTATTGGTCTCCATTCATTCTCTTTCTAATGTTGAGCTTCAAAAAGCCTTCATGGTATTCACTATCATGGAATTCTTGTAGGTCTACCTTTTCAAGGATTAGTCAATTAGTTGATTACCATGCTCTGCCATTCATAGTATACCTCTACATTACTTGGTAAACTCTAAAACATTACCAACCAAAGAGACACACAATGATAAGTCAATTGCTATGATATAAAATGGTAGTGGTGTGGTGCTGGCCATGTTGAAGAGTAGCAAGTTTAGTTATAGGATAAGGGTTATGGATTGAACAGCCTCGGAAGAAGCTATTTGGTATTAGTTTCATAATTGTTTAAATGTGAATAGTATGTAGTTAGGTTGAGGAGGGTGTGAATTATTGGAGAGCCCTGCAATGGGTTTTATAGGTGAACTTAAGTGATTGTCTTTGTATAAAATAATGGGTATAATTAACATTGTACACAAGTCTAAATTCATTAATACAGAGGACTCGTTAAAGGAATTACTTATTATTTAAGTAAACAGGTACACGTTTTCTTTATAATTGTTGTCATTTGAGCATGATGGATCCTTGTTGATCCTGAACCTTTAGGGATGTCCTTGAATGTTTGTAGTGGAGGCTAATCTTTACCTAAAATTTTGAAGGCAAAAACTTATGAGCGAGTCAAATGATTTAGGATAAAAAATTTTCTTATGTAAGAATATAGTTATGAAATATCAAATAATAAAAAATATTTAATTTATTTAATGTTAAATATGAAAATTATGATGAAAAACAAAACAATCTATTTCAAAGAGAATAATAATCATCTTACATCAATTGTCACAATAGGATTCCTATTTGCTAATCCTAAATTAATCACTGGTTATTTCATAAATATTCTTAGGTCCAATTCATCACATAAAAACTGTTAGAGCAATTGAAAAGTATTATGGAGAGAAATAATGTTCTTTATTTTAAAAGAATAATTATTTTCTTCCACTACCATAATATATATGCAATGGGTTTTATAAGTGAATTTGAATTGCTGTCTTTACATAAAATAATGGGTATAATGGTCATAATTTTAACAGAGGTAGTTTAGTGTTTTTAAGGAAGCAAATGGTTTGCTAATATTGACTACTTTCCGGCTGTTTTAATTGCTCCTAACAATATTTAGCTACTATTGTGTAGTGTCCAATTATAATTACGCTGATGAAAGATTGATATGTCAGTGACGTGATAGGCTCGACACATCTTACTTGGGTTGGTCAGTCTAAACCCAAGAATGGTTTGGTCCTAACCTAATAATGAAATATTCATCGTTTAAGCCCCAAAATAGTACGGTGAGGCTTGATGAGCATCTGAGAAAGAGCATGTATTGTTCCTTTCACACAACTAATCAATATTGGTAGTCTTGTCATTGGAGTGACTCTTTAGCAAAAGGTGATTGCATTTAATTTGCTTGTGCTATAAATCCAAAAATATCTCGAGATTACTATGTAGAGGTGACAATTTATATATTAAGGTAAATTTATTTATTAAATATATCAAAATAAATTAATATATTTAATTTATTTAATAATTATAATTAATAAATTTTTATATTATAAAATTATTTATTAAATTTAATTACTTATTCTTTTTTATAAAAATATTTTTAATTACTAATAAAATAATATTTTAAAAATTTATTATTATTTTATCAAAATATAATTTCTGTATTTTATTGTATATATATATATATCTATATATAATTTAATTATTAATTATTTTTTAAATAATATTTTAAAAATTTAATATAAATTCTTAAATGGATTAGTATGTTAACATAAATTCAAATAAGCGTGTTAAGTTATTATTATTTTAATTACTAATAAAATAATATTTTAAAAATTTATTGCTATTTTATTAAAATATAATTTTTATATTTTATTATATATATCTATCTATAATTTAATTATTAATTATTTCTCAAATAATATTTTAAAATTTTCAATATAAATTTTTAAATGGATTTGCATGTTAACACAAATCCAAGTAAGTATGTTGAGTTATTGTGTTACATTAGAAATTATCACCCTTTATGATTAACTTTCATTTCCTATTAGTAATGGCAAACTTGAACCATTTGATCTCTTTGTTATTGTTAGCATTTCTTCTAGATTTTTATCATAATTTGGTGATTGCATAATTAGTTGGAAAAGATACACTTATGATGGAAGATGTAATTCTACTATATTGGAAAATTAAAAGTTGAGAAAGTCTATTATTAAATTCAAAGAAATTACTTATGTAGCCAATGATGGTTGTGGCTGAAGTGTATATTATGTTGGTAGTCTAAATAAAAAGACTTACAAACTTAATTCAAATAAGCTGGTAAGAGATAATAGTGATAAAATATATTTTTTATCAATTTTACCTGTTCTAATTATATTTGTGTTGATAAGAAGATATTTTATATGTATAATGATTGTCAACATGAAATTATGAAGATCACTTGTGGTGATATTGTGAATGTAAGACTTAAGTTGTATGATGGTAATATAAAGACTTTAAAGAATGTGAAATATGTGCTAGCATTAAAAAAACTTTAATTTCTTTTGATAAATTGGATGTGTTAGGATATAGTTATTCTGCTAGAAATGAAGTCTTGAAAATTATTAAAGGCACATGGATCATTATGATGGGTAATAAGACTAATAAGAATTTGCATAAGTTAATTGGAAATACATTTGTGAGATCTATAAATGGTGAAGTATACAATGAAGTGAATAAGGTGGATTTTGTGGGAGCCCTTATGAAGAAAATGAATAATGTTTTCACATAAACATTTCTTGCTAGAATTTTTTAGTGAAGAGATTTAATTTGTGTCAAGATGGAGATTGTTGAGTTTGATCTAAATTTAAATTATTATTTGTTGTGATTGTTTCCTATTGTAACTTTTCATCATATTCAAATTAGGTTTTTGTGTTAGGTTTTGAGTCCTAATCAAATTTGATCATTATTTTTATGTGATTATTTCCTATTGTAAGTTTTCATCCTGTTCAAATTAGATTTTTGTGTAGGTTTTGAGTCTTAATTAAATTTGATCATTATTTACACACACACACACATGGAGAGACCTTTATATGTAGTTTAAGAAAATGGGGTATAGTTGGAGTTTGAAAATGAAGATTTTATTAATTATCCCATGGTTTTTCCTTTTTGAATTTAAGGAACTTTCCACACAAAATCATATATTTATTTTATTGTTATTTTTGTTCATCTCTTCCATTCCCTACTTATTTTACAACTAGGACATTTTCCCTAAAATTGCCTATTTTTTTTTGAAAAAATTACCATACAAAACTAATATTTTAGATATCCATTTTATTTTTGTATTATTTTATATCAAAGTTTTTAATATATCATTTATATATATTGTAATAGTTATACTATTTTCATTATATATATATATATATATTCTCTATCATCACTTTTTGAAGAAGAATATGACTGAATCAAAAATAAATCTTTTATAATATTTTATACCTTGAATGATTCCTTTTGTTTAAGCTATCTTTTAAAAATTGAATTGAATGGTGAGTTGAAAGAATTTTTGTGTATATATGTGCACAGGTTAATATTAATTTTTATTTTTAATGTTAAAAGAATTTAAACTTGTTAAATAATTATATAATATAATTAATATTTATTTTTTTAATATAATGGATTTTATTATGTAAATTTAACTAATAAAAAATTAAATAATTATTTACTTTTATGAGAAATTATTGCATTTTAATATATATTAGATTAGTACATAAAATATTAAAAATATTTAGTGACATAATAGTTGAGCTCCTTTTTTATCCTCAGATTTGGGGGTTTAATTATTCCTTTTAATATTTTAACTAAAATAATAAAAGTATATAATTATACAATTTGAAGGCCGTTTTTATTATTTTACATAATTTTTATGAATAAGTTAATTAAAAACATAAATCTCTAACTTTTTTAAATTAATTAACTGGGAATTAATTAATTAATCAAATAAGTTATTTACTAAATAATTAAAATATTTATTTGATTCAATCAATCAATTAAAAATTTCAAAATTTACCAAAAATCAACCAAAAATTATTGAATCATGAAACACCGTATTATCTTATATGTTATTATTTGTTTGGTCAAATATAATTTGCCCTAACATCGTGGTTGGCTATATTAAACGACAAAATTTAAGATTAGATATGTAACTTCAGATCTCGAGGGTCTCGATTTGTTTATGAACAGTATTCTGTGTCCTAAAAATTATTATATATTCAACTCCTGATCATATTCCATCACTATTTTGAACTGTTCACCTTAACAATTATGAAAATTGAAAATCCATTTCCGTCAAAACATCTGACAAAATAAAAATCATGCCCGTTCCTTTACTGGACTCATGACATGCTTTCATTTCTTTCCATTAAAGGTGAAAAAAAAATGCAACCAATTTTTATTTTATCTAAATTTATCACAATTAAATTAAATATTTAAAATTTTAAATCAATATGTCAAAATAAATCCAAAATTAAAAAAAAAAATCATGTGACATGTCATCATGCAAAGTAATATAATTCTTATATGACAAAGTTATTCAGTTCTTATGAAATGTAAAATACATTTTAAAAGGTAAGGTGAATAGAATGAGAAATTCAAGGGATGACATTATTACAAATTAAAAAATTATTTTTTTAATGGCTTGTTATTTATTAAATTTTTTATCTTTGATTTTTTTTATTAATGATTCTTATTATTTACTTCACTCTTTAAAGTGCATCACACACTTTAAATTGACCAAATTCCATTTTCTTAATTTTAACAAAACTTGTTATATAGTGATCAAGAATCAATGGATCATATTCATTTCAGAATTTTGTATAATTTAAAACATCAATTTTAAATTTGTAAAGTGGATTGGAATTTCAATTTAAACCTCCCAAAATTGAATGACTTATTTTTATATTTTTCTTAAAATTTTGATTTTTTTATGTATTGCTTTCTACCAAACTAATATTTGAACCTTAATCATGATATATATGATTGAAAAGCTGATTAAGAAGGAGAGGGGATTAAAAAAAAAAAAAAAAAACTTCGCTGAATATGAACCCCAACATGGATCCACTAATATTGTTATTGCATGACGAACCTTTAATTAAGAAAGCTGCAACTTGGAATAGGGATCTGGCCGGAAAAATGGCTGCTCGGCAGCATAGTGGGCAAGAGGTTAGTCGACAAAATCACCCAATAGCCTTTTATTCCTTGCAGTAAATTGCAATTTGAATTACTTCACGGGATCAGGGCGGCGATCAGGACGTATCTTTGAAACTTAACTTTCAAATAAGGATGTTCATACAAAGAGAAACCATTTATGATCGTTAACTTAAAGCAATTTGCCGAAAGTGTCTACTCGTTTACTTAAATGATGAGCAATTCCATAAACAAGTCTTCTGTGCTAATGAACTGAGTTGGCATTAATTACTTGTACAAAAACGTCTAGTTGAGAATAATCAAGCTCCAAAATACTTGCCGATTTGGATACATAGTCCCTAAGATCTAGCTTGTGTACAACGTTAATTATACCAATTATTTTATACAATGACAGCCACTCAAGTTCACCTATGAAACCCATTGCTTGGCTCTCCAACGATTCACGCCCTCCTCAGCCTAACTACTTTGTGAAACTGAAATTTGAAACCAATTGGCTTCTTTCAAGGCTGTTCAATCCGTAGCCCTTGTCCTAGGCCTGAACCTGCTACTCTTCAAGGTGGCCAGCGCCATACCTCTGCCATCTTGTACCGCAGCGGTTGACTAATCAGTGTGTGCCTCTTTGATTAGTATTCCGATCATTGATACTGGCTCAACCTGCTGCACCCGCCTTTCTGGCCTGGTTGATCTTCAAGCAGCTGCTTGCCTTTGCGTTGCCCTCAAAACTCCACTCTTTGGCGTTGTCGACGTTACAGGCACCTTGACTGCTATTCTCAACGGCTGCGGAAAGAGCTATCCCTCTGGCGGCTACGAATGCCCAATAATTTAAATCAAATCTCAACCATCATTAGGGGATTGTCATTTGCCCTCGCCAGTAGACAATATTATTTATCAGGGATTTAAATTACGGTAGTAGTCGCGGTCGCATCGTAATGCAGACGAATGCAAAAAAATATGGCCATAACGATCTAAAATTGCGAATGTAGTCTACCCAAAAAATACACGAGCAATATTGCACTTGCGGACCATTTTTTAAATCCTAGTTATCTATCTATGCTCAATAAAACCCGATGCTGTCAGGTCCCTTTCTCGTTTCTGATGGTCCGAAGACATTCTTGTGTGTCTTCCTCCTTCTTCTTCTTCTATGTATTGTTGCCTGCTTGTGTTCCATGTGAAGCTGATCGTAATAATTAAAGTTTCTAATTTTCTATATATGTTTCATGTGTTCCTTTCTTTCCCTTTTTTTTTTGCTAGCTTGTCTGAATATATACCAAGGGGTCGACACTAATGATAATATTAATGAGATTTGATTTTGTGGGTACGCAATATGTTAACAAAATTATTGAAACTTTAATTCATGTTCTATTGCTGTAAAAAAAGTATATAAAAATAAAGTTCAGGTGTCGTTAAGTGAATAATTTATGTAAATGCTTACTTTAATGAATAACTTTCAGAAAACTTAACTAACCAGACCTATATTGTGCTGAATGCTTTTCTAAAAGAAATGACGGAACTCTGTTTATAATGATAACTTATAAATTGACGGATCTTTATTTGCATTGAGAACTTATAACGAGACCCTGTATTGCACTAAATGGTTTTCTAATGCTTTATGCTCCATAGTTAAAACAAGAGAAGGAGACATGCATTTAAAGGAGACCTATATTTCCTTTGCATAATTAAAAGTTTTTGTATTTAACTGCGGTAGTTGGTACGTATAGAGTAAGGCAACAAGCTAGATATCTTGCCTATATAATACTAAAAGTCCAAAATTGAGACTAATAAATACTCACATTGAATTAAGCCAAACTAATTTTTGAGCCTGAACCGATCCCAACTCAATAAAGAGTTAGTCGGCCCATTCCACAAAAAGGTCGGTTCATCGAGAGGCATATCTATTCTAACAAGATTATTGAATGTTCATGTTTTGTTGTGGTAAAAAAAGTATATAAAAATCTCATTTATTATCATAAAATATAAGATTGACATATTCTTATATGTTTTAATAAAAAAAATTATAATACATAATAGTATGCTAACAGAGCAAAATAACTTCTTGGAAACAAATGAAGTTTTTTTACACATTTTCTATATTTAGTATTAAAAAAATAATGTAATTATTTTATAATTATATTTCCAATAAAAATATTTTTTGTTAAAATATATGGGCCCTCATTTTCATAAAGTAATCATGAATTAACTTTATTAATAGACAAAAATAATTTTCATAAATATAGTTTGAATTACACGGGATTAAAATTTAAAATTATTAATCTTATATTGGTTTCCCAAAATTTAACAACTCTATTCATCCTATAAATTTTAATACCTAATTCCCTTGGGTGAAAAACTCTTGCTTCCACAACTAAATCAAAATGAGTTAGGTTCTTTGAATTTGGAGAACAATCAGCAAACTCAATTTAAACTCCGTTTCGCACAACTAATTAATAAGTTACTTGATAACTAATAATTTATAACTGATAACTAATAAGTTAACTAAAATATTTTATAAAATTAACTGTTGAACTAACAGAAATTGTAAAATGACATAAAAGAACATATTAATAAAAATATATATAATTAAAATAATTTATATTTATCTAAAAATGAAATTATATTAATATAATTGAAAATTTTAAAATAAAAGTATAATTTTTAATATTTAATTAATTATATTTTATAAACTTATATATTTATTTACTTATATAATTGTTATTTTATTATTTATTATAAAATTATAATTACTTAAAATATAATTAAATATATTTTTTAAAAATTACTTAAATTTATATTACAAAAAATATAGATTATAAATTAATAAAAAGAATAAGGATAGATTTGAAAAAATTTTAAAAAAATAGTGACTTATAAGTTATAAACTATTTTGGGTGACTTATTAAATCAAAACTTATAAGTTACTTAACTTATAAGTTACTTGAAGTAACTTATAAGTTAATGCAAGAAACACCTCTAGAGGCTAACTTATAATTTATTAATTAAGTCAATAAATTATAAGTTAACTTATTTGTTATGCGAAACGGAGCATTACATTGGAGCGCACAAAAATATTTAATTCCAATCCTTCATCTCATATTTTTGAATGTTAGTTTGATTGTTTTAGAATAATTTTAAGCATATATATAAGAATCCCTCTATTTATAAGATATGGTATAAGGTTGTCTTAATTAATATATAAATATACTGTATTAGTTGCGGATTATTACAAATGAAAGGTGCATCGAAGAAGACAAAAATAGTTATAAGAAAGTTAGGAATAAAACAACACGAAAAGAGATTTTGACTATATATTAATGACACTCATGTCAAATTATATTTGTATTAATTACGATAGCACTTGTTAATACTACATATCCATCTTAAGGCAAACTGGTGGTATCTTATTTTAAAGAGCTTAACTAGAATGTGCTTTCTTATAGTATAAGCACATATTACAAATTTACAATATGGCGTATGGCTTAAGAGCACTGGCAGTCAGAAGGAAGGACCTTTCCACAATGGTTGAGTATTAAGCTCACGGAAAGAGGGATGTCAATAATAATGCCCAATATATCAGCTTTGATGGCAGTGCAAAGGCAGACAGCATCTTCAAGATCAACCAGACCGATAATGAGGCTGCAGCATTGTTCCGCTTCCGGCGTCCCAACCGACACCAGATTCAACACGTTGGCACACACACCTAAGGCGGCGGTATCCATTGGACAAGAGCTCTGCGGTGGTTGTGGAGCAGCCGGCGAGGCGAAGAAAAGGAGGCTAAAGGAGAGGAGGACTGCCATGGTTGTTTTCAGGGCCATTTTTAGAAAGACACAACGGTTGTTGTGAATATTTTGCTCAAAAGCTTGCTGGTGAGTTGATGGACTTGAAGGGGCATGGCTGGGGGGTTTTATACTTGGCTTTTGCACTGAAGTTAAGAGGAATGTACTGTTGATGAGCGTAGAAATATGGGAAGAATTGCTGCTGAGGCGGCTGCCCATTGTTGAGAAACATACTAAAATTTAATGGCCTGCACAGGCATATGGATATAGCTCATAGAAAACTCTATATATTTTAGTTTCCTCTGATTTTAACTTTCATAAATTCATTTTGACTATCATGTACTTGGTCCTCTCAAACATCTTTTAAAATTTTTTAGCCTATTATTATTATACTTTAGATCCGCCAATTTGTTGATTCTAACTCGCCTAAATAAAGGTTAATTACACTTATTTCTCCTTATATTTATTTTAAGTTCACTTATATTCTTTTCTTATTTTTTTTATAGAAATATACAGTTACTTATCTTAATTTTCAAAAGCAAAGGAGGTAAGTGCAAGTTTTAAATAAAAGAGATGGGAGGTGAGTTTATATAAAAAGTTTAGTGTATATTTATGAAACTAGAGGAATATAAATATAATTATATTAAATTTCAAGGGAGATAAATGTAATTTGGTTGTGCGTGGTCCGTAACCCTTCTCCTTATTTAATTTCTTGAGGCTCTAAACGGAATTAAATTGCTTTTCTTGTATATAGATCAAACTTAGGGTTTCTGTGATCTACTTGAAAAAGACGACACTTCTATATTGACAAACTAATTACTAATTTATTTATTAACCTGAGAACTACATTTGGGGACCTTCAGCTAGCTTTTACTTACATTGTATCATATCGTATGCACAATTGGACTAAAATGGTGTAACATAATGCCTTTTATCTATTGGACCATGAATGAGAGGACAAATACTTAAGTAACTATTATTTATAATAAGTTTCACTACAAAAAAAATGGGGTGTTTTGCAACGATCTCGGAGGCCAACGACGGTTCCAATTGCCATTAGGGGTAATAACGACAACAAATCACCAAAAAAACAAGCCGTCAAGTTCCAAATAATAGTGGTAGATCGGAAGCATTGGAATCCTAGAGTTTGCACATAATGGCGGTTATGGAAGTCATCTTATTTTTTAAAAATTTTGAATAAAAATAAAGGCAGTTCTAACTGCCACCGTTTTAATTTTTTTTTAAAAAAATCTGAATAAAAATAGAGGCGATTGTAATTGCCACTATGTTCTTCAAAAAATTTAAACTAATGCAAAGATGGCCTTTAACATTAGTTATTTTAGGATTTTAATGTTGGTTTTGATGTAACTAACATATATATGAGCATCATTATAAATCCAGTACATTTAATGTCAATTTTTTAACCAATGTTAAGTAAGTACTATAATAATGTCAATTTTTTTAAAAAGGAAACTGGTGCCTGTAGTTCAAAGTATGATGATTTTTTGTTATAATAACTAATATTGATAATTAATTTTTCATTACTTAAAATTCATTTTAGACATGAATTTTTGTTATATAACTAACGTTTGATATGTAATATATTGACAGGTTTATGAAAGAATCCAGTTATATTCTGATTTTTCTTAAAAATAATCTCAACAAATTCCCTTAAGCTTCATTACCCAAAGCGGTATCTAAACTTAATTATAAAATCCAACATCTCATATTTATATACAAGTAGTAACAGTAGTATTCAAACCCTATTTTAATATCTTTGTAATCAAGATTAATATCCCAAATATAATAAACTAGAAAAAGATGAAGGATGATACAATTATTTAGGTTCAAATAGTGGAAGGACATATCATTTGTGGATATTGCAAATTATATAACATGTATTCAAGTCCTATCTCTATGTTTTTATGCTAAAATGGAACTTATAGTGTCTTTCAAACATAACCATTGATAGAAATACTTGTGAATCTTATTGTAGTAAAACAAGGCTACAAGAACATTAGAATTGATATTGTAGGTAAAACATTAATATAATATGCTCATGTCATCATGATCTTTTGTATAGAAATAATGAATTGCTTTTGTAAGGAGGAAATCCACTACCTTTTCTTCATGAAACCTACATTATCTAGAACCCTATTTAAGGAAATAAAAAACAAAAAATCCAAACAAATCAACATAATAGACCACAAATAAACGTCTATAATTAGGTTTAGAAAAGAAATGAGGCATTCAAATAAGCTTTAACATTGAAAAAAAATGCTAGTAAAAGAAAAAAAAAGTTCAACTTAAGCAAAGATGATTTTTTCTATTGGAGAGAAATTGCTGTGGACTTTGTAATATATCTATAATTTAATTGTTCACCCTATACGACACTCTTTGTAATACAACTACAATCTGTCATTCGAGACAAGTTTTCAATTTCAACTCCTACCTTCATTTTTACAAATTTTAAGGAGAGAAAATAGTGTCATTTAAATATTTTACATTAGTTATAAAATAAAACCAATGTTTTAAGCCTATTGATATATTTTTTTCAACATTGTTGTATGATAAAATTGAAATGGAATTCATTTGCTTTGAGCCTTTCAAGGTTGCTGTGTTTTAATGCAAAAACGGACATGTTTCTTGCTCTATATGTATCAAAGTTTGACACAACACATAGAACAAGCAACATGTTAATTCTCACATTGAAACATAGGAATCTTTCTAAGTTCCTTCAATTAAAAGAATTGTCTCTACACCTTGGCAATGAATACAAATATTCTGTAAAGGACTTGGAAGGACTCTTATCTAAGTCCTTCCAAATACTTTGTAAAATTCTTGTGTTTAGAGTTAAAGTATGGATACAATTTTTTTAAGGAACTTTAATCGATTTCAAAAACTTTTAAAAGTACTGGTTTTTAGAATCCATCAACAGAGAATGCTTCTAAGATGAAGGGTATAAATCATAATATTAACATTATCTGGGTTGTTGAGAAAGTCTAGAAATCTCTTAAAATTCCTTTCAAGATATTGGTATAAGTCCTTATAAAAATCTGTAAAAATTTCCAGATCTTTTCAAATAGCAATGGTAATGTCAAATACCAAAACTTACAACCTACAAATCAAAAGTCCTCTTTTTGATATAAAGAGATATATTTTCAAAGATCATAGTTATTTATAGGCAATAATTAGACATCGGTTATTATTTTAAAATTGATGTTGTAAGTTAAAATTCACAATGGGGAGTGTGTATTTTTAATACGACATGATAATTCAATATAAATACAAAATTTTTATACAGGTTGGGATTAATATATTAATCTATTTAAGAATTTATATAAAAATTTTGAATATATTATTTAAAAAATAATTAATAATTAAATTATAAATAAAAATATATAATAAAAATATAAAATCTTTATTTTAATAAAATAACAATCAAAATTTAAAATAGTATTTTATTAATAATTAAAAATATTTTTATAAAAATTAATAAGTAATTAAATTTAATAAATAATTTTATAATATAATTTTTTAATTGAAATCATTAAATGGGTTAGATGGATTATTTCATTTTGACATGTTTAATAAATGGTTAACATAAATTCACACCACTAATTTATGATAATTGAAAATGAACTTACATAACAATCAACACCAAAAACTGTTCATGTAATCAACTTCAATTTCATTCATTTATATTTCTTCCTAAATGCCATTAATTTAGGTATCTTTAGTTTCGTTTATTTAAACTTCTTGATATATGATACATTGTTAAATGCTTAGTATTTATTGTATATTGGTGAATATTTATTACCGCAACATAGACATAATGTTTGGTGAATGGCTAGTGTTGATTACATATTGGTAAATATTAATTATAAGTTAGTTGGTAATATAGACCTTTAAACATCAGTTGTGTTTCGAAGCTATTGTGGTATGAGAACAATATTTGCTAACTACGTCGATTTTTATAAATAGATGACATTATTTAGCAATTTTTTTAGAATTACTTTGTGTTGAATACTCAACCAGATTTTTCAATACTCATGTGAAATATGAGGACAATCACCTATCTATTTAAAAACAGAAAGCTACCCGAATGCAAAAAGTTACAAACATAAAAAAAAGGAATATATGAGAAAAGAAACAATAATGAATTATGAAATAACAATTTTATTTATTTTCATAAATTTCTTTACATCATTACATCTCAAAATGAAATATAATTTATGGTAATACATAACTTTAAAAAAGAAATAAATAGAACTGTGTGCTCTTCCATTTTGTTACCA
This sequence comes from Sindora glabra, assembly GCA_020226215.1. Classification (NCBI taxonomy): domain Eukaryota; kingdom Viridiplantae; phylum Streptophyta; class Magnoliopsida; order Fabales; family Fabaceae; genus Sindora; species Sindora glabra. The sequence continues at coordinate 14,270,635 of CM035226.1, read as the reverse complement.
TCCTTGATACTAATTCTCATAACCATTATTCAAAAATCATTCTTTAACATCCATTAAATTTTGACATTGAAAAATAATAGATGTAGATAATACATTTGTCTTAATTACTAATATTAACCTTTATTTGAGGAGGAAAAAAAATAACTTCTTGTCTATCCTATATAACACATTTAGAGATGACAATAGATAAAGTAGTAAAAATTAGATTTTATAATATATCTAAAGTTATTAAATGAAATGGAGGGGGAGCTATTTTTTCTCTCCTCAAACATATACTATAGTTTGATAATAGAAGTGAAGGCAACACCTAGATGTTTTAAAAGAAAAGTGGAATGTTATTTATAGGCAATACAAGATATTATATTTCAGTTATTAATTACCATATAATCGATGTCAAAAAATGCAAATTTTCAAGACAAATCTATTCATATACCTTTTAGATATCAGTTATTGAAACAATCAATGTATAAAATATAATGAGATCTTAAATACAAACATTACATTTGTATAGATATCAATCATAAATAATGATCATTATCTTAAATTTTTCTAGTTAGAATCTTCATCTCACATGAAAAACTAATGCTTTATAATATCAACTTATTATATTAAATGACATGGTAAATTACATTTATTTGCAAAAATGCCACCGTACCATTATTGACATCAATTTTTTCTATAAGTGACACCGATGTATCAAAATTAAAGAATAATTTTATAGCAGTGGTAGTAATTTGAATCTATCACTATGTTTATACGAATTTTTATTTCCCTGTTAGCTGCGGTTTTGGAACTGTCGTTATATTCCAAGAAATTTGTTTAAAAATTGAAATTGTTTTGTTTAATTTAATTTCTAACAGCAACAACACCTAATTAATTTATAATATATATAACTTTATATTCAATCTTGTAGTTGTAGTTGGAAACAACCAAATAAAATTGGCAATAAATCAATAACAACAAAATAAATTCCATAAAGATCATCTCATTGAAATGTAAGTTCATGTTTTACAATTCATAACTCTGAGAAATGTTGTGTAGTAGTAATCAAAATATATAAAATTGTCTTTTATATATATATATATATTTATGCACAATAAAGAAAATAAAGATAATCAAAATTACAATGTCTTGCAATGATCACCAACATTGCTCCCTTCCCAAAAATTTTTGGCATGCATTGATAAATATATATTCTCTAAAATCATCTCCTGTATATAATAGAAGCTTCCTGTCAGTAAGTAAATAAAACTCAAAGAACCAACATTGGAAAATTAGATTAAATGCATGCTTAAAAATTCAAAATCAAAATCGAAAACCAAAAAAAAAAAAAAATCAGTATTTATTCAGCAACTAAACGTTAGTATATAAATAGGACAAAAATTTGTGACATATTAACTTAAGCTTCAACTACTAAAAAAGCTCATATACTCAGCTACATAAAAATGTATTATATTATAATTAAACCATTATATTATAGTTCAAGAAAATATATTCAGGCACACATATATCTCGAAAGGAAGAAAGATAATAAGATGGCTACTATGTTTTATGTTACCAGGTAATTTTTACACAACTTTCTTTTTAACAAAAATATAATAAGTAATGAAAATAAAATTCAAAATTAAGTTTTAAATATTTTATATTCATTATATTGAACTTTATAAATTTATTTTATCATTTTATATTTAATAATAGTGTTTAATTGTATTCATAACTTAATTTTGTAACCTATTTTCAATGCACATACCATTATTGTGCTTCACTGCTGATAACATGTATCATTATCTTGTTCGAGTAAAACTTGGAGTAGTGCAACCAGGAAAAACAAATTGGGTTGCACAGAATCTCCCCACATTATCACTATTTATGTATGATAACAACAAAATAATTCATTGAACCCACCAAGGTAAGGGTCTTGCCTCCTGCACTGTTCCTGAAATCAATAAATATTATTATATTATTCCATATTGAATTTATGTTTATTAAATTTTACTTTTACCCCACCGGTATTGTAATTTATAATTGTAAATTTATTTTTATATTTTAGACATAAATATACATTTTCATTGATTAAATATGATTTAATTAATTTTATAGTATACAATATTATTTTATAATATATTACATAAGAATTTTTAACTTCACAAATTATTTTAATTTTAAAATTATAATGTCTTATTTTTTATCCGTACTGCTGCACTAATATACGCTGAAAAGAGTCAGTATATTGAATCTGTGTATCACCTCACGAGATTAAATAAAAAGTATATCATCCTATTTGTGAATTAACTGTTATTAGTTGATTGCATTAATTAATTTAATCAATTGATAGTATTAACTGTTTATATAAAGATATTTGGTAAAATCTGTTATTTATTATTACCTATTTGTATGTAAAATCATATATAAAGATATGTGTATATTTTATAATTTATTCAAGTATTTTTATATTTTAATAATATTTTAGATTATAACATATTGTTTATTATAAAGAATATAGTGGTAGATTCAATGATTATTAAAATTTATTTTGTAACTACTTTAATATTAAATTTAAAATCTATATGTTGATCGTAAAAAATATTGATGAATTTTATATTTTAATTATAAAAATATATCTTTCACAAGTAATATCATGTCATTATTTCTTTTTTTTAGTATGTATTATTTTTGAATTCAAAAGATATCATTTGATAAAAGATTAATAATTTTGTCAATACATTTTTTATTATTTACCATGAAATAAAACATGTATTCTCTTCTTTTTTATACAATTTAATAGAATAGATATGATTAGATTTATATAATTTTTTATTATTATAGAAAAATTTTAATATAATTTATTATACTTATTTAGTTTTTATTTAAATAATAAATAATTATAATTTATTATATGAATTAAAATTTTCTCTTAAAAATAAATAAATATAATCTATTTTTTTCTTATTTATCAAGGATGAAAATGTAAAAAAATTTATAATTATGGGCAAAAATATTTTTATACTAAATGCAAATTAGCAATTTAAAAAATTATTACTATTAAATTTTTCAAAATGGCGGTTTGAAGGTTAATAAGTTTACTAAAATAGTTATTTGTTAAATATTTAAATTAGTTAATTGACTTGATTAAAAGTTAAAAGTACTCAAATTAGCTAAAAGTTAATCAAAAAATTATTTATCAAATATCCTCTATATCAAATGATATTGTGAAACTTGTTTAAATTTTTTTTTTAAAAATAATTATTTCAGTATATATAAAATATTAAATGATTAATAAAATAGACGATAAGTATAAATTATAAGATTTTATATGATTTAGTAAATTTACAAGTTGACATAAATAAATTTCAACCAACTGTACATGTTTAGTTTTTAAAATCTTTTTTATTGTTAGAAATTTTTTAAGAGGATATTAAATTTGCACATATTTGATTAAAAATTAAATAAAATATATTCATAGATCGGTAGTACGTTGGCTTAAGCCACCCCAAAACTTTTGAAAATGCTGAAAACTTTTCTATAATGCACTTAGTGATTCTACGTTTTTGTCCATCTAGACCCTGAAGTTGTTCTTAATTTTTTTCCGTATAAATGCTTGATCATTTATATTTCCGCTTCTCTTTCAATTAATATCCAATGTTCTCATACTACAAGAATGTTTTAAGTATATAAAATAATTAATTTTCTCATTATTCGACATTTTATTCCCTCATTATATCACTATTTATCACTATTTATCACTGTTGATTGACTGATAGCTACCTAACTTCGTTGTTAACTACCATTAATTTCACCATCCACCATGATCAATCACAATTATTTATTATTGCCTTTGTCACCTTTCAATGTTAATCATTGCTCATTACGATCAATTATCATTCATTATTTTTATATATCATTGTCCATTGCTATATACTATTATTGATTACTATCAGTCACTAATAACCATTACATTGACATTCATTTAGTTCCATCAAACATGATTAATAATTTAATTATTAATGAAAATATTTTTGATAATTTAGTAATATTTTTAAAATATAAAATTAAATTAAAAATCGTACCAGGATGCTTTTTTTTTTGGGGTTAAAAGCATGCATGGTTAGCAGCTATATTAATACGAATTCCATCTCAAATGGGCAATAGCCTTGGGGATATCCCAAAATTCCGCTACATATCACTTCTGCACACCTAGCCTCTAAATAACAGTTGCATTTGTAGCCAAGCATTGGTGATCATTTTCTTTCGCAGAATTATGGGTGTTTGTCAAACTTGAATAACAATCTAAATAGGTATTTTTTTTATCGCTGGAAAAAAACTTTTACTTAGCACTAAAATTTTATTGATATCTTTTATTATATTTTGACAAATTAACAATTTTGATGTCATGATGAAATAATTTCAAAAATTAAAAATACAATTTATTTATTTATAAAAAAATGGAAGTAGTATTGAGAACCTCAGTATTACCGTAAGATTAGAAAATTTTCCGCTCAAAAGTTTTCTAAGTTTTGAAAAAGTAGAAAGTCAATCTTTATTCTTACCTAATTCCAAGGGAAAATTAAATTAGAAAAAATTATTTTTAGAATTTTTTTTTATTTAGTGTGCATTTATATTTAAAATCCTATTTTTTCCCTTTCTAATTTAACAAATTTAAAACTACATTTGTCAAGATTTATCAAACAAATTCAATTATGCCAATAAAATTCTTTAAACTTGTGCCACAAAAATGACCCTTTCATTTTATAAAAATAGTCTATTTAAATTCCAAAATTATTTTATTAATAAAGTCTCACACATGATATGTCACAACTTTCTTGAACCATGACTAGCATAGAATCCAATAAGTCAATTTTCACCAGCCTAACCTATACCTAATTAGGATATCATTGGATGATTTGCTAATAATTTAAGATAATGTATATAATAGAACAAAATATTTACAAACAAGTGTGTTTATCCAATATTATCAAAGTAAAGAAATTAAACTTGTTTACTTTCCTTAGTGATTTAGAGTTAAGCTGACTTGACTAATCTTAACATATGCAAAGTATTCCTACAAATGAGAATTCAACTATACACTATAAGATTCTAGAAAGTATTTCTATTTACAACAAAATTTTTTTTATAATTGTCTTGTACTGCATGAAGTGTTTTAATCCTGTTGTAGTGATAGTGGAGGAACTCCTGTAGTATTAAAAATTTAAAAGAGTGAATTCAAAATTTAATAAGTAAACAATTTACTTAAAATTAAGCAAGGAAGAACACATACCATGTTCTTATCATTCAGACTATTCTTTAACATCCAATTATATAATTGTATACAATAACTCCAATAAACAACAACATTTCTATTTAAGTAAACAATAATAAATAAATATGAATAGGAGTGCAATTCAATTTTCTTGTAACTCTCAATCAATCTTATTCCTTCACAAATTCAAATTTGTCCTTCCAAAGTTTGCTTTATCCTTTCATAAATGTTGATCAGATCTAGTTTTATATCACATTTCAATTCTTTTATCTCCCCCATTTACAAATCTCAACACAATGATATTTTGTATTGGGATTCTAGCATCAAAATCAATTACAAGTACATTCATATGCTAAGTATGTGAATGTGTAAACCATATATCACCACAATATCATAAAATACCATAAAACATGCAAAATTGAAAATAACAGGGTCTCCCCTATTCATAAATCTTAAGACAATGATATCTTCTCTTGGGATTCTAGCATCAAAATCAATTACAAGTACATTCATATGCAAAATATGTGAATATATAAACCATATATCATCACAATATCATAAAATACCATAAAACATGCAAAATTGAAAATAATGGGGGTAATAGTTGACTATATAATTAACCATAAAGTTAGAGGAAAAATGTAATACCTATAGTTAATTATATAGTCAATTATATCCATTCAAAGAGTAGTTCTAAAGGCTATAGTCAACTATATAGTTGACTATAGGTATTTGAAGAACAAATTTTTTAGAATAGTTGACTATAAGCCTTCAAAAAGTAACTCTTAGGATTATAGTTAATTATATAATCGACTATAGACTTGAATTTCTATATTTTTTTGCATTTTTACTATTCATTTGATTTTCTAACTTTAATTTATCATCACAAACTTAGCTCACACTCTAAATCAATCATCAATGATGCTCTACAATGCAATTCCAACATGAAAATCATATTACAAACTAGAATTTGCATTAATTAATCATTATATGCTTTATACTCAACAATTTACCTTAGTAAGCTTAAAATCATACAAAACTAGCATAATCCAAGTAACATGCTTACTTATCCAAGTATGAAAAAGATGATTAGAAATTAGATAAGTGGTTGGCTTGCCCTACTTATTCTAAATTCAATGATTAGTGTTGAATACCCACAAATCCCTAATTTCCTCATCTATGTAAAAACTTGAATAGCAATTGTTCAAGGTTTCAAGTTATGCTTACTTAATTTAGTCAAAGATTGTTAGTGTTCTTTCTAAAACTTGGTGGCTTATCTTGCTAGATTAAATGGAAGAAGATGAGGAGTAGGATGGTGTTTATATTATTGGGAAATGCCTTAGGAGTTATAAAGGATTTTGGGGTTTTATGGGTATTTTAGGCAATTAAGAGTAACTTAGCGATAATATTGGAAATTTTTAAAAAATTTCTTTCATATACACATACTTAGTTTTATTTCCTCATATTTTCACTATTTTACCTCATGTTCCACCACAAAATCTTAATATTTTCTATAAAATTGTCATTTTAAAAATAATTATAAAAATCAAATAAGTATTTTCCAATACAAAAATGTTTTAATTATTTTTAAATTCTTAAGGGGTGTAACAATTCTTCCCCTTCAAAGAATTTATCCTTGCATTTTTAAGGAATCAATTACAATAATGAGTCCAATAGCATATATTGGCAAGGATATTAAACTTCAATGTTTACCAAATAAGTGTAGATAATTTTTCTACATTTCTTGCTCATATTCCTAACTAGCCTCTTTTACACTATATTGTTCCCACCTAACTTTGACTAAAGATAACTCTTTGGATCTCAACTTTCAAATTTTGCAATCTAAAATCTCCATTGATCACTCTCTATAAGATAGTTTAGGATTCAATTATAATGATTTATGTTGAATCATTGGGATGTATCAAGAATGTATTTTTGGAGTGCATGAAATATTAAGTGTATGACTCATAAGCCTTTTGGTAACTCTAGCCCGTAAGTAACTACTCTCACCTATTTGGGTATTGAAAATGTCTTGGACATAGTATCTAGTAGGTATGGGAATTGGTTGGTTTAGGCCGGTTAACAAACTTATTCCCAACCGACCATTAGTAATGATTGTTTTTGAAACCCACCCGCAACCAATTGCTTAGAATTCTCAATCTGATATTAACTGATCAAATTGGATTGAAGCAGTTCCAAATGACAGTTTAAAAAGCAAATTCAACCGTTCATATTTTTAAGTTAGCAAAAGACAATTTTTGCTTCTTTAATTGTCAAACCAACATTTTTATACTTTAGGGTTTTTATACTTTAGATTTACGTCTATCTCTAATAAAACATTTTAAAAGAGAAATATTAAAATAAGTTACCGATTTGATTTGTCATCATAAGAAAATATTTTAAAACATTTTGAACTGATAATATAAATTTAAAACATTTTAAATTTAGGTCTATCTTTAATACAACATTTTAAAAGAGAAATATTTAATTGATAATATAGGTTATGTCTGTCTTTAATAAAACATTTAAAAAAAGAAATATTAAAATGACATTATAAGTTACCGAGAGAGAAATACATATATATATATATATATATATATATATATATATATATATATATATATATATATATATATATATATATATATATATATATACGCACACAATACAAAAAATAATTAGGAAATTTTACAATATAAAAAACATTGAGAGAGACGTATATGTATCTACCTCATGACATGAATAAGTAGAAGTTATGGTAGCAGATCTTTAGGGGCATTCACTTGTTCTTTTGTTTTAATTTTGAACTCTGCCTTTTCTTGCTCATCCTTTTCCAAAGAAAGGTCCTATATTCTATGATGGAAACAATACAGACAACAAAATCCAAAACAAAAAATAATAAAATATTATCTAAAATTTGTCTAGGAACCAGGATTTGATTATAAACATTACAAAGAAGTTAAAAACGAGTATCGTATTCACTTATGTGAACTAATTATCAGATGATGAAATAGCCAAAGAAAAGGCTTCGTGTGGACTCCACTGAATGGATGTAATCGGGTGCTTATAGTATTCAAAGTGAGCAACTACAGAATCCCCTTCCTGGCCATAAAACTAGCACACATTCCACATCAGCATCGGTAACAAATGAAAAAACTAGCAGACGTAAATTGCACATAATTTGAAACTTTCCATCTCAATCACAACAGTGCCATTATAGATCTGCAGGAAGTAGGAAATTCAGTTGTAGACGTAGGCTATAAGGTTAGATAAGGATAAGGGGACAAAACAACACTGCACAAGTTAAGATCAGAAATCTAGTATCAGGTATTGGACGGTTTTACAAGAATGATGTCACCCACTACTTGTGTATATAAAGTAAGGTGTGCAACAAGTACTCTTCACTTTAAAAGCATGAAAAACCTTTAATGCAAATGAGCAACAAGTACTCTTCATTTTTAGAAGCATGAAACACCTTTAATGCGAGAGAGTAACAAGTACTCTTCATTTTTTAGAAGCAAAGAATTTTCACTGGGATAAAAACTCTTCATCATTAAATTGAAGATAAACATGCCTTGAGCAATCTGAGATCACGAATATAAAATGTCCCATCATCACTCCCAAAGGCCAACATGCAAGTAGCCAACCTACCTAGTACAAGAAAACACAGACACATACATGAGATATAGAAAGACAATGAAATTAAGAGAGCATACTTAAAATAAAATTAATAACTTCTCTTTTTCTACAAAAAAATAATATAAAACTAATAACTGAATACCTATCCCATGATATGACATTGACATTTGTATTGTGTGGTTTAAAAGATGATGTTGGTGACTTCCTTAACCGAACATGCCATATTGCAATACTTCTATTTAGGGGTGCAAACGAGTTGAGTTACTTGTGAGCAGTTTGAGATCAATTCGTAAAAAGTTCGATTTGAGTTTGAATTTTAATGAGTCGAGCCTAAATGAGTTCAGCTCATTTAACTCATTTATTAAATGAGATAAGCCTGAACTTTTTATTGCTCGACTCGAATTGTTCGTGAACTTAAACAAGCTTAGTATAAAATTTATTTTTATGTTTTATATTATATATAATATAAATATAAAAAACTTACTAAACTCTTTTAGGTTCATTTAGGCTCCTATAAGGTCCTTTAGGATTGTTTAAGCTCAAATATAACCTAAGCTTGAGTTTGAGTTCAAATACTTAGGTTCGATCAGAAATTCAGAATAAGGAATCTAAAGCTTGTTTAAACTCAGATAAGTTTGATTAAGCTCGTGTTCGAATTGAGCTCGAGCTCAAGCTCGACTTTTTCAAGCTTGATGAGTTCGAGCTCAAGCTCGAGATTGAGTTCGTTTAATATTGTCAAGTTTGACCTTGAGCATATAGATGTTCAGCTCGATTCAGCTTGGCTTGACTCGGCTTAGTTCGTTTGCATCCCTACTTCTATCCATAGAACAAGAACCAAAAACATCAAGCTCTATAGGGCTCCACTACATTGATTGATTAGAAAATATGATTTTCATTAGTTTATACATGAGAAAGAAGTGATCATAACATATTAGATAGTACAACACTATTTATACCTAAAAGAACAAGTAGAGCAACTACTTTGTGCTTAAAACACATGTCTGTAGATCTTTGACACTTGCAATATGTCTAATAAATGGAGTATTATCAACTTTCTATGTTGCATCAGATGCAGGTTCCCATAAATAAATACAATTCTTGCAATCCCTTTCATACATTAATAGAATTGAATAATCAATTAGACTATCTTGTATTTCTAAACTAACTAAATTGGATGCTTGATTTCTAAACTAACTAAATTGGATGCTTGAGAAAATTATAGCTAAATTGAGAAAAGTAGCATTAAGGATTACCAAATACAAGCCTTCGAACAAAAATAGCAAGTAAGAATAGAAACCATGAAAATCATTTGAACCAAACCTTCTCAATCTTCAATTTATACGATTTCTTCCCTTGTTTTGGCAAATACAACCCCAAACTATTTAGTATTCACTGAATCACAAAAACCCCTTATTATGTTTCTAAAATCCAACACCCAAAACAAACCTATCCAAAGCTAATCAAACACTAAAACTAGTCAAGTTAACTAGAACAATCCTTTCAAGTAAATAGGAAAAAAAATTAAAAAACCTATGTGGCTTACCTTGAGCAGGGATTCTCCACTATTAAACCTTCACAGCCTTTAAATAGAGTTTTAACAAACCTTCATAGATACTGTATTTGTTCATAAAGGGACGAACTTGGAGAATCCGCTGACAAGGTAGTGCAGATGATGGCGACAAATGCCTAGAGTTGAGAGTTGCTTTGCTAGGGTATTGGTTCTAAACAATTAGGGAAAGTGCATGCAAATGGCTTCCTTCGTCATAGTGATAGATAGTGAAGCTACATTATGATGGAGTCGGCAAGCCAAATGACGTCGTTATGAGGTAGCAATTGATCGGGTCTAATCTTTATCAGGTAGAATACTGAAGATCCACATCTGACCTATACCATGTTCCTAAGCTTATTTCTCTATCCGTATCCGCCCAAAACTTTAATCCTACCCACACTCGCTTGCTAATTTTTGGCCTGGGCTGGGCGAATTGTGTCGAGTCAAATATTTTTTTCCCACCTTTACTATCTAGACCCAAATGTCATTGTACAGCTAGAAGATCCATTAATATGATGAGTTCGGCTGACTGAATCTATTGTCAACTTCTTTTATATATATGAATCTATCTAAACTAGAAGGGAAGAACTTACATCAATATGTCAATTTTAACTCAAACAGAGGTTTGATTCACACTCCATATTCTGAGAAATATTTACCATTTTAAAAGAGGAAAAAACATGGTCTTTGTCTATATATATATATATATGATATTATCGTAGTGAAAAACATACTAGCCTCAAGTGATTTGTCAATGAATTAGGTTTCAAATATAAAAAATGACATTTGATAAGAGGATATTAATTAATACTTTAATTTTTGAAGTGATTCTTCGCTTGATATTTAAATAATAAACTAAAATCATATTTTGGTTCTTGTAAGATTGAATTTATTTCAATTTGATTCCTAATTGGCAGGTTCTCTCAATTTAGTTCTTGTTAGATTAAAAACTCTTAAATTTTAGCCTCTCTGTATTGTTTTCCCCTATCCCAAAAAATTTGTATAGAAGGTTAGAAATTTAAAGATTTTTAATCTTACAGAAATTAACTTGAGAAAAACTTTCAATCATGGACTAAATTAAGACAAACTCAATTGTACATGGACCAAAAAGGAGTTTTAATCTTATAAAATATATATCGATGAGAATTGACTTTGTAAGGTTACGTAATTATATATGTAAAAATTATTTAATGATTTAATTCATGTTCTACTACTATAAAAAAAGTGCAGAGAAATAAATTTCAGATGGTGATTTGACAAATTAAATTATTTGTGTAAGTGACTATTTCAACGAATAAGTTCAAATAAACTTTCAATATACATAACTAATCGAGATTGTTCACTGATTTTTTTTTTGGTAAAGAAAAAATGACGAATTTTTATTGGAGTGAGTAACAAATGCTTACAAATTGATGTAAAACAAAGCTATGTTTCATAGAATGCGCGTAGATAGAAGAAACAAGAGGAGGCATGAATTTATATGGAGAGTGAACTGCTATCTTTCCCTTGCATAATTGGAACTTTTCGTTGTGTCTTGACGAGCTAACCGTAGTAGTTAGTAAATTTAGGTATCACACATGGCTAAAAACCTTCGTTTCCAACGGTATTTATAATTATGCATTTCAAAAATTAATTCCTATTTTTCATATGCATGTATTTGATATATATATATATATATATAAAGTAAAAGAATGATATATTATTTATATATTTTAATTAAAAAATTATGATACCTAATAATATGATGAAAAAAATGTCTTTTTGAATAAATAGAAAATATTATTTTTACCACACTATCTATAATATATATTAGTTAGCATCGAATAAGAAGAATATTTTGTGACATTTTAATATTTGATAATTATATTTTTAAAAATAGTTTACACACATACAAAAGAAAGGCAGTTTATATGCTGCGAGAATTTTCGTAGCCATAGTTCTTGTTCCCTTCAATTTTAGAACGACTATATTTAATCTATTTTAATTTTTAAATTTAGAATTGATGATGTAAACTATCCAAAACTTTGAAATTTATATGTACCTATTTGATTACTTGGTTTAATTAATTACGTAATTTTGCCACGAACCTTTTTAAGAAGTATTATGATATCATTTGATGTTAAGTTTATGAATTTATATTTTTACACATGGCTTCAATACTATATAATTAATGAAAAATTAAATTAAATATATAAATTTTACTTAAATACATCAAATTTGGAATTATATATAAAAATGACATAATAAACTAGGCTCATTCTAGGGTACTCAAGCTAAAACCCTGATTCTAATAAGTTTTGTAGTGAGATAACATCTGCGCTATGTAATTATGAGATTTTAATCCCAAGCATTGAAGCAGGTAAATTGGTGACTTAGTGAAAGAAAATGAATGAAATATTCACATAAGAAAATTAGCCCTTTTCTACTTCAATTACTGTAGTCTTTATGCTGGTTACATGGGCTTCCAATGGATTTTACCAACTGAAAGAAGAAGAACTGATGAAACCATCCAGCTGCCAAAGCCCAACCACCGCACTAACTCCGGCACCACAAAAGCTCGCAGCGACGAAAAGCACTCGTCTACCATTCTTTGGAACTCATGCCATCAATGGCTTCTCAAGTACGAAGCATGCCAATGGTCGAACTATATTGTACTTGCACTTCAATTTTATAGTTCTTAATTGATTGTGCAATTTGATTCCTTTTTCCTTATTATCTGGTTTGACATTTGACAATTGATTAACTAACAATGAAAACTGTCAATGAATAGATCCAATTTTCCATAGAATTTTCGAAATCCTAAATATTTGAATTCTTGACTCAGTAGTTATGCTTGTAATCGAGGGCTTCCTTCTCAAACTCAATATAGATTTATGCTCTTCTCTTTTGCTTTCTAATGGAGATAAAAGTGGCGTAGGTGTCATTCTATGGGCAAATCTATGACAGTAAATTGTGGAAACCAATGGAAATAACTTCATTAAACTTACAAAATAAATAATTTTTGTAATATTTTATGGATTGTATAAATAACTTCTTCGGTGATGTGTTGCAAGTCTTATCAAGTTAGGTTATAATTTTTTTTTGTGTAACATATTTGTAAGATATTTCTTTAAAGAGAATAAAAGAGCGTCATAGATCTTTTTCCTTAAAACATAAGGGAAACTTTAGTCATGGATGTGAAGTAGCTTTCTTAAAGTATGAAGCTAACTTCCTAAAGTAATGAAAGTAACTTTTTCAAACCTACAAAGTAACTAATTTTATAAATATTTTCTCAACCAATTAAAAACTTATTTTGTAGTTTTCCTGAATATAGATAGCAACCTTTTTTTTTAAACATGGAAAATAATTTTTATAAACTTAGGTAATAAATCGCATTTTCATATTATTCTTTATATCCGGGAAGAGCATCATGTCACATTTTTGTCCCTAGAAGTAACAACAATAAACCATAAACGCTAATGGTAATTTCCGTGGAAACAGATATCCTAAACTCCATGGTAACTAGTTTGTCATATACGAACTGGGTTAGTAACTTGTTTGATCCATGACAGAAATGTTTGAAAATAAGATAGTATAATGTAGTTCTCGTACATACTAGAACGAAGAGTATCACATGGGTAATTTCTTAAACTATGATAATAGCAAATCTTTCAATTCATCTTTGATTATGAAATGAAATACAAATAGTCCATTCCCTCCTCTCTTTAACGAGGAGTGCATTTAGTAATTGGATTCACTTGAAAAGTGTCATAAAATACCTTTGGACTTATTCCCCAAAGAACTTATTAAAGTAAGTTGTCTAAGAACATTTCCATTGTTAAGGATTAGATATAACTCCAATAATTTCTATTATTAATGAGTTTACTATTATAGAATAGTTGATTGACTTGTGTTTAGCATTTACAAGTTATTTTTTGATTGATGTCTAATCAAATATCGTTGTATATTCATAAATGGCAATGGTTATATAATTGACATTAAAAATAATTATTGTGCTAATTTTTCACTAAAAATTGATGCATTTTCTTTACAAAATATTTTTTTATATTTCACATTTGTTTTTAGTAAAAAAAATTGATGTAAAATATTTGCATAATATTATTTAGTGTCAATTTTTGCTTCTTGTAAAAAATGTGTATTTTGATTAAAAACTTTGAAAAATCATAAATTCCACTTCATTGTCTATTTGAGGAAAATTTTATATAATTTTTTAAAATCTATCTATATACAAAATACCCAGAATAACAAAAAATAGTTGTTTTCGTGGACTTTTCATTTTTTTTCTTCATCTCTCATTGGTGTTTGATTAACTTCAAACTATACTATAATATTTTATCAAATGTATAATTACCATCTAAAACTTAAATACAACTTTAAAAGTTATACACAGGAAACATAAACAAAAATTCTTTAGAAAAACTTATGCAAAAAATTAGAGAAATGGAAGAGATGAAGATTGGAGAAATAAAAGTAAGAAAAATACTCCTTATATTTTAAACCAGTGACTTGGAATAGGGCATTTGCTTTATACTTGATGTTAGTTAAAAGAATGTCAATAGCTTACAAATGTGTAGTGGAGGATAGAGGGATATCTAAGGTTCTATCAAGGGACTTAGATGAAGATAAAAATTGAACTTAGAAATAAATAAGAGGGGAAGTGAGAGTGATATCGAGAGAAGAAGATGTACTTTATTTATAATAGAAAATTATTATTTGTGTTTAGGATTCTTACCAAACTTTTGTAACACATTTAGATGTTAGTTAACTTTAAAATTAACATCTTAATTTTTTCTTGTTTTCCTAATAACCTTCAAATGCCGTACAATTTTGCATCAATTAAGTAAACAATTGATGTTTTAAGTTATCTAATAATTTCTAAAATGTCACTACATTGAAATAGATGTTGGTTAATTTTAAAATTAACATCTTAATTTTTATCGTTTTCTTAGCAACCTTTAAATGTCATATATTATGATGTTGATTAAGTAAAAATTGATATCTTAAGTTTTCTAATAATTTTAAAAATATTAATGTATCCTAATAGATATTGATTAATTCTAAACTTGATATTTTAGGTTTTCTCATTTTCTCAGTAACCTTTAATGCCATGCATTATGACATTGGTTATGTAAAAAGAAAAATTAACTTTTTAAGTTTTCTAATAATTTTAAAAATGACACCATGTTTGAATAAATGTGAGTTAATTGTAAAATTGTCTTATTAAGTTTTCTTATTTTTCCAATAACCTTTAAATATCATAAATTATGACATTGAATTAGTAAAAAAAACTATCATTTAAAGTTTCCAAGAATTTTAAAAATGCCATTATGTCATAAACAAAAGTCAGTTATATATACAAACCAATGTTTTATCAACAAATTGTATTGAAGTACCACTTATTGGATTTCCTTTCAAAGAAGTACTAGCATTGACCTTTATTTCAAATATGTATTATTTTTATGAATCATTACTATTATATTTTCAAAATACTATTTTTTTAACAATGATCATTAATTAGGAACTTTGAAAAGGCATAACTCCATGGTTAGTTAACTAATTTTTGTAGATAACAACTCATTCTTATTTGTCTTTCTATGATCTTTTGATATAAAACAAGAAAATTTAATTTTGGTGGGGTTTACCTGATTAGAAACGTATAAATTAAGATCAAAATTTTAAACAATCATAACTTTATACTCGATTTTCTGATTAAGGCAAATTATATGTCAATTTTGTATAACTTTTCAACATCTACGTGCTAACAAATGCCAAAGGTGTTTTACCCACTTTATATGGTGAAAAAGGGGTTTTTTTTCAATATTTTTTTTATTTTTCTTCATTTTCTTATCATTTTGCCAACCTTTACCTCATTTTTTTGAATTTAAATTCATTCGAATCTCATATTAAACTTTTGCTCCCTAATTCTCTTAGTATCCAATAGTACTATAATAACTTTCTTAATAATAAAACTACCAAAGAATAATATATTATTATTTACAAATTAAACAGTAACATGTTAGTATTCGATATGTACATCGTCCAAAAATTAAAATAAATAGATAAATTAAATTTTATTAATAATTAAATTATCAAATAATAGCATGTTACTGTTTAGCCTCTAAACAATAATATTGACTAAAAAATCTAACATAAATAAATAAATCAAGTGTCATTAACAATCAAGTTGCCAAAGAGAAGGATGCTACTATTCAGTTTTTAGATAGTAACATTGATAAAAAATTTCAAACAAATAGATAAATCAGGTCTTATTAACAATCAAATTGTTAAATAATAGTATATTATTATTTGATCTCTAGACAGTAATATATTATTGTTTGATATCTAAATAGTAACAACAAATAAAAATCTAAAATAAATAGATAAATTAAACCTTATTAGCAACTAAACTATCAAAGAAGAGCATATTACTATTTGATTTCTAAATAATAATGTGTTACTATCCAAATAATAACATATCTCCAAATAATAATATCGACTAAAAACCTAAAATAAATGAATAAATAATCTCATTAAGAACCAAATTGATAAAGAAAAGTATGATATTATTTAGTTTCTAAATAGTAATATGTTAATATTTAATTTTAAAATAATAATATTAATTAAAAATATAAAATAAATGGATAAATGAACTTTCTTTAACAATTAAACTATCAAAAAAGAAGATGTTACAATTATATATTTAAATAGTAACATCAAACAAAAAATTTAAAATAAATAGATAAATTAAATTTTATTAATAATCAAAATGTCAAATAACAAATGTTACTATTTAGTCTTCAGATAGTAACATGTTACTATTTTATCTTTAAACAGTAATATTGATAAAAAATTTTAAATAAATGGATAAATTAAGTCTTCTTAATAATCAAATTGCTAAATAATAGCATATTACTATTTGAACTTCAGACAATAATATGTTATTGTTTCATTTTCAAATAGTAATATCGATAAAAAAAATTAAAATAAATGAATAAATTAAGTCTTATGAACAATCAAACTGCCAAAAAATAGCATGTTACTATTTAGTTATTGTTTGGTCTCCAAACAGTAATATGTTATTATTTGATCTCTAAACAGTAATATGAAACAAAAACCTAAAATAAATGGATAAATCAAGTCTTAGTAGTAACCAAACTGCTAAAGAAGAACATATTACTGTTTGATTTCCAGATAGTAATATATTACTATTTCATCTTCAAATAGTAATATCAACTAAAAATTTAAAATAAATATATAAATTAAATTTCATTAATAACCAAAATGCTAAAGAAGATGATGTTATTATTTTATCTCTAAACAGTAATATCAATAAAAAAATTTAAAATAAATAGATAAATCAAGTTCCATTAATAATCAAACTGTCAAAGAAGAGCATGTTACTATTTGATCTCCAGATAGTAATATGTTGCTATCTAAACAATAATATGTTATTATTTGATTTTTAAATAGTAATTCATTCAGAATAATTATTTTTTAAAAAATAGGCAAAAAAAGAGATGATTCTATGATTTTATGTAAGGTTTTGTACCTTCAAGCTTTTATTTATTTTTATTTTTATCTTAACAAAAAATTTATTTTAATCCTTAAAAAATTAATTTTTTATTAATTTAATTTATAATTAAAATTTTATATTAATTTAATTTTTATAGAATTAAAAATTCTCCAATTTTAAATTTTGTAAGTTTTTAGTCTTTTATTTTTTATTTTTATAAGATAAAAAATTCTTTAATTTTAATATGCGACAATAGAGATTTCCATTTCAATCTTTTGTTCTTCCCAAGATATACTATAAGTATATCATTTTATCTTTTCAGCTTTGTGATAAATTACTATTTATAGATGAATTTAAATAAAGAAAAGTGAGTATGTGGTAGCTTGTTATTATAAATTATAACAAACGGTACTGACCTAATTTTTTCTCATGTTTTATTAGTTATAATAATTTCAAAAATGCTATTATATCAACATAGACATCAGTGTTTTTAATGGACATCTATCCATTGATATAAAACTGTAATTTTGTAATAGTAATTATTGATATTTATCGATCTCATTTTTTTCTACTAATGATCAAGAAAGTGCAATTCCTTTGCCAAAGTTAATTATTCTTTGTTCGCCTTTATAGGCTTTAGACAAGTGGGAAAGAAAAGATAGGAAACCAATTATGTTCTTGTATCATTAATCTCAGGCTGATGCATTATTAATAATTCTCCTTTGTAGGCTAGCATTTCAAAAAGATCCCAAGTACTTAAAGGTTTTGGTTTTAATAGGGTGTGTTCTTTTTGAAACATTTGGACATAGAAGTTAGTAAGTCCTCAAGTAGGCACTTTTTGAAGGAATGAAGCGAGAGATTGTTTTTAATTTATTATGTTGGCCTTGAGGTTACGTTAAAGTATTTGTTCATTCTTAATAAAAGACATGCTTTGGATTAAATTTGGAATCATGATTAGACATTCAGTGGGATATATAGCAACATATAAGCTGTGGGAGATCACTTTTCTTGCATGGGTTATGTTGATACATTCTATAATCATTAGCGATGATCACTCTCTCTCATCATTACAAGAAAAATTTGACGTTTTTTCTTGTTCAACGTATGTTGGCTCTCTCGTGCTTACGATTTGCTTGATACGGAGGAGGTTGATCTTTTAGTTTTTGCATCCCAATAAATTGGAGTTGCCTATGAATATTAGGTCAAATTTAGAAAGACTTCTCTTGGGTTCTCCTAAACATTCAATCAACAAGCTTTGCCTATGTAATGTTGCCTACATGTGTTTCATGTGAAATTGATCGTAATAATAAAATTTCCTATACACCTTCTTTCTCTCTCTCTCTCTCTCTATATATATATATATATATATAAACACACCAAGAGGTGCACACATATGATGATATTGATGTCATTTGACTTATTGGGTACGTAATTTATTAAAAAAATTGTTGAACGTTCATGTTTTGTTCTGGCAAAAAAATATAAAAATATAAAAATCTCATGTATTGGTATAAAATATACGATTGAATCATTGACATGTAACTTGTATATTTTGATTAAAAAATTATAATCATAATATGGTATGCTAACGGTGGAAAATAACTTTTTTTTTAAATAAATGAAATTTTTTATAAGCTTTCTATATTTAGTATTAAATAAATAATATAAGTTTTCTGTGATGTTATTACTTTATAAAGTAATGCCAGATGTATGAAAAATGAGATTTAAAATTAGGTTCTAAATGGAAAAATTTGGAATTCAATTTCAAAGCCCATTATCAATATTTATAGTATTTTCCATAAACATAGCTAATAGAATTCTCTGTATATATTTAATTTTTTTTCCAATTTTAACTTTCAAATATTTATTTTAATTATCATGTATTTGGTCCTCTCCAACATTTTAATTTTTTTAAGCCTATTATTTTTATACTTTAGGTCCTCCAATTTCTTGACTCTAACTCGCCTCCTATGAGTTGAAATAAATAAGGATAAATTACACTTACTTGATATTTAATCTAATTATATCCATATTATTTTTATTTTAAGAAATATACATTCACTTCCTTTAATTTTAAAAAAAATGAGGGAGATAATTGTAGGTTTTAAATAAAGGAGAAGGAATGTGAGTTTCTATGAAAATGTTGGACACGAAGAACACCTTGTACAAATAAAGAAGATGAAGGAAGAAGAGGATGATGATGAAAACGAATAAACTGTAACTTGATCCTTTATTGAATAATCAAGCATTCAATTACATAATGATCTTTTATGTTGATCATAAACTCTGCACTCTTTCTTTCACAGAATCACATATTGATTTCTTTAAAATAATCTCACAACATTGCACACTCTTATGAATGAATAATCTCTCTTCTGAGTTAATCTTCCATCCACACTCAGTTCTCAATACTAGAGGAATGTTTCATTTTATAGTCTTTCTAACTAATCACTCTAATTAACCAACCACTTATAGGAATATTCCCTTTTCAATTTTGAATTTGTTCTTTTTACAATAAAAAGAAAAGTTAACGCATATTTATGGAAATAGAAAGGTTATAAATATAATTATACTAAACCTAGAGATATTTATTTTTGATATTTAATTACACTTATTTCTTTTGATATTTAACCTAATGATTCTCATTTTTTTATTTTTTTTAATAATATACACTCACTTCTCTTAATTTTCAAAAATAAAGGAGATAAGTATACATTTTAAATAAAGAAAATGGGAGATGAGTTTATGCAAAAAGAGAAATTGATGTATATTTATGAAAGTAAAAGGAATATAAATAAAATTACACTAAATATTAATGGAGGTGAATCTAATTTGCCTGTTTGTGTGGTCGTAACCCTACTTATTTAATTTCACGAGGATTGTAAACGGAATCAAATAGTTCGTTTCTTGTACATAGATCAAACATAGGGTTTCTGTAATCTACTTGAAAAAGACGACACTTCTATATTGACAAATTAATCAGAGAAGAATATAAATTGTTCCTATTAATTATGGAGTGGATAGATTTTATTTTTATGAATTATAAAAATTAGTAAATTATTCCTTAAAATTATGCAAAACTTAGATTCTACCATCATTGTTACTAAATCAATGAAAAATGTTAGGAAACATTACAAATTACCCTTACCGATTATGAGATGGTTGCATTTTACTCCAACTAATATTAAAAACTTACAAATTAAATCCTTAATAAAACTTAAAATTAATACATATTATCTATATAATTAATCATTTTATTAAATTACATAATTCTTTTAAAAAATTTAAGCATGAATAAAAATATTATTATATGTTGCATTATCATACCATTTTTTACATAATTTTTATATTATATAATTAGTAAAAATTAAATTAAATATATAAATATTAATTAAACTTTTAAAATGAATAGTAAAATTATGTACAAAAAATAATGTAATAAATTAAAAAAATTATGTAATAAGTTAACACACAATAATATTGTAATTTATATTTACTAGTGCTATTCAATATTGATTGTCACAACCCAATTTTTTTGTTCAAATTAGTTACTCATTTTATGGAATATAAGCTAAAAATATTAAGTGAAGAAGTAAAATAAATGCAAATATTAAACTATGTGAAAAAAATTAAAAACTTATCATTTCCAATTCATATGTTCAAATTCAATTTAATTTTAGGGATTGTTTGATTGGGGTAATTAGGAAAGGGAAAAGAAATTATAAGGTTTCATTCCCTTTATTTTTATTTGGTTAAAAAAAATTCTTTTCTTTTCTCCATTTTTTCATAATAGGATTATTCTAAATAAGAGAATCGTGATTCTCCCCAAATTTTTAGGAAATTTGATTTCTTCATTTTGGATTTTGAATTTATCATCTTTAGTATGACGATGATAATGATAATAATTTATTACTATAAAATAATAATATAAATAAAAATAAAAATAATTATTAAATAATATTTAATAATAAAAATATAATATAATAAATTTAGCTAAATAAAAATAAATAATCATATAATAAAGTATTTAATAATATAAAAAAATAATATTAGTAAATAAATAATATTTAATAAAATAAAAATAACTAATAATATTAATAAAATAAATAATATTTAATAAAATAATAATAAATATTACTTACGACAATATTAATAAAATAATAATAATGATTAAAAATAATAATTAAATAAATAATAAATTTATTTTTAATAATAATTATAATATAATTAAATAATATTTAATTAGTAAATAAATAATTATTATTATATATTAATATTTATTTAATTAATCAATAATATTATTAAATTTTAGAAAATAATAATTTTATAATATTATTTATTTATATTAATAATAGTATTATATTAATAATTATTATTTTTTATAGTATAATATTTTTATGTTATTAATAATTAATAATATTAATAAAATAATAAATATTAAAAATAATAATTAAAAAATAATTAATATTATTATAATAAATATTATTAAGATATTAATAATAATTGAAATAACAAATGTAATAATTAAAAAATATTAATAAGATATTAATAATTAATATTAAATAATTATAAAAATTATAATATTAGTAAATAAAATAAAAATTATAAAATAATAACTATAATAATTATTTAAATAATAATTATAAGTAAATTATTTTTTAGTTTAATTATTATTAATAAAATAAATTAAAAATATACACATTCTCTTTCTTATTTAAACCAAATAAATTAGGTAATTAGGAGTTATTTTTTTCTTTTCCCTTAATTCTCCTTCCTCATTCCATTCTCTTTTTTCAATTTGAACCAAATGACCACTTAACACATAAAAATTGCCCCATAAGTTTTTTTTACCATAATTTGTTTTGTTGAAAATTTGATAATTATATGATTTATGAGTTATATTTATTTTATTCCTTAAAAATTTATAATTTTTTGTAATATTCATATTTAGACTAATACATTTATTTTAAAAAAGACATTATATTACTTAGTAAGTTCACTTTATTTGCTACATACATTTTTGTTATAAATTTATTACAATTTTAATATTTTGGTATATAAATTTTAGAAAAATTTTAACATTATAAGTAAATTAGAACTTTTCCTCTTATATAATTATATATTATTTTTAACTCTTATATTATTTTATATGTTATATTTTATTTCTCTTCTTTTCTATGATCATTTATGTTATTATTTAATAAAAAATAGTTATTATTTGCTATTATATTTATGCTAATTGTTATTATTTATACTAATAACTATATATTTTATGATTAAATGTTATAAATAAATTATTCATTTAATTTAAAAAATTATTTAATTATATATTATATTTTCAACTCTTATATTATTTTATAAGTTACACATTATTTCTTTTCTTTTTCTTGTTCATTCTCATTACTATTTAATAAAATAATAGTTATTGGTATTTGTACTAATAGTTATTATTTATGCGAACAACTTCATATTTTCTTTATTATAAAATATTTTAAATAAGTTATTACTTTAATTTAATTTAATTATTTAACTACATATTATATTTTTAACTTTATATTATTTTATAAGTTACATGCTATTCCTCTTTTTCTCCATGCTCATTCATGTTATTATTTAATAAAATAATAGTTATCACTTTAAAGATATAAGTAAACTAAATTTTTTTTGAGATAAATATTATATTATAAAAAATTATAAAAAAATGTCTCTAGAAAAGAAAGTAAATTTACTAATATAATTTATTTTTAAAAATAAATGTATTAGTCTAAATATGAGTATTACAACAAATTACAAATTTTAAAGGAATAAAATAATAATAACTCATAAACTATATAATCATCAAATTTTAAATAAAGAAAATTATAAAAAATATGGTATAGAATAGAAATTATTGTTTATGTTATTAAAATTAAATTAAATTATAATCATATGAAATGAAAATCATAAGTTTTTTTGTCTTTATTCATGTAGTATAGCATTTATATTTACCGTACTTCTTTACTCAATATTTTTAACCCATATTTCATGAAGTGAGTGACTAATGAGTTATATAATTTTTGCACATAATTTTCCAACTCATTTTCATGTATTTAATTAAAAATTTATATATTTAATTTTATTTCTATTAATTATATTACATAAAAATTATGCAAAAAATTGATATAGTAATCAAACATTTAATAATATTATTATTCATCCTTAAATTTTTTTTAAAAAATTATTGAATTTAATAAAAGGGTTAATTAAGTAGATAATTTATATTAATTACAAGTTTTAATTTGTAAGTTTTTAAAGTTAATAGAAGGAAAATGCAATCATCATATAGTTTGTGGGAATAATTTGTAATTTTCATTAATTTACTAATAGTGAGAGTATGATCTAAGTTTTGTATAGTTTCAAAAGTAATTTCCCAATTTTTATAGTTCATGGGGGTAAAATCCAACTACCTTATAATTAGTGAGAGTAATTTTCATTTTACTCGATCAGTTGCTAATTTATTTACTAATAACCTGAGAATTATATTTTGGTGATCTTCGGCTAGCTTTTACTAACATTTTATCATTACGCATACACAATTGGACTAAAGTGGTGTAACATAATGCCTTTTGTCTATTGCACCATGAATTAATGGAGGAATATTTAAGTAATTATTATTTATATAATAAGTTTGGAACAGAGATATATTGGTATGACGGACTTATAAGTGTGGTGTTATGAAATTTATGTTGAATCTCACAATATTTATGTATAATTTATTTTATATTTATTTTTAATTAATTTTTTAAAATAATTAAGACGAGTATCATTTGCTACAGTTTACTAATAAAATGATATTGAGGAATTTATAGTATACAGTCCTTCAAATGAAAACGTTGCGTGTGACACAACTTTAAAGATATATTTGTTGGCTTAACTGAATTTGTTTGGAAAATCTTTGACATGGTTTTTAAAATTTGATGAATTAGAGGAAAAAAAAGAAAAATTATACTTTATCTATCTATAATATTATTAATTTTCATTTAACCCATTTGTGTTTTCAAGTATTACACTTTATTTACATATACTTTCAAATATTAACATTTTGCTTGTTAAAAATTGTTTCTGTCCTATTTTTAATAGAATATTCCCTAAGAGGTGAGTAAACTTATAGAAAATTAACAAAGAGTAAATTATAACTTTTTCATATTTATGTGAATTGACATTCATAATTCTAAATTGGGATTAAAAATATATATTTGTCCTATCTCCTTAATTTAGATTTATAAATTATACCTTATTATTATATACTTTACAAAATTATTAGTAATAAAATATAGAAAATTTATTATTTACAAACATCAAGAGTTTTAGTTGATTTTTTTTTACACATTCTTAATATTGTAGTAGTTTTTTTCTTCTCTCATTCAAGGTAGAAGACAAAGTGAATATATTTTAGTTTATGTTAAGAATTCTTGACATTAATTTCCATAAATATAGGGAAATTACACTTTACTTATTATGCTTTCATCTAATTTCACCTGACTCCATTGTTATGGAGTTTTTTTTAATTAAAAATCAAATGAAAAAAATTACAGGTGGATAGAGCATTAATGGCAAAAAGTCCAAGTGGAAAAATTGTAATGTTTGAAAATATATACTACAACAAAATTTGCATTTAGCAATAGATTTAGAGATATTTTTTCCAATGATAAATGGAATTCCAAGAGTTATATTTGAATTCTAAATTTAGCAGCAGAATTTTCAACTCATTGTTAATTTTATTGCTATTTTTTTATATCTTCAGAATCTTTCCATTTAAAGTTTTATCCATATTACTAATTTTGTTAGTGCATTTTACTGACAATGTTAGTAATGGAATTAAAAAAATTAGAATTTTAAAAAACCAACAAATTTAATAATGGATTTTTGTATAAAAATTTAGAAAGTTGTTTGGCATTGAAATGATTTTTGTAAAAAGTAGTGATAGAATTAGTGATGGGCATTGGTAAATAAAATTCTAAGAGTTATATTTGTGTTGTGCATTTAGCAACAAAATTTGCAACTCATTATTAATTTTGTCATTGATTTTTTTTATTTTTTTAGAATTTTTTCATTTAAAGTTTTATCCATATTGCTAATTCTATTAATACATTTTATTTATAAAGTTAGTAATGGAATTAAAAAAAATTAGAATTTCAAAAAATTGATAGATTTAATGATGAATTTTTGTATGAAAATTTAGAATGTTTTTTGGTAGTGAAGTAAATTTCTTTAAAAGTAGTGATGGAATTAGTGACAGGCATTGGCAAATATATTAATAGTCTAAACTCATCATTTTCTTAACCATTAATGATATATATACCCATTGGTATTCTTTTGTTAAATTGGATTATATATCAAAGTTTGACATCAGACTTCCTAATTTTCCCTTCCCTTTTCTCCTCCTCCTCCCTCCTCCTTTGCTACCGCTCTACTTTAGCCACCATATGGCCTTCATTACCGTCGTGATTACATTTGCCTTGTCTTATTGAATATTTTAATTAGCAGGTTTTCTCTATTTTATATTGCTTTATTAGTTTTTCAATTTTTTATTTTTTCAGAATTCAAATTTGTGATTCTTGATTATTTTATGTTTTGTAATGATATTTGTTGTATTATTAAATATTTTTTATTTGATTGTTGTATTCTTGATTATTTTGTAAAAAAATCTTTTAGGAAGTTTTCATTTTTTTAAGATTTAGTTTTGTAATTTATAATTATTTTATATATTTCAGTGATATTTATTGTATTATTGAAATAAAAATCACTTTTTAGGAGTTTTTTTTCATTTTTTTAGGATTTAGTTTTATGATTTATGATTATTTTGTATACTATAATGATATTTTTCATATCATTGAATATTTCAAACTCACTTAACTTTATATTTAATGCTTTTTCTCTATTTCTAGCCTAGTTACAACAAGGTTAGTAGGTTGCAAGATTAGGCTAATTCATTTTAATGCAATGGGTTGCACAGTTGAAATAAATCATTCTCAGTGTTCCTTGATTCATAATTGGTTGTTGCTGCTAAAATACTTTTGTTCAAATGTAGGTTATACTATAATGAATATATACATTTAATGATACGGACAAATATAAGTTTTTTTTTATGAAATTGATACAAATAATTACATCTCTTTTTTATTATGATAATTTGTATTTTTTTTTAAATTACTTTCTTTAGTAAATGAATCAACATGTGTAGAAAAATTGGCTTGCATGTAAAACTGTTCTATCATTATAGATTTCAAATTCTAGGAACCACCCCATCACCGTAAATTTAGGATTCTATTTTCTATTTAGTTTTCTATAGTGGTGCAATCACATCAAGTGCAATGAAAACACTAAATCTCTAAATTTCTTACAAGATATATTAGATAGTATTATGTATAATCCAATAAATTTTAGTATTTGAACCCACTAAAATGTCATAATCTTGAATAATGAAACACAATTGTTATTTAATAGCAAGCTAATTGTGAAAGTTATAATTTTATATTTAGTATTACTAACTTAATAAACGTTAGAACATTTGCAAGTTTAATAAAGATTTAATATAAAATTTGAATTTTTATATTTAATGTTTTAATTTTTCACAAAAATTACCTTTTTATATGTCTTTGGAGTTTTAACAATTACAAAAAAAGGTTACAATTTTATTCATTAAAGTTGCATAAAATTTTTTATAAAATTTTCTTTTATATAAAAATTACAACTTTTGACAAAAAAAATTGTAAAACATATGACATGTTTTCACAAAAACTAAAAAAGTATATATCAATACAAATACAAATCTTTGGTGTAATATCAAAGTATAATCCTAAATATAAAAATTAAATACATGAATTTGAACCAACTACTTGTGGGTTCTTTGCTCCACCATTGGTCTTCAATGAATGAGAGTTTGTCCTGCTTAATTAGATAAGCTTTGTTTTAGTATATATAGGACATCCATATTATTTGAGTTTGGGATAATTTACCAAGTTCAATTCCCTAAGAGAAGACATATGACAAATTGTCTATTAGCACTAATTTCCTATTTTTATCAACATTTAATTTCTATTTCAATTCATTCATTACCAACTCAATGGAATGAATATGAGACTAGTATTTTTTAAGAATAAAGAGCCCATACTTCAACTTGGTTTGCTAATAATGACCATAAAGATTAAAATGGTTGTTATGGACATGAAAGTAAAGAATTGCTTTAAGGATACTATAGTGTAAAGAATTTTCATCATTGTTTATTTCCACTTTTATATGGCCATATCCAAATACCTAGTTGTTTTACACCTCTTTTTCAAAATCGTAGACCCTTATTAAGTTCCTTGACTACTTATGTTATGGGCATATAAACATAAGCTCTTGTCCTAAAATTACAAAATCATTAAATAATTATAGTAAAGACATTAAAAATACTATTAAGCTAATAAAAAATATGTTATCTATAACTTATGTATGGTGTAGAAGATCTTTAACCCACAAAAGTATTACTTCCTTTTTCCAGCTTGAACGTATTACTTCACATCAAGTAATAAGTAACCTTCTTCACTATTGTTCCCTCATTCCTTACTTTTTGTTATAAGTTGTCTCCACTTTTTGTTATAAGTTGTCTCAATAAAACCTAGTATTTTAGCATCTGATGACACATGTTCAACTTGATTTAGTGCTTCTAAAAAAGAGGTTACACCTCTATCAAATTTGGTAATGGTAGGGGAAAAAACATACCCAAGATCTTTTTTGCATTACTTTTATATTGCCTTTACTTTTCAACATTATAAAAGTTGTATTGTTAGATGCTAAGTACAACCTAAAAATGGCTCAAAGATGATCTTGGGCTAGCTTTTCTCATTACCACTACTAAATTTGATAGAAGTGTAACTTTTTCTTAAGAGAACTAAATGGGAAAAAATATGATTGCCAAATGTAAAAATACTAAGCATTGTTGAGATTATTTCTCTTAGCAAAAAGTAGGAAGCAATAATGAAAAAAATGACTTATTACTTAATGTGGAATAACACATTTAAGCCAAAATAAGGAAATTATGCTTTTGTGAATTAAAAATCTTCTGCACTATATATAAGTTATAGATGACATAGTTTTATTAGTTTAGTAATATTTTAAATTACTTCATTATAATGATTTTGATGATTTCCTAATTGCAAGAGAAGGATGCACTTTTACATGCTTATAACACAAGTAGTCAAGAAGCTTACTATGGGTCTCATAACTTTCAAGAAAATATGCAAGATAAATGGGTAGTTAGTTGTGGTCATATAATGAAAGAAATGAATAACAATAAAAATTTTCCTAAACTATAGTATCTTCTAAGTAGTTCCTTACTTTCAAGTCTATGGCAATAATTTTAATCCTTAAAGCTACTATTAATGAACTCTCATAGAAATATCTATTCATTCTTCCTAGCGGTACTTTTAGATTCATTCCATTGAGTTGATAGTGAATGAATTAAAGCAAGGTTATCTTTGTCTCTTTCAAAATGATATTTTGACACAAATTGGCTGATAAAGGATGATAGCCTAAGAGTAGTAATTTGTACCTTAGCAGTTGATGATCATATAACAAGAGCACAACATTAACACATTATTTGAAACTAGCAATTTAGAATTTTTGAGTAACAATTTGTATCTTAGCAATCATCTGCAATTGATGATTGAATAGGATGATGCAAATATAAACTATGCATTGGTAGAAGTGGGCAACCCTTCCATTCTTTTTCTTTAAATTCTGCTAAAATGTCCTCCCGCATTTAAGCAGCTGCCACTAGAGTATGTTACACGTGTTGACTTCCGTCATCCTTGCTTAGTGTAAACCTAGAAAAGCTCTAAAGGTTTATATATTTTTTCAATATATTGTTGGATAATTTTTTCCTGTACCCAAGATTTATACTTTTTGATATTTTATTAAAAAAGTTTGAATCTTAGGAAAAAATCAAATTAATATTATTAATTTATTATAAAATTTGAGTAATGCAATAATTTAAGTGACAATTTATTATTGTTAAATAATAAATCATAATAAATCAAGTTTAAGAATATTAATGAATACATTCCCTCATATTACGTTTAAAATTTTTATTTTATACATTAGGGTAATTAAATTTACACCAGCAATGTATCTACTTATGTGATATTTCCACATTGTTACTAAATCCTAAGTAGAGCTTGAATAAAGTTTGAATGATCGTTGAAAGGTAATTTTTTTCCTCCATTAACAAAAAAGAAAAATGATAGAACTAACTTGACTAGTTACAAACAACCGTTAACAACTTAAAAAAAAATTGAAGTAATTATGTGTATACGAGATTGTTTTTTCTTTACTTACCTTATATATGAGTAGAAGATACTCTAATTAAATCAATTTGATATTCTTCCTAGCGACTTCTAAAAAACAATATTGATTCAACAATTTTTTCAATAAGTACAAGGCATAATAATAAAAAACTAAGTAGATTATGATTATATATGTTTAAATAAACTGTGTAAATAGTATAAGAAAAGTTTTTAAAAAAATATATCTCCGTCAAAATGGTTGAATTTTGGCCCTCAACTTCAAAAATATAGAAATTAAAGCCTTAATTTATATAAAACTGAAGTTGTTATCACATATCTAAATTACGAGATAATTACCTTTGGAGTTTAAGAGCTAGTTCTTGACTTGAAAATTATAATGCAAGATTGATACATTTTCTTCATCCTCAGACAAAATCTTTGATAGTATAGTTATCATAAGGCTTAGGAGAATTACGTTAGGAGTATTAAAAAGCTACTGGCACTAAACTTTAAAAAAATTAGTACACAATGTTACATAGTCCCCTAGAAGAGCCGTCCATTACTTGAAAGTCACATTTTACTTGGTGACTTCAGGAAAATTGCTATATATGGCTAATGCTACTACTCAAACCTTAAGTTACTATGAAAGTTTAAGACAATTACTTCTAGAGCTTAGGACATTAAAAAAAAATTACTATGCAAAACTAACAATTTTCTTTAGTTCTTAAACAAAATCTCAAAATAAAATATTTATTATGAAGATTTAGGAGATTTACTTTTGGAATTTAAGAAAGATTTTAAAAAATTACAATACAAAATGGGTAAATTATTACAACCTCCAGCGAAATTTGATCTAATTATATTTAAACCCTCTTGATTTTGGAAGATAATATTGACAGCCTCTTTCAGTAGTCAAAGCTAACGCGTCAAGTTTGATAACAAAAATACTACGCTCAGATAAAATAATTTGGTTTATTATAGGAAATGAACAGATGTGTTTGAATTAATTTTCAATCATACGGGTGGGATCCTTTGATCCAATTTTTTTTAAACCATCATTACTATTTTTACAGTAGTTATATTTTTAGTCCGGAGTAATTCAAACTATGTTTATGAAAAATTATTCTTGTGAATCAATAAAGTTGATTAATGATTACTCTATGAAATATTGAAATTTAGGGTCTATGTTTTAACCCAAAAAATATTTTTCACAGAAATACAATTATAAAATATTTTATATATCTCTTTTAAATGCTTGTCTCCTTTAAATATATACAGACAAACTATCAAGACCACAAAAAGTTCTAATTATGGGAAGGAAAGATAGCAATCCACTGCTCTCCTTTAAATGTATATGTCCTTCTCGAGTTTTAATTATGGAGCATAAAGCAATGTTTTACATCAATATATTACTCACTACAAATAAAGTTGTATCAATTTTCTTTTACAAGAGCATTGAGTGCAACATAGGTCTCCTTTAGGTTATTTGAACTTTATTCATTGAAACAAACATGAGTTAATCAGTAAACACTATAAAATACATGAATTAAATTCTATCAGCATGTATATTAGCCACAAAGTCGAATCTCACCAATGATATGAATATGATCAATGTTATATATTCGGACAAGAAAATTAAAAAAAGATGGATGGAAGGAGGAAAGAAACACATGAAACATAAGAACTTGATATTATTATTAAGATGAGTTTCACATGGACCACAAGTACGCAACAACAATACATATATATAGAAGATGAAGGAGGAAGACACTCAAGAATGTCTTCTTCCGACAACAGCATAGGATTTTATTGATCATAGATAGATAATATACTGTCTCGCTGGAGAGTCCAAGGAAAAGTGATTTAAAGGCACTGGTAGCCAGAAGGAAGGCTCCTTCCGCAGCCACCAAGAACAGTGGTGACGGAGGCTGTAAGGTCAAGGACAAGGCCTAAGGGTAGAGTTTTGAGGTAAGCGCAAAGGCAAGCTGCTGCTTCAAGATCAACGAGGCCAGAAAAGCAGGTGCAGCAAGGTGGGCCAACATTAAGGATCGGAATACCAAGCACAACGGCACACGCTGATAAGTCAAGCACTGCATTACAAGTTGTGGCGCTGGCCATGTTGAAGAATAGCAGGTTTAGGCATAGGACAAGGGCTAGGGATTGAACAGCCTTGGAAGAAGCCATTTGGTTTCAACTTTCAGTTTCACAACGCAGTTAGGCTGAGGATGGTGTGAATTGCCGGAGAGCCCTGCTATGGGTTTTATAGGTGAACCTGTATTCTACTAGCTATAAAATAACGTTCTATGTATCCAAGTTGCCAAGTATTGGCTGCTTGATTATTCTCAACTAGACATTTTTTAAGCCAACTCGGTTCATTAACACACGAGACTTGTTAATGGAATTGCTCATCATTTAAGTAAACCAGGAGACGCTCTCTTCATAATTGCCGTCATGTGAGCCTCCCAAACCTTCAGGGAATATTCATGAAAGCTTGCAGCTAGTCAGATCCTTATCTCAAATTTTTGCTTGGTCTATGATCCTCGGTTTTAAAAAAAATTAAAATATTTTTTAAATTAAAAGATAATTTTTTTGACTGCTTGATTTTATTATTACAATAATTAAATAATACTGTAATTATCTAAAATAAATTTATAATTATTTATTATAGCAATTAGCTAAAAATATATAATAATCAAAACTGATTTTATTTTCTTTGAAATATCTCAAATTTTCCAACCCAATGTGAGGCCTCAAGAAAACCAACTAAACATTGACGGGAGCGGTCGGCAGGAAGAGCTCATCTGCATTTAAATTTTAAACCTACATATCCCAAAAGTTCCGGCTTACGCTACAAAAGCAGTTATTTTGTAGAATGATAGCTTCGTTACCGGCCACAAATTGTTTATGGCGTAAATAGAAGATTAACAGTATTTATTTATATCATTTTAAATTAATTTTAAATATTATTTATTAATTAGTATGAATTACATGAAATGCAAGATCCAATATTAAATTAGTTTATCACATTTTTCACACTTAAATTTAAATTCCGTTAATAAATAAGTAAATGTATAACTTCTGATCAATAAATTAAAAATTAATTTTTAAAAATATTTTAAATACTATCTATCTTATATAAAAATAAAGTCTAATTTGATAAAAAAATTTGAATAACTTATAAGCTATCCAAATTATCCAATTGCACTACAACTATACCTGCGATCATTAACATACCGTCGTTCCCGTGATGCTATGTTTATCCCAAAAAGGGTCATTTGCAAAGCCTTAATTTTAACTGAATGTGTTTTCCCTGGCGCGATAGACTAGATAAGGTTCCAATCCAACCACAGCCACTGTAGTTCCAACTGCATGGTCTCGACAAGCTGCCAACCCGACCACAGCCACCGCAGCTCTAACTGCATTTGTGGAAAATTACTTTTTTCTTGAAAAACAAAATGAGGACTATCATACTAATATTTAGACTCAAGATGGATCAATCAAGTAAAAAATTAAAAATTTTTATAAGAAAAAATTAAAACATAACATGTAAGATTAGATGTTGTTGTTTGGGATTTAAACAGTAACATTATGCCAAAAAAAACATAAAACATGCCCACTATTAACAAGTGTGTTACAATAACCTAAAAAACATAATCATGCATATGTTACTATTTAAATAACTTTATTGCGTCAGACAGTAACATCAGTGAAAAAAGTAAGATTAAATTGTGATAAAGTAAAATAATTACTATTACAATGTTGTTTGCACTAGAAAATGAATTAATTGAATTAAAATTAAAGTTCCTTATGAGATGTAATGTGAAGATGACACGAGGGATTGCATGTTATTGTTTGTTATGCAAATAGTAACATGCCAAAAAATATAAAGTATGCATATTTTTAACATGCATGCTTTCATATTTCTCTGTCATATAAATAGTAATATAGCTAAAATAATATATTATTATCACTTTCATGAGGGATTGCATATTATTGTTTGGTATGTAAATAGTAACATAATGCCAAAGAATACAAACACATGCATATTTTTAACATTCATGCTTCCATATTTCTCTTTGTTGTACAAACAGTAATATGATTAAAATAATATATTATTATCACTTATCAAGAATCTTCATGTTACTATTTATATATTATTATCACTTTCATTATAATATATTTTTGTTTACTTCTTTCTGAACAACATGCCAAAAAATAAAATAACATATGTGCTTCTATATTTCTATTTGTTATATAAATAGTAACATGAAGATTCTTGATAATAACGTGTCGATTAAGTGTACAAACAATTATTATATGGATTAGTGACAGTAATATAGAATAAAATAATGACATGTTTGTTCATCATCCTAATTTCTAAGATTTCTTTTCAACATGCTACACACACACATGCAAATAATAACATTTTTCGTTAAATTAAGGCTAAGATAATCTATATATGCAAACAATAATGTTTTTCATAACTATGTAGTATTTGCTACTACCATTTAAAATAAAATTATGTTATTAGAAATTTTAGATTAAATTTTTATTCTCTAACATAAATTTTTATTTAGATGTTTAGTCTAATCATAGGATGAATAATAAAGGCTTGTTCGTTTAATTTATTAAAAATATCAATATCAGAAGATAAATAAAATATAAAATATTAATATGTTAATTCAGTAAATAAAGAATATATCCTTGTACTTTCATAAATTTGCATTTAAAATACTCATGAGTGAAAATGTTTCCATTTTTATGTAATATAAACTTTTTAAATCTTCTACCCAAAAAAAAAAACTTTTTAAATCCATTTATTTCATTATGAGATACGTTATGAGATATTGATATAGATACTCATTATAATAATTATATATATCTCACATGTTAAAAAATCTTCTTTAACCAATAATAACAATATTTAAAATTATTTTTTTATGATATTCTCTTATAATCTAATTAGTACCATTAAATTTATTTTTAAGTTTAATTTTTATACAGTGTAAGAATAAGATTAGTATAATTGGTTATACTTGATTTAACTTTATTTGGATAAGAATTGATACTATCACGTATACAAAGACATTATAATAGTTTATCATTAATTTATTCACGAAATATAATTTTAAGATATTTAAGTTTTCATTAAATTATTAATATATATTTTTATGAATAAATTACTATATTTTTAATATAATTTTTTATTTATAATATTAATTTATATAATACAGAGATTAATTTCTTTTATATATAAATAAATAGTTATATATAAATTGATTCATATTACTCTTATTTATGCCTTCCATTATATCTAGTATTTAATCTGATATTTACATATATAATATTTACATATTTGATTCTAGTTATTTAACTTTTCGTTTGAGAGAGAGAGAGAGAGAGAGAGAGAGAGAGAGAGAGAGAGTTGAGAAGATGTGGTTTGGCAATCCTTGGTTTTAGAATCTGTAAACACCGCACTGAACGCGGAAAACCTCCTCCTTTCGGCAAAGAACTTTTACCTTAGCAACTGATCATAAATTAATGGTTTCTCTTTATACGAAGATACTCAACTTTTATTTTCTCTAATAAATTACAATTTGGATTACTTCACCGCAATTAGGGGAATCTTTGAGACTTAACTTTTATGAGTAGCCACTTTTAGGACGGGTATCTTCTATTGCAAGTTGCATGCTTTCATAATGATCCTTATAATTTAAGGTTCACATGCAATGCCAATATTGATGGATCTATGTTGATGTTAAAACTAAGGAAAGAGAGTTTTGTTCATAATTTACTTTTCTATCATATTTATCATAATTAAGGTTCAAATATTAGTTTGGTGTAAAGTTATGGGAAAAAAAAGATTGAAAATTTTAAGAAAAATATGAAAAAAAAAATGATATCTTAACTATTTCAGAAACGATATCTAGAGAGTAGCTTGTGATATGAGAATCTCGTTTTGATTGAACGCCTTAAGTTGAATTTGTTAAAATATTTTTTAAGTTTCTGCCCCGAATGAGTTTTCTTCACCCTCTTCCTTTGAAATAGAAAACCATGGGAAGATATTTGGCTGTGCTTTGTTTTTTTTCTGATGAATTTTCCTTGGACCTTCGATGTTTCAAGCTACATAACTGTTTTATTTAAACTTAGAAGAATATATGGTGAAGATTCATATAATGTCTTGACTTGTATTTTCTAGGAGCCTTGTATTCTTATTATGTCTTTAAATATCAGCATCCCCGCATGATTTAGCTTATTGTTATTCCTTTCCTTTGTTTCAAATGTCTTTGCGCTTTGAAGCCTATATATAGTTAAAAATATATTAGTTTGGCGAAAAGGGAATTTCAGATTTTATAAATGTTAAGGTCAACGGCTCAATTCGATGAGAGAATATGATCAGGAATTGAATCTATGAGAATTTCTAGGACACAGAATATTGTACATAAACAAATTGAGAACCTTGAGATCTGAAATCCGGAAACAAAGTTACATATCTAAACAAATTATGAAGAAAGCGCGTCTCCTGGTTTACTTAAATGATGAGCAATTCCATTAACAAGTCTCGTGTGTTAATGAACTGAGTTGGCTTAAAAAATGTCTAGTTGAGAATAATCAAGCAGCCAATACTTGGCAACTTGGATACATAGAACGTTATTTTATAGCTAGTAGAATACAGGTTCACCTATAAAACCCATAGCAGGGCTCCCCGGCAATTCACACCATCCTCAGCCTAACTGCGTTGTGAAACTGAAAGTTGAAACCAAATGGCTTCTTCCAAGGCTGTTCAATCCCTAGCCCTTGTCCTATGCCTAAACCTGCTATTCTTCAACATGGCCAGCGCCACAACTTGTAATGCAGTGCTTGACTTATCAGCGTGTGCCGTTGTGCTTGGTATTCCGATCCTTAATGTTGGCCCACCTTGCTGCACCTGCTTTTCTGGCCTCGTTGATCTTGAAGCAGCAGCTTGCCTTTGCGCTTACCTCAAAACTCTACCCTTAGGCCTTGTCCTTGACCTTACAGCCTCCGTCACCACTGTTCTTGGTGGCTGCGGAAGGAGCCTTCCTTCTGGCTACCAGTGCCTTTAAATCACTTTTCCTTGGACTCTCCAGCGAGACAGTATATTATCTATCTATGATCAATAAAATCCTATGCTGTTGTCGGAAGAAGACATTCTTGAGTGTCTTCCTCCTTCATCTTCTATATATATGTATTGTTGTTGCGTACTTGTGGTCCATGTGAAACTCATCTTAATAATAATATCAAGTTCTTATGTTTCATGTGTTTCTTTCCTCCTTCCATCCATCTTTTTTTAATTTTCTTGTCCGAATATATAACATTGATCATATTCATATCATTGGTGAGATTCGACTTTGTGGCTAATATACATGCTGATAGAATTTAATTCATGTATTTTATAGTGTTTAATTTACTGATTAACTCATGTTTGTTTCAATGAATAAAGTTCAAATAACCTAAAGGAGACCTATGTTGCACTCAATGCTCTTGTAAAAGAAAATTGATACAACTTTATTTGTAGTGAGTAATATATTGATGTAAAACATTGCTTTATGCTCCATAATTAAAACTCGAGAAGGACATATACATTTAAAGGAGAGCAGTGGATTGCTATCTTTCCTTCCCATAATTAGAACTTTTTGTGGTCTTGATAGTTTGCCTGTATATATTTAAAGGAGATATGCATTTAAAAGAGATATATAAACTTAAAGGAATGATATATTATCTGTATATTTTAATTAAAAAATTATGAAACCAATGATATAGTAGAAGGGAAAAATAATTTTGCCTTTGAAATAAGGGATATTATTTTTCACCATACTCTTTATATTTAACACTAAATAAATAAAATATTTTTTGTCATTATAATATCCTATAACTATATTCCTGTGAAAAACATTTTTTTGAAAAACATACTGACTCCAAGTTTCAATGTTTCATCAAGTAATCATTAATTAACTTTATTGATTCATAAAAATAGTTTGAATTACGCGGAACTAAAACTATGACTATTGGAAAAATAGTAGTAATAATGGTTTGCAACAAGTTGGATCACAGGATCGCGCACGTAGGATTGAATATCAATTCAAACATACCTATTCATTATCCACAAGAAAATCCAAATAATTTTATCGGGGCAGGCAGTAAAAAAAATGGCGTTTTTACCGACGGTTAAATGGCCGCAGTTGTATATACCGCGGTCAGTAAGTTATCTTCCCGGCGCTTAAAATTGGCGCCCTAATATTGAAATTACTTAGCTAAAAGAATAGAAAAAGTTTTACTTTAAAGTAACTAAAATGAAAGTATTTAAAATTTCACTCTAATATATATAAATGAGAGAGTAAAAATTAAAATAATATTCAAATATTTAATTTTTACAATAATTTAAATTTTCATATTTATATATATAAATTTCATCCACAAACTAAAACTTCTACATCTATGACTACCACTACCTCTCAAGTGTGATTAAACTTCAGAGCGTATTCTCTGAGACTTAACTTTTTAATAAAACTAATCATAAACTACATATGATGAGTTTCTTGAAAGCTTATGCTCCCAATTTGTTAGGAATGGATATCGGTCTTCAGGATATGCAACATATCAAAAGATTAGATAGCTATCATATGCGTAGAATACAATTTACTTTCAAGATGTCTTGGTGGTGAAATGGATAAACACGCCGGACTCAAAAAATCATGCTAAAGAAAGTGGAGGATCAGGTTAGCCATAAACTCTTCCACAATTAAGTCAATAATTTTGTGGAGAAAACATATTATACAATGAGAGTGATAATAAAGTCTCTTTTCCAGGGTGCATACCTTTGCTTATATAGAGAGATGGTACTCAAGTGGAAGTGGTACAGGGCAACTTGATAATCAATTATTGTATAGTGCATGTTTGAGCTTGTATGGGGCAATCAGTCATGTAAAATAGGCCAATGGCTATTACGTCATTAAGGTGAAATGAATCGATTATGAACCCGTCTAGCCACCAAGGTGGTTGAGTATTGAAGGGATAAAAAAGGAAAAAAAAAAGGTAAAACAGACTGGATCTGAGTCGAAGGAAATTCTAAGATATCATCAAAAGCCATTTGCCAAAATGTGGAGCTTCTGGCTTTCGGTGCATTCCAAAACTAAGAACTGGATTAGGGAAGGGTGATAACAGTGGTCGCTGGTGGATGCATGGCAATAAGCGCGGATATGGACACTTGATCTGATTAAACCTGGGATTGAATTTGATAGGGTACTATCATGTCCTGATTTCTCGGACCATGATTGGCCCTGTCCACTAAGGTGGAAAATTGAGAATCCGTTGATATCATACATCTTTAAAACATTTTCATAGAATTTTGAAAATAGAAAACCTGAATTACGTGTTATGCAGAAAACTATTATGCATGTCTTAGATGCATGACAACATGGGTTTTGAAATAAGGATATATGCAGGTTTTCATGGGAAATTTCATAATCATGACTTTTCGTAAACTCACGCAATTCGATCTTTTCTGGTCAGCAGTTATACTTACTAAAGCACAAATATTTTAAATCACGTACCTAACTTTCATGCATTCACATAAATAAAACATTGATACTGGTGCAAATAAACTTAGCAACTGAAAATGTTAAATAGGAAGTGAGCAAAACTATGGCTTAGGTGAGACTCTCCACCCCAATCATAAGTAAAAAACCTTTTTGATCATACATTACATATAACATACACACTAGTATATATAGCATACATAGAACAAATCATATGAGCATTGCTTAATATTTGCGCAGGAAAAACTCATCATGCGTGAAAATATGATGGCGTTGGCAATCTCAAGTAAGTCAATTTGATTTCATAAAAACATACATATTCATGGCATCATGACGTCAACACATATCTCTTTAGTTGCTTAGAATTTTGACATGTCGCTATAAGCCCATGATTGCTATCTTTCTTTCTCTAGCCTATCACATACATCTCTATCTGACACTCACCTAATGTTTCTATTTAATTTCACGCAACCTAGCAATTGTTATTAAACTATGAGTCTAGCCTGCATAACATACTACCTATAAGCTCTATAATCTTAGCTCGGGTCTAGCACTTTGTCTCGCACGGTCTCTCTCTCTCTCTCTCTAAGAATTAAAATGATGACATACAAGAAGCCAAAGAAAATAGTCTTAATAGCTTCCAAAGAAATCATACCTAATCAGACAGCGGCATAGGGGAAGGTTAAGTGGACAAGTAAGTGCAATGTCATACTCACTCGAGAATGGACTAGATGACCACATCACTGGCCAACCAGTTACAACACCCTGAACGAATATAAGCTTACCAATACTAGTACATAGAATATAGAGAACTTGCGATGGATTTTATGATCATAACATAGGATGAGTCTCATGTATCTTTTACCTTTCTAATTATTTGCTTTGATCTTTAACTTGGTTACATACATGAATGAGCATGGAACCTTCCACTATCGTATACTCTAGCCTACCTGCTAGTCGGAAAACATATCATCATTTCTCCTTGGCCTTCTGCACTCAAAAGCAGCCCACATTCTTTGTACTCGAAACAAATGAATATGTGATTCGCCCTTGTAATATTAAAATGTGCTTATCACCTGTTTTTACATTATTAAGATTCCATTTGTTTTGGTTGAAAAAAATATCTTTTATAGAAGTATAATTATAAAATATCAAAATAGTGAAAAATAGCTTAAATGTTAAATGTTAAGTATAAAAAATTTGATGAAAGATCATTTCCTTTTTTTTTTCAATTCAAAGTATCATAATTTTTAATCACAAACTATAAAAATACATGTATTCTTTTTTTTTTTGTAAAAAAAAAATATTTTTATAAACAAATATCTTTTGAAAAATAAATGAAGCCTAAAGGTGGAAAAAAGCTTCATCCATTAACTTTCCATTTGATATTCTAATGGAATCCACATGTGTAAAAAATTTCCCTTAAAACTTCTTTTTCTTCTTCTCTTCTTCATCCGTTATGTATTTCATTTTATTAATATGCAAAATCTGCCCTTCATGTTATTAATTTTCAATATCTATGAGAATTACATTAGTCAAAATTAAAAGTCAAATTATTGAGAGGCACCCTATGGGTATGTATAAGTTTTATTACTATGATTCTCACTATTCTAATTCTCATTATGATAATTTTTCTTGCTTCTCTTCTATGTTTCCAATGAATTATGATCTTACTTTTAGGATGTATTGAAATCTAACAATGCTTAATTTCAAGATTATTGAACATGGAACTAAATTAATCAAGTTTTAGGAGGATAAAACAACATATAGGACTCTCCTTTTAAGAATTCAAACAAATTAACATTATTATAGGATCATTGATAAACATCAATTTTTGTTATCTTCTATGTCCATTTGTACACAATGACATTTTTGAAATCATATACCAACTTATTATGACAAACATTAACTATAATTGACCTTTATGTTGTCGCAATGATATTTTTGAAAATAGTGAGAAAATTATAATATTGATTTTAGACATAATTGAAGTCTAAAGTTTGATTTCAAAAAGGCATGAAAATTTAGGACATCAACTTTTTTAGTAACGATCATTCAAAAGACAATTGAAATGTCTTTATAGGAAATGAAAAAATTTTACAAATTGATTTTGTAATTAGCCGACATTTAAAGTTATGACAATCATCACTTACTTGAAAAATATTCTACATAGGATGTTTGTTTTGGGTTAAT
Organism: Sindora glabra; assembly: GCA_020226215.1. NCBI lineage: Eukaryota > Viridiplantae > Streptophyta > Magnoliopsida > Fabales > Fabaceae > Sindora > Sindora glabra. The sequence continues at coordinate 14,228,619 of CM035226.1, read as the reverse complement.
AACCAATGTCCATTGTTTATCTTTCTGCTTATGAATTTCTTTCCCACTCCATTTTGAAAGGTTGCAAGTGAGGAAAATACACCTATTCTTGTTGCATGTTTAGAAATGCTTTGCATCTTATAATTAGAAGCATACTATCCAACCATAGATATCTTTTGCGATCAAATATTTGAGAGGAAAAGATATTCATGATTGGATTGGATGCACGAGATCCCATAAGATTCGAAGCAGTTTTAACTGTGATAGGTTCATTGTCTTCATCTTCCACCTAGCATTCTAGTGCAAGAAATGGATTATTGATGTTTGGAAGATTATGTGGAGCATTTGAACTTGAGAAAACAAATTAACCTTCTTCAAGATATGAGTCTTTCTAACAAGGATTTTAATTTTACATTTTAAGTTTATTCATATACATAGTGGCAATGCTATAAATGTGCATTAATGATCTAGTGTAGTTTTTATTTATGGAATACATATAAATGTAATGATTTGGAAAGAAATAAAATGTCAATAAATTTGTAAAAATATATTTGAATACTGCATAGTCTCCTTTCTTTTTTACATAATATTAATATAAAATTACATTTGTTGATGTAATGGTATATGAAAATGAATAAAAATTTCATAATAAATTTTGATAACTACATTTCACCTTTCTCATATTGTTTGTGAATTCAAGTTCAACTTATTGATGTCTATACAAGAAAAATATGCAAAAATAAATGATGTCGATGTTATTATCAAATAACAAAGTTGTCTTAAAAAAATCAATGAATGTAATTCAAATTAAATTTTATAAGTTGGAAAGATAGTATCTATGATTACAAAATTTAACATAAATTTTTAAAATGATAGGTGTGTTTTTAAATAGTGTTTAAGTTACAATAAAATGATTTTTGAAGAAAATATTCACTAATTAAAGCACATTAGTTGTACGTGCTTATAACATCAATTGTTTGTAGAATAAAGGTCTAATGATATTTGTGCTTAACAAACATTTAATATTACGTTAGTTATAAATTTACATGGAAAACAAAAAAAAATCTAAATATTTGTATTAAATGGCATTTTTGCAGTTACAGGAAATGAGAAAAACTTATGATTTTAACTTTTCAAAATAACCCATGTCTAAAGCCATTCCAATCATCGAGATAGTTCATGTCAAAAGCTTATATGTCGATGAAGCACTTGACCAACATCTTAAGGTATGGTAATCATATTCTTAAGATATCATCAATCCAAAGACATTGGCTTCCTGTTAATAATTGACATCTAAAGGTCATTACCACTCATAAATGTTGCTCCCCTATACATAAAGGAATATTGAGCACACTAAATAATGGTTACAATATAAAGATAAATAATAGTGAGATAAAGCTACATGTTCATACTTGCATTGGAAGGTTATCCAATACAAGAACTAATATAGGTATTCTTTTCAATGTAAAGGAATTTCAAGCAAAGGTGACTCATTTTTTTTATTTGTATAATATCCTTTTTTTTATTTATTATTTTTTAGTTGTAATCATCCACACTTTCTAACTCAAAAGCCATCCATGTTAGTCTATATAGAGGAATCGCAAAGATGGGTCATAAGGTGATAATAAATTGGAATGACAAGAAGCTGTATGACTGTTCTTGCATTTATAGACTTGTGTTCATTGCATGAATGGTAATATTGCTTCTTCTCACTATAATTTATCACTAAATTTCAACCATTTTCACTTTTTAACTCAAAAAGCTCTTAAGTAATACAAAAAATTTATGAGTAACGGACAATCACTTTTCTTTTTAATTTGTGTAAAAATACTATGTATATTTATTGTAAATGAAAAACCTATTATTCATTATAATATTTTTTCCCTTGTATATGTTGATGAATTGATATGAACATAAAAAAATGGCAAAATATATTTTCATAATAGATTTTCTTCTTTCTCATTTATTTCATTTATATTCAATCTATTTCTATTTATGAATATTTTATCATAATGCAAAAAAAAAAAATTTCATGCTGCCAATTTGAATTAACATAAGTTGAATTAAAAACAAAATAGTCAATTCATAAAATGATGTTGATATTCTTATGAGATTTAAACTTAATTTATTAAATTATTGCATATATATGTATATGATATATATATATATATATATATATATATATATATATATATATATATATATTATGTTTTGGATTCTAGCTTTATATATATATATATATAAGATGTATATGTGAATTGTTACCTAGTTCTCATCTAATGTGTATGATATGTATTTGGCTATTATGGAATGATTTTGGAAAGGTTCTGAGATTGTTCCAAAATGATTATGGAAAAAGTTATCAAAGCAAAAAGGAAATTTTATTTTTCTTGATAAAAGGCATTCATTTATTAAGATATCAACTCTTTTGTAATAGTTACGTGAAACATTACTTAATAATATGATGTTGTTATATTAAAGATAATAATATTTTTCAAAATTAACATCTAATATTTAACTTTAGACATTAATTTTGTATAGTAACTAACATGAAAACTTAAGCCCTAAACACAAATTAATAATGAAAAGATCAAAGCATAGAGCAAATTGAAAATAAAATGTGTAAAGCATAGCAACATTTGCTAATTTTACCCTAAAATTCTTCTAACATTAAAATAATTCTTTATCTAATAAAGCATGCTTCCCTTCCAATCTTAAAATAAATTTCTTTTATTTATATTTTTGTTTACTAATTATTTTTTAAGACTAAAGCTCGGTTAGCTTATAACTAAATATATGAAATTCAACACTAATCAGAAAGTGCAAAATATAAATATGAAGGTTTTTTTGCTTTTGAATTTATTTTTAAAATTTAGTTTCTAATTTCCTAATCGATCCAATTTTGTTACCTAACTATTATTTTGATACTGCTTTGATAGGTTTTCACAAGTAAGAAATATGATTTCATTCATTTTTTTTTTGGCATTATGTCATACTACTAACTATTTATTCATATAAAAATATGTAATATCATACTTTAATTTTTCATCAATGCTCATTATATTTGCAAGTATTATATTCAAAAAGTTTTTTTAAGAAGTGTAAACCTCATATATTAAATAATGAATACTAAAACAAATTTAGCAAAGCACATATCTCATATTAGAATATTATTTATAACCTTTCATTATTTTTAATATTTTATTCTTCAATTTATTCTTTAAAATCATTTAAATTGAGATTTTCTAGAATTATAAAAGATATTGGCCTCTATATATGGTTAGGAATACATGAGAAATAAGAAGGGTAAAGGAGTGAGGAATAGGGATAGGGTTAGTGTTTAGGACAAAAGACTGAGGTGTTAAAGGATAAGGTTTAGGTTTGGGATAAAGGAGTGATGAATTAGGTGGAGTTTTGGTGGGTATGGTTAGTGGGATACAACACATTTGGTATTATCAAAATTAAATGTCAATTGTTTGAAAACAAATATTTTTTATTGTTATTTGTCATGACTATAAAAAAAGTCACATTGATTGTTGTTGAAAAAAATTGTCAATAATATTATATTTTATGATAGTTTCGTTACTATTACTGATGTTAATAAAATGATACTTGATTAAATATCAATCAGTTTTAGATGTGTAATCCTTTAAGCATTCAATGTCAATCAATTATTTTATAAAAGTATAAATATATCATTAATTTTATTTTAAAAATTTAGTATTAAAATTGATAGTTCATTTTTATTGTAAAGCCTTTAAATTATTGATCAAATTTGAAGATGAGAATCTTCAATTTGTTATAAAATAACAATTATAAAACTAGAAACAAATAAACATTTCTAGTTGCTAGAAGATAAAATTAAGAACCAACAAAGGAAGATGCACGTCAATCCAAGAAGAGTAATAAATCCAACAGGCAATAAAGTTTTAATTATTGAATTTATTTTTTAGATAAATGATTCAGTATTAGAATATATCATATCATTCTTTAAATTAATATTTTTACTAGAAAGTAAATCAACACATTGATTTCAAAAATCCTTTCGTCTTTGATATTGATAAGACTACTCTATAAGGTAACATTTCCCAAAAAATCAAGTTAGAATTTGTTAAAAGAGTTTTTCTTAAATTAATTAGAGAATTAATTTCGTTTGATAGATAATTTTTATTCGTGAAGATAGCATGTGATTCTGTTATGATATTAAATGTAAAAAAATAAAGGAGAAGAGTTTTTTGCAGTGTTAATTGAGTAAAAACATATGATAAATATATTTTAATAGTATATAGGAAAATTACACATTAAAAGATAATTCAAGAGGGGTGTGTGTAATTTACCTTTATTTTTCAAATTTTTTATCACAACTAATAGAGAATAGTTAGAATAGTGATAGCAAACAAATGCATTTGGAATTTATCTATTTATGACTTAATGTAAAATTTTAAATAAATCATGAATAAATATATAGTTAATCTAATCTATCCATTTAGTTATTAAACTACTTTTTTATTATTTCAATATTATTCTTTCACAACTATTTTGTATTTGAAACCACCATTTCATAATAAAATTTTGCTATTAGAAATTTTAGACTAAATTTTTATTCTCTAATATAAAATTTTAATTCTTATTTATCTTTTGTGACAAATAACATTTTCAAAATTATATTTCTTGAAATTGAAATCCATAAAATTAAATATAATTGATGCAATATTTTAACATTAGCATACATTATAAAGTTTATTTAATTTCAGATTGACATTATAATAAAATAGAAAACATCTAAAATATTAAAAAATTATTGAATTTTCTTTTTATATTGATTAATTAAATATAGGGTCTACTTTTTTCCCTTCAGAACTCCACTTTATAGTACTGATGCAATGCTAAACCCAACTATAAGGGGGGAAATTATTTCACATACGAATCAGAGCTTATTTTTATATATTTTAAACTAGTGAACTGAATTTAATTTAAATAATTATCAGAAATAATTTTTAAAAAACATGACCATGGCCACTGAACTATTTAGGCCTGAATTAAACAAATTTTTTATTTATACATTTAGTCTAACCATAGGATGAATTATAAAGGTTTCTTCGTTTAATTTATAAAAAATAATTAAAGATATCAATATCAGAAGATTAATAAAATACAAAATATTAATTTGTTAATTCAGTAAATATAAAACATATTCTTGTACTTTCATAAATTTACATTTAAAATAATCATGAGTGAAAATGTTTCCATTTTTATGTCTGTATAAAGCTTTTAAATTTTTTTTTTCATTATGAGAGATTGATATAGATACTTATTATAATAATTATATATATTCACATGCTAAAAAATTTCTTTAATCAACAAAAAAATATTAAAATTATTGTTTAGATATTCTTTTAAAAATTAATTAGTACTATTAAATTTTTTTTAAATTTAATTTTATATATTTAAATTTATGATAATTTATTAGTTTATTCAAGATATATAATTTTAAAATATTTAAATTTTTGATCAAATTATTAATATATATTTTTATGAATAAATTATTATGATGTCTTAATACACTATTTTCTTTATTTACAACATTGATTTGTGTAATGCATGGATTAATTCCTTTTATATATGAATAAATAAATTGTTATACATTGATTCATATTGATCCTTATTGGATAGGATTAATAATGAATCAATCCATTTTGACCATAAAATTAATATGAATGGATCAAAATAAAATAGGATATAAATGAGTAAATGAACATAGGTTACATTTACCATAGTTATAAATAAAAAAAATGACCTTTAAACTCAAGTGATATCACATGTGTCTTAAAGGTCTTATAACTTTTATTACATTCAATATCTGATCATTAGTCTTTACACATGTAAAATGGACCCCGTGACTACAAGTAATTCGGGCAACCTACGATTACAGAATGATGTAGGAGAAAAAATGTAAAGCTCATTTTAAATGCAGGTTCACGTGGGTAAGTCCATGCAGTAGCAGACTTGACCACGAGAAAAAATTAATTTTTTTAGCCATTTTTCCTCCTCATATCTAAACTCAAGCCATAAAAAACTTTAACACAATTACTTCCTAACAAACTTAACCTAATTTTTACATTTCAATTCAAAATTTCTTACCCAAGTAATCCAATAAAAATTAAAATATTGAAATATAATTTATAAATTATAAAAAAAAATAATTAATAAAAAATAAAAATTTGTGAGCTACCCACAACTTGCCCACACCGCCCGTTTTACATGCTTATTAATCTTTACATGTATATATTTAATGGTTTAACCATTCTTTCCATCAAATAAAAAAAAGGGGGAGTTGAAAAGAAAACAAAAAAAAAAAAGTGGGGGAGTTGAAAAGAAATGATTTGGCAATCCTTGGTTTTAGAATCTGTAAACACCGCATTGAGCGTGAGAACCTCCTTTCGGCAAATTATTTTTACCTTAGAAATTGAAAATAAATTAATGGTTTCTCTTTATGCGAACATACTTATTTAGAAGTTAAGTCTCAGATACCTCTGATTGCTGTGAAATAATCCAAATTACAACTTATTAAAGAGAATAAAAAGCTATTTGGTGATTCGTCGACTAACCTATCGCCGACTATCTTGTTGAGTAGCTACTTTTAGGCCAGATATCTCCGATTGCAAGTTGCATGCTTTCATAATGATCTTTTCTCTAACCCCATCGTAATTTAAGGTTCACATGCGATAACAAAATTGGTGGATCTATGTTGATGTTAAAAATTAGGGAAACAGAGTTTTGTCCATAATTTATTTTTCTATCATATATATGATAATTAAGGTTCAAATATTAGTTTGGTGTAAATCTATGCAAAAAAAGATTAAAAATTTTAAGAAAAACATAAAAATAAAGAAACTTATTCAATTTTAGGAACTAATTATAATTGAAATTTTAAATTATACAAAAATTTAAAATTAACCTCCATTGATTCTTGATAAGTAAAAAGTTTTGTTAATTAATAACATTTTTTATGTGACCTTTTTGTATAAGAATTATATTATCTTGCATGTTGACGTATCATGTATTTTTTTTATCAATTTTGAATTTATTTTAGCATATTGGTTTAAAAGTTTGAATATTTAATTTAGTTGTGACAAATTTAGATAAAGTAAAAAAAAAAATTGAACTTCTTTCCTTTTAGCTTTAATGGAAAGAAATGAAAATATTTCATGAGTCCAATAGAGGAACATGCATGATTTTTACTTCTCAACAAGTTTCGACGAAAAGGGAATTTCGGATTTTATATATGTTAAGGTCAGCGGTTCAATTCGATGAGAGAATATGATTAGGAATTGAATATATAAGAATTTTTAGGACACAGAATATTGTACATAAATTGACAACCTTGAGATCTGAAATCCGGAAACAAAGTTACATATCTGACCTTAAATTTTGTCGTTTAATGGAGCCAACCAGGATCATAGACCAAACACAAAATTTGAGGTAAGGATCTGACTGGCTGCAAGCTTTCATGGATACTCCCTGAAGGCTTGGGAGGCTCACATGACGGCAATTATGAAGAGAGCGTCTCCTGGTTTACTTGAATGATGAGTAATTCCATTAACAAGTCTCGTGTGTCAACGAACTGAGTTGGCTTAAAAAATGTTTAGTTGAGAATAATCAAGCAGCCAATACTTGGCAACTTGGATACATAGAACGTTATTTTATAGCTAGTAGAATACAGGTTCACCTATAAAACCCATAGCAGGGCTCTCCGGCAATTCACACCATCCTCAGCTTAACTGCGTTGTGAAACTGAAAGTTGAAACCAAATGGCTTCTTCCAAGGCTGTTCAATCCCTAGCCCTTGTCCTATGCCTAAACCTGCTATTCTTCAACATGGCCAGCGCCACAACTTGTAATGCAGTGCTTGACTTATCAGCGTGTGCCGTTGTGCTTGGTATTCCGATCCTTAATGTTGGCCCACCTTGCTGCACCTGCTTTTCTGGCCTCGTTGATCTTGAAGCAGCAGCTTGCCTTTGCGCTTACCTCAAAACTCTACCCTTAGGCCTTGTCCTTGACCTTACAGCCTCCGTCACCACTGTTCTTGGTGGCTGCGGAAGGAGCCTTCCTTCTGGCTACCAGTGCCTTTAAATCACTTTTCCTTGGACTCTTCAGGAGACTATATTATCTATCCATGTTCAATAAAATCCTGGGCTGTCGTCGGAAGAAGACATTCTTGTGTGCCTTCCTCCTTCATCATCTATAAATACGTATTGTTGTTGCGTACTTGAGGTCCATGTGAAACTCATCTTAATAATAAAATTAAGTTCTTATGTTTGATGAGTTTCTTTCCTCCTTCCCTTCCATCTCTTTTTAATTTTCTTGTCCCAATATATAGCATTAATCATATTCATATCATTGACGAGGTTTGACTTTGTGGCTTATATGCATGCTGATAGAATCTAATTCACGTTTTATGTAGTGTTTACTGAATAATTCATGTAAGTGCTTGTTTCAATGAATAAAGTTAAAATAACCTCCAAAAAAAAGTTCAAATAACCTAAAAGGAGTCCGATGTTGCACTCAATGCTTTTGTAAAAGAAAATTGACACAACTTTAATCGTAATAAGTAATATATTGATGTAAAACATTGCTTTATGCTCCATAATTAAAACAAGAGAAGGAGATGTACATTTAGGTTTCGTTAATTTCATCAAAAGCATTTTTCATATGAAAGTATCATTTATATATATATATATTCATAAAAGAGTGATATATCACTTATATTGTGATTTAAAAAAGAATATCTAAAATCATGATTTTGAAAAAAAAAAGCAAATTCTTCTTTGAAAATAAGAAAAATCATTTTTTTAAATTTTTTTATAGTTAATATTAAATAAAAAAATTTATCTTCTTAACATATTATAATTATATTTTATGAAAAATGTTTTCATCCAAACAAATGGAGCTCATTGAATTGCTATGTTTCCGATTTGCATAATTAGAACTTTCTGTAGTCTTTACGGGGTAACTGAGGCAGTTGGTCCATGTGAAGCGCCAATATGAACCTCTCTCTCCGGTAATGGGCTTGATTAAAAATAATAAAAGTTTCAAATTATTTAAGATCCAGCATTACCAATTTGATCACTCAAGTACTCCATTGTATTTGAAGCCACTGTGAAGAGAAGGAGGTTCAAAGAGATCGAGCAATGGAGGTTTAGGAGGTTGGACAATTGCCTATGGTTGTGAGGGTTAAAGTTACGAGCAATGGAGTTTTAGGAGGGATGTTAAGATTTTAAAGGATTGAAAAAGCAATCGATTTTCAGGATTTTACCCAATTGAGTATAAAAATTTCGCAGATCGAAAGTATAAGAAATTGTGGTGATAAATCACCAATAATTTATTCAAAGTTGAAAATAGGAAGTAAATTATATTTACAAGAATAATCAACTTAATATGATGTATATCACAATCACAATTTGAATCAGAAAAATAAAATATAGAACAAATAAATAAAAGATAAGGATAGAGAGAATCAAACTCAAGAATTTATAATAGTTTGGTCTTGAAAATTCTACACTCCCAAGGATTACATTCATGACCAAGTTTACCTAATTTGGATTTTGAAAATAAATCCACTATCTTTTCAAGTTTAAGGGTACTTCAGGAAATCTCAATACAATTCTCTATTTTCTCTAAAATCCTTTTGAGATTCCTCTTTCAAAAACTTAATCTTTCAAGGGATCCCACACTCTTAATATTCCTAAGACTACCTCACCCTAATACATAACAAATGAATGGTTTGGAATAAAAAAAGTGGCTCTCAAATTCTAAAAGTTAGAATACACAATAAAGAACTAACAAAAGGAATTTGACCTTGTAGATTCAAGGGATTTGTAAGATAAAAATGAGAAAGAGAAGAATATCTTGTGTCAATATAACAATGAAAGCTCTATCTTGTATTTTCAAAATGAGTTCTAGCCTTTATATAGAAGTTAGAAAATCTATTACTCACATAATATAGTTGTTACAAAGCAATTGGCGCTTGATTAGTCGATTGATTTAGCCTTTGACAATTTGAAAAACATCATGGTGAATCAATTGGTCAATAAATTCACCCAGCTATAATTTAAAATTTTCACATAATGAATCAATTGGTCAATTGATTCACCCAAAACTCAATTTGGCTCTAAATGTGTAGTATTGATTGGTCAATCAATTATGATGGAGAGCATGCTTAAATGGAATAGGGAATTTGAAAATTATGGAATCGATTAGTTAATTGATTTTGTGGCTTGTTTAAAGCAAACCAATTTGCTTTCTAGATCCTTAGAATCAATTGTTCATTCAATTGATGTAGACCAAATTGTTTTTGGATACTTGGAATTAATTGGTCAATTAGTTGAGCAAACCAAATTGCTTTTTGGATACCTAGAATTAATTGGTTAATCAATTGATTCCCTTAGTTTTTAACATTCTAAAACAATTGTTTTAAAAACATGATTTTCTCGTCAAAAAGGATTCCAACTTCATTTGAAGATCAATTTTGACACAAGTTTTTGACAAATATGCTTTCTTAAAACTTGAACCTACATAGTGTTCCTCTTATACATTTTTTCCTAAAAAAATTGTCTTACAAATCTAACTAAGTTCCTAATGGTCTTTAATCTCCACCTTTTGCATTCAAGGACACTAGTTCAATATAAAAAAGATCAAAATGTTTTCTTATCATCAAAACACCTTTAAATGAGGTTAAGGTCAACATTCTCTCCCTTTTTGATGATGACAAGCCATTTTAAAATTAAATCCAGTTTTAAAATTATGGCTCCCACTCACTAAGATACTCCCCTTCAAAATATGCATAAAAGATCATTTAATTTTGAGTTTTCCTTCTCACATTCCCATCCCTCTTTTAGCATCAATCAAAATGAAAAATGCAACATAGGTAACATAATTATAGATAATATAAAAAAGTATCCATCAAACAAAGTATCCGCAAATTGAATGAAATATCCAAGAATTTGAAACATAATATACATTATAAAAAGTAAGTCCTATAGGGATAAATAGGGCTAAAAGGACAAATATTTCTAATCATTTAATATATTATTTGAACTATCCTTAAACTCTTTATTTCCTAAAGCAATTGCCTCAAAGTTTCTTTCTTCTTCTTTCTTAACTTCCTTCTCAAATGGAACTACTTCCTACTTTCCCTTACATCGTCACTTAGCTTGAAGAGATTGTGATTCTTCAAAGTTGTCTCTTCATTGTTAGTAATATTGAGTTTTTCTTTAAGCTTCTTGAACTGATTCTTAATGTAGGACTTAAGTCCCTTCCTACTTTCCTGATATGCAGTAGTAAAGTGATCCCACAAGGCTTTTGTGTCAAATTCCTCAATAACATCTCCTCTATCAATAAATTATCATACTCCTTTTATATTTTGAAAAGACATTTGCTTGAGGAGTTTAACTTTCAATCTCTTAATTTCCTTGAACTTTTCAATTGGAGCCTTTTTGTTAACTTTAATCCCATTGTTCTTAAATAGTTTAATGAGTATTATATTATATGGAAAGAAGTCTCTGTTGATATGGAAATACATATGGAAGAGGATATGGTAGGGAAAGTTTATAAGGACATTTTGTTGGATTGCCTACATCATGAAGAATTCATGATTATCAAACTTAGTAAAGTTGTAGCATTTTAGAAGGATAATTTTAGCTATTGTATAGTGCAAAATCCTATCATCCATAGATAATCCGATAATAAGCAGTTTATTTTGTAACAATTTTTAGGCAAGAGCAAGGCCAAAATAACCTAATAGCTATAGCTTTTGAATAATCTGCAATATTTCCAACACTAGTGAATGGTTGATTAGGATCTATATCAAATATTGCAGCCAGTTTAGGAATACCCATAGAGAATTTTTCACCATTCACTGTAATGATTAATTCAAGAAGACTTTCCTGATCATATTTTTTTAAAATTGGCATAAAATTAGTAAACAAGAATAGGATATATATCAGTAGAATGTCCATTGAACTTTAACAAGTTTAGACAATTTATATATTCCAAATTCCCATTTCTCAAAAACCTAACGTCTTAGCAATTCCTAGGTTTTCATACACCTCAAAAAGTTTTCAAATGTAGTTACCTCAAAGTAATAAGCTTTCTCAAGAATTGTATTAGAAAAGGGAAGAGGTCGTGATGATGATCCAATGGCCTTCCCTTTTCCTTTGCTAGATTTAATGCATGGCTTTTTAGGTGCCATGCTTTTCTTCCTTTATATAGTTAATGATCACAATGATTTTAGGCTAAAAGGGAGTTTTGGATGATAAATGGAGGATTTTGGATAATAGTTTTAAATGATTAAAAGAATGGAAAAAGAAGGGTATTAAGAAAGATTTTGGTAGAATCTGGTTGTTCTTGATTGATTTTGATGAGAAGATAAAGATTTAGGGTGGTCTAAGAAGAGTTATAGGACATGCAAACCGTTATAATGAAATAGGGTAGGAAAAATGGCACAATCGCTGTGTGACAAGGTTTATATAGAAGTTACCTGGAATCAATTGATCAATTGATTCATATATGAATATGTTCATAAGTGAGTCAATTGACCATTTGATCTATGGCCTAATTTTTTAAATCCCTAGATTCCCCTCCATATGCAATGAATCAATTTTAGACTTCCACAAGCTATTACCTTTCTCTGAATCGATTGGTAGCTTAATTCTAAGCATTAGATCTTCATTGAATTGATTGGTCACTTAATTCTATCTTATATGACACTTCTAAATCAATCAACCACTCAATTAATTCCTTGTTGACATTTCTTAGTTCATCATTTTCAAATCTAATTAATTTTTAACCATGAATTCTAAGCTTGTGATTGTTTGAAATCTTACTTTGTACTCTAATTGCAAAATTTTTTATGAACAAAACTTGCAAAATAAACCTCCGAGATATCTCCAATGCTAAAGTTATTAACTTTATTTTTTATAATAATAAGGGAAGTGTGAGTGGTTTACAGACATTATTTTTCAAGAATATTCAATGTACTCAATTCTCTTCTAATAAAATTGAAATAATCTTCATTAAATGACTTGGTAAAGATGTCTGCAAGTTAAAAATCAGTCTAAACAAATTCAAGTGTAATGTCTCCTTTTGTAAAAAGATCATGAATAAAGTGATGCCTAATTTCAATATATTTTAATCTTGAATGCATGGTAGGATTCTTGATAAGATTAATAGTAGTAGTGTAATCATACTTAAGGGGAATATTTTCAATTTAAGCTAAAACCTGGTAATTGTTGCTTCATACATAAGATTTGAGCATAACTACTACTAGGGTTATATATTCTACTTCAATAGTTGATAATGCAAGTTTTATGAACAAAACTTGCAAAATAAACCTCCGAGATATCTCCAATGCTAAAGTTATTAACTTTATTTTTTATAATAATAAGGGAAGTGTGAGTGGTTTATAGACATTATTTTTCAAGAATATTCAATATGCTCAATTCTCTTCTAATAAAATTGAAACAATCTTCATTAAATGACAGATGTCTACAAGTTAAAAATCAGTCTGGACAAATTCAAGTGTAATGTCTCCTTTTGTAACAAGATCATAAATAAAGTAATGCCTAATTTCAATATATTTTAATCTTGAATGCATGGTAGGATTCTTGTTAAGATTAATAGCAATAATGTAATCATACTTAATGGGAATATTTTCAATTTAAGCCAAAACCTAGTAATTGTTGCTTCATACATAGGAGTTGAGCATAATTACTACTAACAGCTATATATTCTACTTCAATAGTTAATAATGCAACATTGTTTTACTTTTTACTATGCCATGAGACTAATGAGTATTCAAGAAATTGATAAGCTTTACTAGTACTTTTCTTATCTAATTTGCTGCTAGCAAAGTCGACATGGGAATAACTTATCAGGAAATTTGATTTCTCCTTAGGATATTATAACCTAAGTGAGGCGTGCTTGCAAAACATCTAAAAATTCTTTTTATAGCAGTTAAATGAGATTCTTTTGGATTTACTTAGTATCTTAGGCACATATACATGCTAAACATGATATCTAGTTTACTAGTAGTGAGATACAGTAAGGAGCCTATCATACCTCTATATATAGTAACATATACCTTTTTATTTTTTTTATCTAGGTCTAGTTTTGTTGAAATACTCATGACAATAAAAGAAGGTTTTGCCTCATTCATCTTGTATTTTTTATTAGCTTTTTTGTATGGGTTTGACTAATAAATATTCCATCACTTGATTATTTATTTTGCAAACCAAAGAAGAAATTCAACTCTTCCATCATGGGCATCTCAAATTCACCCTGCATCAGCTTAGTAAACTTTTTGCACAAAGAATCATTAGTAGCTCCAAATATGATATTATCAACATATATTTGTACAAAAAGGATGTCATCAAGTTTGTATTTTATAAATAAGGTAATATCAACTTTTCCTCTTAAAAAACCTTTTTCATTAAAAATTTGCTTAGTCTTTCATTTCAAACTCTAGGAGCTTATTTAAAACTATACAATGCTTTCTATAATTTGAATATATGATTAAGAAAGAAGTGGCTTTCAAAACCAGGAGGTTGTTTAATATACTTCTTCCATAATTATGCCATTCAAAAATGTACTTTTGACATCTATTTGATAAAGTATGAATCTTTTCATGCAAGCCTATGCTAACAATATTCTAATAGCTTCAAGTCTAGCTATCAGTGCATATAGTTCATCAAAATCAATGCTTTCTTCCTAGTCATAACATTTTTGTAACCAATTTGGCCTTGTTTCTAATTATAATGTCATTTTCATCAAGTTTGTTTTTCAAAACCCACTTTATACCAATAATTGGATAATCATTTGGTCTTGACATGAGTTCCTAAATTTCATTTCTTTCAAACTAATTTAACTCTTCTTGCATGGCCAAGACCCTATGTTTATCAATTATTACCTTATCAATATTTTCAGGTTCAAATTGTGATAGAAATGTAAAGTGATTATAAATATTTTTGGGAGAATTTTTTTGTTACCCTTTAAGACATGACACTAATGACTTGATTAATAGGATGAATTCTTATAATCTTCCATTCTCTTTAAGGTCCATGACTTTGATCTACATTAGTTATGGGAAGAGTTGATTCTTGAATTTTTTCATCCTTTTCTTGAGTTTTCACTTTCTCATTTTGATTATTTAGACTCTTTTGAATGATCCATGTGTCAATTTACTCCTTATCTTTATTTGATACCTTTTTATACTAAGAGAAGATTCATCAAATACCACATAGATAGATTCTTCTATTAGCAAAGTTCTTTTATTATAAACTTTGTAGACTTTGCTATTAGAAGAATATCTAAGAAAGATTGTCTCATTAGATTTAGCATCAAACTTTCCTAAATTATCCTTTCATTATTGTGTACAACGCATTTGTGCATCCAAAGATATGAAAGTGTGAAATGTTTGGTTTTCCTCCTTTGTATAGTTTATAAGGGGTTTTCTTCAAAATTAGCCTAATAAAGGCTCTATCCATTACATAACAAGTAGTTCTAACCATTTTAGCTCAAAAGGATTTAAGAAGAGAGCTATCATTTAGCATAATTCTTGCTATTTCTTATAGACACCTATTTTTCTTTTTAACAACTCCATTTTATTGATGTGTTCTACAAGATAAGAAGTTATGCCTAATGTCACGGTCATCATAAAAACAAGTAAAATCATAATTTTCAAATTCTTCACCATAATCACTTCTAATATTTACTATAGACATTTCTTTTTCATTTTGAATAGTTTTTGCAAGCCTTTTGAATACTTCAAAAGCTCTATATTTGGACGAAAGAAATAATATCGATGTAAATCTAGAATAATCATCAACAATTACAAGTATATAGAGATTTCTTCCATGAGTTCTAATTCTTGAAGGACCAATTAAATCCATATGGAGTAATTAAAGTGGTCTAAATAAAGAAACAATATTTTTGGATTTGAAAGAGGCTTTTATTTGTTTTCCCTTTTGGCATACATTACAAATTCTGTTTTTAACAAATTTTAGTTTTGACAATCCATTAACTAATTCATTTTTGTAAAGTTTTCCAATAAGATCCATACTTGCATAAGCAAGCCTTTTATGCCAAATCCAAGACTCCTCATCTATATTGACTAAGCATTTAGAATCCATATTGGGTCATTGTTAATATCTATCATGTAGATATTGCTATATCTTTTATTTATTAACTTAATTTGCTTATCATTTTAGTTTTCAACTATATAACAAATGGAATCAAAGGTAACTTTGCTTCTTTTATCATAGAATTGACTAATACTGAGTAAATTATGTTTGAGCCTTTTCATATATAAGATATCATTAATACAAGATTTAGTATTCTTACTAACTTTATCTTTTCCTATAACTCTGCCTTTTGAATTATCTCCAAAGGTGATATTTCCTCCTTCTTTAAATGTCAATGAGATAAACTTAGATTTATCTCTTATCATATGCCTTGAATGGCCACTATCTAAGTGTAGGCCTTAGCAGCCTATACCTAAGATAAGGGTGAATTAGGTATTTTCAAAACTTTTCTTATTTTTAAAACCCTTTTCAAAATCTCTTTAATTTTAAGAAGTCATGAGAATAATTTTAATTCAACCAATTCTAAAAGAACTTTATGAAGATGTTTGCACTCAAGAAATTATAATTCAATAAATTAATGCAAATAAGCTTATTCAACTAAGCATAATAGATTATTAAGAGATAAATACAAGATTATTCAATTAAGAGGTTTGCATTTGCACTTGTGTAAAACTACTTATTCAACTATGTACAAATAAAGAATCAAGAAGCTAATGCATAAATGGATTTATCTTTCAACCATTCAATCATTTAAAGATCAAGTTCAATATTAAAGTATAATATATTCAACAATTATTAATAACAAGAATAGAGTATACAATATAATATCTCAGCAAATAGCAATAGCATAATAGAGATGAATTTCTCTTTTAATCATTCAAATATCCAAGCAATAACATAAGCATTATAGCATAATATATTAGCAAATGACTGTAGTAAAATAGAGTATAATGCAAAGAAATAAAAAGATCAAACACAAGAATTAATAGTGATTCCTCCCTTGGATATCCTCACCAAGGTATACATCTACTCTCTAAGCTCTTTAAACTTATGTATCAATCCACTATCCCTTCAAGTTTCAATTAACACTTGTAAAAGCCTTACAATCTCTTGCTCTTCCTTAAGCAAATTCACTCTTTACAAGGGATTCCTTACCCTTTCAAAGATTCTCTAAAAGATACCTCATTCTTTACAATTCTATAGTGATAGAAGATAAATATCAACTTAATTAAACTCTCTTCAAGAGTAAATGAGACCAATGAAGCTCTAAAATACAAGAAATTTCACAAGAAGAGCTCAAATCACGGTTTGGATGAAGCAAAGTATAAAATGATGTTTCAAGTTAAAGTTTAAGCTCTCTTTTTTGTTGTATTTTATGTTTCTTAACTTATATAGGAAGCCTATGAAGTAATATAGCCATTTAGGCTTTTTAAAGATGAAAATTAGCCATTACTAGCCATTATTTATGCACTAAAATAATTAAAATTAATTCATCAATCAATTCAGGATGTTTAGGTTACTCTTTGGATGTCTGGAATCAATTCACCTTAATAAAAATGTAAACTTAACTTTAAAAGATTATAACTTCTTCATTTTAAATCCATTTTAAACAAATAACCTATTATTGAAAAGTTATTGAGTCTACTTTCAAATGAGATGAGTTTCATGCTCATATCTAATGTCATTTTTTAAATATGCTTAAAACAATCAACAAAGATCAGAAATAGTAAATTTATAAAAATTTAATCTTAAGACTCAACTTGTATAAATCATAACTCTTTCATATCTTAATCATTTTGAACAAATGACTTATCCATCGAAATCTATTTAAGTCTATTTTCATATGGAAAAGGTTTGATAATCAAATTATAAGTATTTTATGATATATGATTAAAATAGTGACTAAAGGTTGAAGTTGAAAACATCATAAACTCATATCTCATTACTTTTTGAAATGTCTCCATAGGCTATCCTGTAAAAACATGATTGTGAGCTATCTTTTTAAAACATTTTAATCAAGCTAAGATTATAAGAACATGTTTAAACTCTATATCATGAAATACTCTATTTTATAAGAAAGCCTAAGCCTTAAAATGAAAAAGTATATCAATCAAGCTTCTTGGCTTTTCTTGATGCTTCCAAGCTTTTAAAGCTTTAATATTCTCACCTTCAATACTTGAATCACATCTTCTTTCTTGCATTTCTTCCTTGTTCTAGAGTTAAGCATAATATGATCTTCTATTCCTTTGCTTCAATGGTCACTCTTCTTCATCTTAGACTTTCCTATATAATAAATATAAACTTTGCAAACCATATAATTACACTAATATAATATATCAAGATATTGATATGCATGATTCATATAAAATAAATTAGTACAAGAACATGCATAATCATTCTTTTATATATCTTGATTGATCATATGCTTAGTAATGCTTGTATAAAATTATAGCCTTTTCAGCATATAATCAAGCATATGCCTCAACTATAACATAATATGTTTATTAAGGCTAGTATTATATATATCATTTTAACATAAGACATACAATATTGTTGTAACATTCATTTGTCATCATCAAAACTTATCATATGAAACTTTAAAGCTAACATTAAGCACCACATGTCACTTTGAGTTCTTATGCAAATTGATAAAAGAAATGTTAATTTTTTACTTTTAATACCTAAATAACTTTGAGTTTATTTTTGTTAGCAACTACATATGTTCCTTTAATAACTTGTATTTTTTTTTATTCTAACATAATTGTTTCTTCTATATGCACATAAGTAAATTTCATGTCTTTTTCTCTACAATAAAAATCTATTATCTTAGGTTGTCTCTTCGTGGTTTTTTTTTTTACAAAGAAGTTTTTGTAAAAATGACTCTTCTTGTTTGGAGTATATCTAAAATCTTCTTTGTTAAAGCTTGTATTTTGACCAAGAAGAGTATCAAGTGAATCTTTTTCTTGTGTAAATTTCTCAACAGTTTTAGTTAAATCATTAAGTTTATTCTTGATATTTTCACAAAAGGTACAATTTTATGTGATTTTCTTAAAGCTCTCTATATCTTGAATTAAATCCTCATTTTTTTCAAGATGTTCAATATTTTCTTCCAAAGAAGAGATTGACTTTGAAAGTTCAATATTTCTTTTAACCTTAAGTAAGTCGATATTAAGATCAGAAATAGCATAATCAAATTCATCATTTGATCTAATAATAGATACCTTATCTCTATCTTGCTCTTCCATGGCCATCAAATAGAAAAATGTTTCTTCATCTTTAGCATTTTCAACATAAAAGTTATTTTCATCATTATCTTTCTAAGCTATTTGTTAAGCTTTCTTATGGGAGCTTTTATTTTTCTTCTTTTCATATTCTAGTTGTTTCTTCAAATATATGGAATAATCAAACCTAATGTTACCTAACTTTTTGCAATCATAGCAAGTTGGAATGGTTTGTTTGCCAGTTTTTCTCTTGTTTTTGTGTTTATTTGCTTAAGGAATTGTTCTCATTTCACCAATTCTCTTGATAGCCCTTTTGATATTTTTTTAGTAAAAGGGGCTAATTCATATTCAAATGATGTGTCAAGCAATTTCTCTTGATAATCAATATTAATTCTATCTTTATCTATCTTAGTTTCAACTTTTAAAGCAAGAGATTTCTTTTTCCTTTCACTATCATTAGTATATCTTTTAAGTTCTAACTCATGCTTTTCCAAGTTTCCAAATAGGTCTTGTAAGATTGGTATCTTAATTTTTATTACTTCCTTGATAGTGGTGTCCACTCAATTGTTAATAATCTAAGCACTTTGTGAACCAGCTCTCCATCCATTACAGTAAAAAAGGCCTTCAACGATAACAAATGTCATTAGTGTAGAATGCTTAGTTATCACTAAGTATAAAAATCATTGCTAAAAGTGTAATTGGTATAGGTTTGTAAGTAAAACCACCAACACCAACAACAAAAATGTAGTCAATAAAAGTCCATGTTTCTCTAACAACAAAGTCGTCGTAGAAAATATTTTAAAAATTTTTAAATTTAATTTTTAGCGACGATAAATATAGTTGTTATTGGTCCATTTTGAAAATAATAAAATAAGTCATCATTAAGAGTCAATTTTAGCGATAACTTTTGTCGTCGTTAAAAGTCAAACTTTTAACAATGACATTTATCATCGCTAAAAATTGAACTTTTAGTAACAACTATGTCATCACTAAAAGTTTTGACTTTTAGTGACAATGCTAAAAATTGAACTTTCAATGATAACTTTGTCGTCGCTAAAAGTTTTATTTTTAGCAACAACAAAAGTCATTGTTGAAAGTTTAGTTGTCACCAAAAGTCTAATTTTAATTTTTTAAATTTATTTTTAATTCAAAGAAATCATATTCAACACTTTTATACCAAAATTTTAAAAATATTAAAATAAAATTTATAAATTAAAATTATAATTAAATATATTTAAAATAATATATTATGTTTAATAACATAAATTAAAATAATCTTTATTTCAATTCAATTGAATTATATTCATCTTTTTTTAAAATAATTTTATCTAATGTAAATTGTACAAATGGAATATATCAACAATACTAGTAATAATGTACAACATGATCACATGATCCAATATAAAAAAATTTGAATACTCATAAAATAATTGTATAAATCGTGTACATATAAATAAATTATATATACATAATCCATATAAACGTGTACATATGAAAAAAAATGTATATAAATAATAATTTATTGGAAGGAGATGTGCAGTTATCCCAATGTATCGTTATCCATACCAAGATTATCATTGTCATCATCCTGATGACGTGGATGATACATCAATGATGGTAGCTAAAAAGAACTGAGTGGTTGGGCAGCAAGTGTAGTGGCAAATCTACTTAACCCAACCAATGTAGTAGCAAATGAAGGCAGAGGTAATACGAGACCCTATTGTCTAAGTAAGGAGGTGAGCTCCGTGAGATATGTCCCAAATTATTACTACATCTGCTACTATTACTCTTGAATCCACCATTGGCTCTTTTGAAGTTACTCTCAACTTTGCTCCAATTACTATTGATTTTGTTGTAACTACTCTTATAACTTACCAACTTGGGACACGCATTATGAGCTCCTCCTAGTGCCAGAGGTGCTCGCCAAATGATAAGACTGACTAGTTAGCATATGCCTAATCGCCTTCTTGTACCCTCGATAAGTACCAAGCACCTTATCAACGATGGCAGCCTTACTATGCATGTTGAGTCGCTAACTTAGTCATCCTCGCCTTGAATTATTAAAATAAAATTCAACTATAAAGATTACAAGATGTATTCATAAAATTTTATTTAAAATATAAAGTTTAGCTAACTTATATACTACTCCTTGAAGATCAAATGTACCCACTCTTTTAACCTATACGTGTGTTAGTCTTTAAAATTCTTAGGAACCAAATATAGCTCATTAGTCTCCTTATTTCTTTGTTCATATTTTATAAGAGAAAAAAAGGATAAATATAATTATTAAGTTAGTTAACAAATTGTACATGTAAATCATGAATAATAAGTTAAATTGCCATATCATAATGATATGCAATAATAAATTTCAATTCATGTCAATCATTCACCACCTTCTTTGCCTTATTATCTGCATTTCTTATAGAAAACTCGTACAAATTAAGAAATAATTATATAATATAGTTACATTTATAATTTAGACACATGAAATAATGACATAATTTTATTAAATGTCATACTTAACCCACAATCTTTGCTATTAAAGAAATCCATGCACCTCTGCCACATTTGTGGCAAGACAAATCACAGCACATAGCGTCTAACATGGTCCAAGTCATAGTCTTGCTCCTGATTGCCCTCATGCTTTAGAAAGTGCCTGTTCAACCTGTACTTCCAATTTCTATACAAGTTCGCAACAGTCTGTATCAAACTAATGAGTGCTCTATCTCACTTAACCTTGAAGATGCCCTAAAACTCGAAATGGGATTATATTAGAAGACATTTAATAAATTTATGAGTACTATATTCAAAAATTTAAATATGAAATATAACTAAGTTAAGATAGGGAAGACATGGATACTTATGCAAATCTCTTGCATGACTCTATCCCGTAGCTATTAAGACATAACCTACCATGATTTATAATAAGGTAGTACATGAGCTTAGATCATGCTGCCAATATCACAAGGGCTAGCATTTTCATCGACTGTATGTCATATATCAATCGTATCGAATTGTACAAGTATCAGTCTCCCTTTACCCCTCTCCATTTTCTCGTAAAGCTTGAGGGACCTATTCGGACCCCTCTTTCTCGAAGCTACAACTTTGATGGAGAATAGAAAATATCAATGCCATAAATTCATATTTAATCAATAATTAACTCAAGTTTGTATAATAAGAAAAGATACATAATCCCTCGCACTGTAATGGAATGTGGATAGGCCGACGTGAAGGGTCCCCACTAGTATCACCTCTGTGGTGTCATGCCTTGACATTTGCTATAACTATAATAATACATATTGTACTAGTATTTAAGAGAAAAAGTCCACAATCAAATCAAATGATGACATGATACAACTTATTGTATTCATGTAATTCTATTACACAATTATGAGTTACTTTTACATAATTACTCTTACACAATTCGTAAATATATCTAGCTTTTATCTATAAACGTCATACCACTAAATAAGAAGAAAACAGTTTCTTATGGAATTAAGTGTTGTTATCAATATTTGGTATATGTCCTAAATCTACTATATTACTCCAATTCTAAAAAGTAGGATCCTATTCCATTTGAAATATTTTTATAGTTATGATTTTATTAATTTATCCATACTCATCATTTTTTGTATGAAGAAATTTATGTAGCATCTCCTCACAGCTCTCCAAGTATGTAAACTATATGTCGATATAGTTCATATCTAGAAAACAATTAGCATGCCAAGAAATTTTTACAATATCAAATGAGAGCCAAATAAATTGTTAATAATAACTATAAAATATATTCCAAATTGTCCAACTTTTTAGGATAATTTAAGGATTGGTTGATGTATAGAGATCAACTAACATTTAAATAGGTCTAAGCTTATAATGTAAATGCAAATGCAAATACAATCCTATTTAAAATTATTGTAAAAATATGTTTACAATAATTTTAAACTTACATTATGATATTTTATGAGTACCGTTATTCAAATATCTTATTATCTACATTGTTGAATTTTTTAAATATCTATATAAATTGTTATGTTTAACAATTTTGAATTGGGAATTCAATTTTGTAACCTACTCTACTATATTCACAAGATGCACAATTTAACTTTTTTAATGAAACGTACATTTTTTTAGTACTGATAAATTTTCAAGCATTCAAAGTTTCTAAATTTCTATTATTATATGATCATTTTGGTTATTTAGTCAGAGAGTCTTTTTATAAAAAAAATATTATATATATATTTTAGAAGAATAATATGTCACCTGTATTTATAGTTAAAAGTTAATATTTAAAATTATAACAATGAAAGAAAGTAAGTTTTTTCATAAAAAAGGTAACCATTATTTTTTAAAAATTTTATACTTAATATTAAATAAATAAAATATTTTTTCATCATTTTAATATTTTATAATTTAATTTTTTCAAAAAATATTTTTGTCAAATTTTAAGAAGTTTTGGAGTAAATATCACCAAATTAATATCCGAAAGATTTCAAGATTACTAGATCAATCTTAAAAAAACATTTTACCATACATTTAACATTAATTTCATAAGTTCTACATTAATGTAATGTTATTGTAAGTTTAGCTACTAAAATTATGTATATAACATATATTTTCTAAAATAATTGAAAATTATTTCATTTTTTTAGAAATTATTTTGTTTTTCTCAAAAACTATTTTTAAATCAAAGAAAAATTAAGATCAAAGGGTGGTTGAAATTGTAAATAAAAAAATATTTCACTTAATTATTAAATTGATATTTAGAATAAAAAATAAATTTAAAAAGTAATTAAAGATTATTTATTTTGATTATGTTTAGGGTCTAACTTTAAAAAATAGTTTTTAAAGATGACTTTTGAAAATAGGTCAATAAAAATATTTTTTTAAAAAAATAAAAAACAAACCCAACCATAATTGCTCAAATTCTTTAATGAAACAGAACATTCGATGGGAATGTATTACTATCATGAAAGAGAGTACGCTGATAGATGAGAAAGAGATTAGTTTTTATGTGGCCTTATTTTTAATTACCCTTTTTTTCATTGTGTAGTGTAAATAATATAATTTGAATTATTATATTTCAATTTCAATTTTAATTAAGAAAAAGCCTAAACAAACTTGGCTACAAAATTATTTGGTTTCAAAATTTAAACATCTAGAGAATATATTATAAGAATTATGCATTTTCTAAAATATGTTTTCATAATTATCATTATTTCCTAAGTTATATTACTTCAATGAAATTAATAATTTTGTTCTCCTAAACCACATCATAAATTTTAAAATTTATAAATAAACTATTATAACAACTCCATCTTATATTAATCTAACTAAATAATTCACACATATATCATATTATTCAAAATAATGACTTAAAGGTTACATAACAATAACAAAATTTATATTTATAAATTTTACACTAAAAATAAAACTATGTAAACACATTTAATATTCATAACATATAAAACTAAACAAGATTTATTTCATACCAAAGTAATTATACCATCAACTCCATAATTTATTGCAAACTATTCATCTCACAAATTATATATTATAATAAAATATTATAAAATTTAATTCACATACTTCAATGGTAAAAATCTACTAATCAAATATTCTCTAAATTCCTACCATGAACAATGATGAATAGAAACAATAACTAACAAATCAAGATTATAAATATAAAAAATTACAATACATCAAATATATATATATATATATAAATAAATAAATATACTATATTATAAAAAAATTACAAAACTAACTTGCCTCAAGTTTCTTTTGCACTGCTACTTCCTTCATCACCACACAAATGAAGGTGGAAAGGTACTAGGGGCGTATTTGTAGAGAGCTTCTTTAGCAATGACAAGATACTTGGTTGTCGCCAAAAAGTCATCGCTAAAAGTCCTAGACTTGCAGCAATGACAATGTCATCATTGAAAAGTGTTATGGGAAATTAATCATACTCTTCAACAACGACATTGTCATCACTGAAAGTCAAGGACTTTTAGCTTCAGCAATAACTTTTATCGTTACTAAAGAATCTTATAAGGAATTGATCCTACTCTTCACTAACAACAAAAAGTCGTCACTAAAAGTCTTGGACTTTCAGCAATGACAAAAGTCATCATTAAAGAGTCTCTTTGGAAATTGATCTACTATTTAGCGATAACAAAAGTCATTGTTAAAAGTTTTATTTCTTGCTCATAAAAGTTATTGTTGAAGATTTCATTTTCCTATCAATTTTTTTGGAGTCTCAAGAAATTCAATTTTGGTCATCACTAATGACAGTGTCATCAATGATACTTTTAACAATGATCAAGATCTTGTCGTCACTAAAAGTACTGTCGCTATTACGCCTTTTTCTTGTAATGATATATAAGATTTTTGCCAAGAAAACTTAGCTAGTTAACAAGAGTAATAAATCTTTGCATCATATCTTTAATGGATTCACCATGATTCATTCTAAATAATTTATATTGATAAACCAGTGTATGTATTTTGTTGTCTTTAACTTGTATAGTTTCTACATAAGTTACCTCAAACAGATTCCATATTTCTTTTACAATTAAACAATTTGAAACTCCTTCATATTCACTTGGCCATAGAGAATTTGATAGAATCCACTTAACCTTGGAGTGAAATTGATGTTTTCTTTTATCATCTTCACTCCACTTAGTTCTTCATTTTAAAATATCAATATTATTTTCCTTTTTAACTGGTGGATTGTATCCATTTTTAATTAATTCCCACATATTAACATCAATGACTTCTATGAAATCTTTCATTTTATGTCTCCAATGAGTGTAATGTTATCCATTAAAACCTAGAGATTTATTCAATAGAGGCTATTCAAGTAAAATATTGAAACTATCCATAAGATCCTCTTGAGATCATGAGATCATAAGATGTTATCACAAAAGCTAAGTTTAGATACCAAATATTATTCAAGATTTTCCCTAAAAAGGGGTGAATTGGGTATAAAAATTTTACAAATCAAAAGTAAAATAAACTATTATGATAAATTAGCAATGATTTGTTCAAATTTGAAAATAAGAAGCCAATGATGTTTACAAGAATAATCAACTTAATATAAAGCAAGCATACTAAGATCACAATTTAAATTAGAAAAATAGAGTATAAAGCAGATAAATAGGAGATAGGGGTAGAGAGAATCAAACTTAGTGATTTATAATGGTTCGGCTTTGAAAATCCAACACTTTCAAGGATTACATCTACTACCGAGTCTACCTAACTTGGATTTTGAAAATAAATCCGCTATCTTTTTCAGTTTAAGGGCACTTGAAGAAACTTTAGTACAATTCTTTATTTTCTTTACAATCCCTTTGAGATTCTTCTCACAAAGACTTAATCTTTTAAGAGATCTAATACTTTTGATATTTCTAGGGATACCTTACCCGAATATATAGCAAATGAACGGTTTGGAATCAAAAGAGTGGCTCTCAAACTCTGAAAGTTAGAATCCATAATGAAGAACTAATAAAAGAAATTTGATCTTTTAGGTTCAAGGGATTTGCAAGATAAAAATGAGAAAGAGAAGAGTATCTTGTGTTAATATAACAATGAAAGCTCTATCTTGTATTTTCAAAATGAGTTCTAGCCTTTATATAAAAGTTAAGGGGTTTAAAAATTTATTACTCACAAAATATAACCATTACGAAGTAGTTAGAGCTTGATCAATCGGTCAATTGATTGATTTGGCCTTCAATAATTTGAAAAATATCATGGTAAATCGATTGGTCAATCAATCCACCTAATTATAATTTGAAATGTTCACATAGTGAATCAATTAGTTAATCGACTCACCCAGAACTCAATTCGGCTATGGATGTGTAGAATTGATTGATTGATCAATTCTAGTGGAGGGCATGCTTAAATGGAATAAGGGATTTGAAAAATATGAAGCCAATTAGTTAATTGATTCTAATGGCTCAATTTGCTCTCTAGAACCCTAGAATCTATTGGTCATTTTGCTCTCTAGAGGGCATGCTTAAATGGAACAGGGAAAGGCATGCTTAAATGGAACAAGGGATTTGAAAAATATGAAGCTGATTAGTTAATTGATTCTAGTGGCTCATTTTGCTCTCTAAAACCTTGGAATCTATTGGTTAATCGATTGGGACAGACCAGTTTGCTCTTTGAACTCTTGGAATTGATTGATCAATCATTTGAGGCAAGTCAAATTGCTCTCTAAATGCTTGAAATTGATTAGTCAATTGATTGATTCCCCTATTTTTAACATTTTGAAATCATTGTTTTAAAAACATGATTTTCTCTCCAAAAAAGGATTCCAACTTCATTTGAAGATTAATTTTGATACAAGCTTTTGACAAATATATTTTTATAAAAATCTAATCAAGTTCTCAATAGTATTCAATTTCTACCTTTTTGCATTCAAGGACACTGATTTAAAATTAAAAGAATCAAAATATTTTGTTATCATCAAAACACTTCTAAATGGGCTAAGCCCAACTATGCCTAGCTTAATTGGCTGCATGAATGGCAGTGAAACAAGGCTCGACGAACTTGAACGCAATCCCAAACAAAATGAGTTTATTTTTTGGTAATGAAATATAGCATACGATCGATGTTGGCATTTGCCGCACCTTCAGCGTTGAAAAGTAAATTTCCGAATTGATTGAAGTTTAATAGGCCAATTATTATTATTATTATTATTATTATTATTATTATTATTATTATTATTATTATTATTATTATTATTATTATTATTATTTGCAATGATATGTTAATCCACTTATTAATGCAGACATACGATGTTTTATGTACCAACTCAAAACACGAGGAAAGTGAAGCCCTCTAAAATAACATCCAATGCTATTATGCTATTGAGAGTTCCAACAATAATCATAGTCACAAATCTTAGAGGACCTTTAAACTCAACATTGTGTTAATTAAATTTTAATTTTTAAAATTATATCATTTCATTGTTTGATATATTCTTCATTAAATTAACATAAATTTAATACATAAATAGTATTATGCATAAATTTTATTTATAATAATTTCATCTTATTCATTATTTTATTTAAAATTAATCATAAATTTTTATTATTAAATATTTTATGTTCAAATTTTAATTATATAATATTTTTCTTTATTTATATTTTATATTGAGTAGTATTATGGAGAGTTACACCTCCTAAAAAGTTTAAAAAGTTGAATATTTTCACCATTGAATTGCCTTTTTTTTTTCAAATATCAAAGTAAATGAATTAAAATTAAAAATAAAAATTTCAATGCATTAAAGGTAATTAATGTAAAAATACACAACCTCTTTGAAATGGAGCTCTCCATAACACTAAACTTTTATATTTCATCATTCTAATTGTGTAAATTTATGTATTTTCAAAATTATTTAATATTTTCTTCTTCCTTGCATGTTATAATAACTGTTATATTCACCTATAGCTCTTTGTCATACCATATATCCATCGCTTCTTTGTATTATGTCTACAAATCCTATGCTAAGCCACAACCTAACATAACTATTAATATATTAGATCAGATTATATGTCCAAACATAACATTATAACTAATGTATCAGGTGCAATATACTTATTCTATAACATCACATAATTTTACAAATTAAATGAAAATATTATAATTAGTACTTAATAAAACAAACCCACAAAAATAAATCACCATTATATTCACATCAATGAATGTCACACCCAAAATACTTTTCGAACAACATCCAATAAATCTATAAAGTTAGAATATTTAAAATCTATATGTATACAATTTCTAAAAATAAGATTTAAAGATATTTATGATAAATGAATCTTCTTAAGAATTTACAATTTCGTAGTATTCATTTTAAGTATTTTGATTTATTAAATCGTATTAAGTATTATTGAAGTTTTATCCAATTGAAATTTTACAATTTATGGAAGCATATCAAATACTTTTTTCTTTATTATATGAGTTATTTAATGTGTACAAATATATCTCAATTTTAAAGTCTTAAACTCTAAAACTTATACATATATCGGGTTAAATTAGATTTTATATTTAATTTGGGTGCATTTGAAATGTTGTTTAATTATTTTAGTTATTTAATGTATATTTTTGGTGTAATAACTCTTACCACAGGTAATATAAAAAAATCTGTATTTATTTATTTAATTTAGTTTATATGGCTTAATGAAGCACTAGTATTTCTAATGAGTAATAAAATGGAATTATTGTCAACTTCTAGTGGGATTTATGAAAGTGGCAACTACATATTTTTTATCTAAAACTAACCGCTGGTAATAAAATTTTCTTTGAAAATATTTGAGTGGTGAGTATTGTTTCACCCGAGATTTTTCTCCTTCCATTCTCTATTCTCACCGCAAAAAAAAAAAAATTATCCTATTTCTATTTTCACTTAATTATATTATGTAAAATTTGGATATATCAGGAGGAGGGAGTGAATTGGATATTTTTATAATTTTTCTATCCTTTAAAAAAAGTTAAAACAAGTAAATTAATTCAAGGAAACTACATATGAAAAGCCTAATCAACTACATATATCATTCAAGAAATTCAACTCATGTCTCAATACTCAATAATATAATTTAATCATGCAATCAAACATAAATCTGCAGAAATTTGAAGAGTATAAGAAAGATATAGATACATATATAGTGATTCCATCAAGAAAGAGTTGCACTTCCCATATATGTCTACTATCTGAAATCAAAATCTCTTTTGACTCCATGATTAATGTACTAAATCCCTTAAGATTAATGACTCTCAAGAAGCCTTACAATTTTTCCAAATAAAAAACAATTCCCCCCTCATACTAATCTCACACAAGACACTTCCTAGAAGTTGCACACACTCTAACACTTAATGGGATCTCTCACCCATTACAAGAATCAAAAGATTTAGTAAAAAGAATGAGTTTCTTAGTGCACCCTTTTGCACAAATACAAATTGACAAATTAAGGTGTTTCAATCATTAAGAGGAAAGGCTTAAGATAGGAATTTACAGTTTAACCCCCAAAAAAAAAATGATGCCATCTCTACCCACCAATAACCTTATCATCAATATAGAGTCTCTAAAAAAAATTTTAACACCAAGTTGAGCCACCATATAATTCCATTCTCTATACCGATAATCAAGAAATATCATCAGTATGGTGTTTAGAGTTTACAATCTCAAATCTTGAAATAAGCTTCACAGCCATAACACGAGTCGTGACTCCTTGTCATAAATTTCTCTTCCATAACAAATGAATCATAAAAATGTTTCTCACATTTCTATAATATTGTTTCCTCTCTTAACACAAATGGATAATTTAATGTGATTTTTCTATCATCAAAACGTCCAACAAATTAAAATATATGTATCCAATTACTTTTAAATGATAGGATTTTCATAAAAGAATGCACGCTTTATATCTTTCAAGAATCTTAATATTTTCTTTGCAACCTTACAATAACCAAATTTGGAAACTCTTTAATGGTAATTTAACATCCTGGCTGCAAAATTAATATTCAATTTAGGGCAAGATATAAAACTAATAATAAAAGTATAATGCAATACTATAATTCATTAATAACAAGCAAAATACCATCAACATATAAAATTAAAACATAACCTTATTCCTATTGATTTTTTGGTATATTCTAATAAATAGTATTTTTTATGAGTTTAAGAGAAGTAATGGTATAATTAACTATAATATATACAATTTTAAGGAAACTTATTGAAGTCGATACATTGACTTCCTAATATATGCACAGAATTTGATACATTCATTTAATCTGGAAACTTTTGGCGTGATCCCTATCATATTTTTCTAAGTTAGATCCTTCAGGTAAATAAAAGAAAGTAATAAAGTAAGATGTGATCCGTAACAGTGAAAAGGAAATGTTAAAAGTAAACTAGAAATTAAATATGCATTATTATTTACATATTTTAAACTGAATGTGTCATTTTATAACAAAATCAAACTCAAAATTACATGAGTTCATGAATTAAAATATAAATATTTTGTTTGAATTATATTAGTTATATAAGGCTACTTATTAGTAAAATTATTTTTAACAAGTTTTATGTCGAAATTAAGTTTTTTATCCTTATAATTTGTTTTAATTTATAATTTTATCTCTATATTTATTTAATAGTTGTTAGGTCTTACAGTTTAAGTTTATTCTAACTGCCACAATCAATTTTCTACCACCATCATCACAAGAAAAATCCGTCACTAATTAGGAAAATTCTATTGTTAAAATATTTAGCAATAGAAATAGTGATGAAAAATAAGGTATCAATAAATAGTATTTCTATAATTAAATAATGATGAATTATTTTCATCAATCGCCAAAATTGTCACAATTTACGAGAACAACAATGCAAAAGAATGCACAATAGGATGAAATTAGTGATGTATTTTTTTTCATTACTTAATTCATATACAATGATGAAATCTTCTTCCCTAAACATGAATTAGCAAATGGATTTTTTTTGTTGCTACTTTTATATCCATTACTAATTTTAAATTATTTGTAAATTCATTGTTAAATTGGAAATTTCTTGGAAAGTTTTACACATTCATATTCAAAATGTTATCACTAATATTATGTACTTTGTCAATGCACTATTCATTCTTATAGTAATTCAAGTAGCAGAAACCTACCTGATCAATTTTCATAAAGCCTAAACTCTTTTAATAATCAAATACTATCAAATTTTATGAAATAATGTTAATTCATAAAATAAAATGGAATATGAATATTTTATTTATATTAAATAAAAATATAATAAATCAATAAATTTCAATATACATCTAAAAAAAATCAATGTCCCAACTCTACACATGTGAAAATAAAAACAAATAGAAAAAATGGCTAGTTCTTAAACTATAAATTGATGTTACATTCATACTATATGACCATCAGTTATTGAGATACAAATTACTACTCTTGGGTTGTTATCCTCTCTCAGTCACAATCTATAAATAGATAGAGACGACGTTGTTCAATTCATTCATTGTCAATTCAATAAAATGAATCTAAGAGTACTGTTAATAAGAATAAACAAGTATTTCTATTAGAGTTCACTAATAAAGGCTAAAATAGTTGCAATGGATATGAAAGTAAAGAATTTCTTTGAAGATATCATAATGTAGGAAAATTTTCATCATTATTAATTTTCTTCACTAGGTGGCCACCTCCAAACACTATAAGAAAACTTGCGTTTAGCAATAGAAATTAGCAATGGAATAGTTGTCGGCAAATGAGAACTCAGGAATCAAATTTACATTATAAAGTTAGCTATAGATATGACATAATCTATTAGTAATTTCATTGCTAACTTTTGAGATTTATAGAATAATCATTTTAAAACCAAATTTATGTTTAAATTCATAACTAAATTTTATTAATGGAATTAGTAACAAAATTAAAAAAATATAAACTTTGAACTACTAATGGACTTAATGATAGATACATGCAAAAAAATCTAAAAATTTATTTAGTGGTGTCATGAAATTTTTTTGTCAATTAACAATGTAATTATTGATGAAACTATTAGTGTCCATTGGTAAATTTGTCATCAATTAAAATGCACTATTTTATTAAAATGTACTAGTAGCGGAATATTCCATCACTAAGCTAAACCTAATATCAATTCGCAATGTTAGACCCTTATTTTTCCTTTTCCCTCTTCCTCTCTTGTACACCACTACTCACCGTCACCATTACTACTTTCCATTATTTTGCACTCATTTCTACCACCACTATTACTTTAGCCATTGTAACATTCACTTTTACCTTTATTTTTTTCTAATTGGTAAGTTTTATTTGTTTGGCTATATTTTTTAACAATTCATGGTTTTAGGTTATATTAGGGTTTGGGTTTTCTACATGTCACACCCCTAATAATATTAGGATTTTATTATATTAACTTTATTAGTGATTATGAGAATTTATCAGTAAATTACAAAAGTTGTGAATGGATTTAGGGTAATAATTAAATTAATAAAAAAAATGGTTTTAGTTTAAAATAGGTGGAATACAATTAAATGTATAACTTGCTAAAATTAAATTTGAAAAAAAAGTGCCTAAAGGAAATTTAGGATCAATTTTTTTTATTTTGCTCCTACTTAACTCCAAAAAGGATGCAATTACCCTTTACCCTTTATATCTCCCATTCACCTTTCCTTTTTAGCCAATTTTCCTTTTTTTTTTTTTTTGTTGCTGTCAAGCTTCTTCCTCTTCTTTCCATTTGCATTTTCTTGGAATTTCAACAAGAATTGATTAAAGAACTCAAGGAGTTTCTCATACTATCACCTTCAAGTAAGTAACTTAACTTATATAGGTTTTGAATTTAAGGTTTTATGAAGTTGAGATAAGGAAATTTCTAATTTTATCTTGAATAAAGTCTATTTTCAAGGATTAGGTAAGTAAATAACTTACTTAAATCCTTTATTACAAGTTAAATTCATGAATTTTTATTAGGTTTTTAATAGAAATTAAATGTATGATGATAATGATTTGATAATTGATGTTTGTTATGGAATTATTTCCTACATTTAAGTTAAAATGAAGCCTAAAAGCTAGTACTGTTATTTTAATTGTTGTATGTTGATGTGTGGAAGTTTGGAGATGAAATGTGTGAAAATTTTTGTGAAATTTAAGCATTTCTAGATATTATAGATTTGTACTCAAATACAGTACTTAAGTACTACCTTAAAAATGTATTCAAAGGTATTGTAGTTAGGTATTATACTTGGGTACCTGAATGTAATTTTGCTTGTGCCTCAAAGTACTCAAATACAGTACTTAAGTACTACTTTAGAAAAAGACTTATGCTTAGGTACTATACCTAAATACCTAAAGACATTTTCGCCTTTGTCTTAAATTTTTTAGGGATAGTACTCAAGTACTATCTTAAAAAAGGCTTGTACTCAAGAATTGTACGCAGGTACTTGAATACTACCTTATTATTTCATATGGTTACATGCTAACTCAGGTATTTGAATACTACCTTATTATTTCATATATATAACTTGTAAATTGTTTCTATTTCAAACATTGTATTTGCTGATGAAGTTCTTTTTAACCTAATTATGAAAGTAGAAATATGAATAAAAGATAATTGAATTATAAGATATGAATAAATATGATTGATAATTTTGAAAATAGTTTTATTAAATGAATGAGATTAGGAAAAGGAAATGTATATGAATACAAGAATGTGATTTTAGTATTAAATCCAAGAAATAATTTGTGAAGGGATAAGGTAAACCCTAAGGGATAAAGATGCAATTTTTTAAGGGATAAGGATGACTCAAAAGGTACAAGGAGAATTGTGTAATAAATTTAAAATTGTTCATTTGATTTTTCTATCTAATTATGATTAATAACTAATAATGATGATTTCAAATCTTCCATATATATGAATTATTTTTATTTTTTTAATTTAAGTGAGTTATTTGCTCATTAAAACTTTATCTCACTCTATTTGGTTTTAATGTTTTATAGATGAACCAATGGAAGCTCCTTAACCACTATTTGTAGCTCCTTAATAGAAGGCTCCCATAATATCACATGAAGTAACCTTAGGAATAGATTCTTTTAAATTAGAAAAGGGTAGTTGCAAATAGTATTTTGTATAATATTATGAACAAACCATAATGTATATATATTTTGAATTATTTAAATATAAATGGTTCCATAAAAATATCTAAGATGAATTTAAATTATCTATTAATAAGTATGCTATGATGTCATATTAGATTTAAAGGGCTAGTGGTGATTAAAAAATAGGACCCACACTGATTACGACCAAATAGGTTGTGACACTATAAAATTCATCCTTTTTTTATTATGTGTTGCATTTCTTATTTGTGGTTTGGATTAGAAGTAGTAATTTTACACTGATGGTAAGTAAAATAAAAAATTAAGGGAGTTTTGTTTGGTTACCTAGAATTTGATTCAATTATCAAACACTAGTCAATATGCTTTACATTGTATGTATCTTTTTCCTTAATTATCTAATAATTTTAGCTATATATTTAAAGTTTGGATCATACCATCCATTACATTGTTGCAATTTGTCAAATACTTAGAATTAATTTTATCTAGTTCTTCATTTTATATGTAAAATAGAAATTATATATTTAAAAAATTTTATATGAATTTATAAAGGAAAACAAAAGGGAAGAGATGCATAAGCTAGTTCTACTTACGAGTTCTAGATAATAATTTTCTATAATGGATATTACATAAAATAGATCAATTTATACTTAATGTATATTTGAGATGATATTTAGAAGTAATGGGTTGTGGTATGATCCACTACAACATTTTTCACCTACGATAATACTAAAATTAGTAATGGTTAAAAATTGTTACCTTAAATCTAAATAGGCAACATTTTTTTAGTGTTGTATTTTATTTTTTACTTAGGCAACACTTATTAAGCAACACTAAAAAAAAATCGTTACCTAAAAAAGAATAGGCAACACTTAAATTACTGTTGTTAGGTAAAATCATTGCTTATTATAAAATAGACAATACTAAATTAGTGTTGCCAAATTATGATTCATAAGTAACATTAAAATTATTGCCTATTACTGCATAGGCAATACTATTTTTATGTTGCCTTTATAAATTATTTTAGGTATTAAAATATATATTTATTTTTTCTAAACTATTAAATTATACTTTTAAAATTAATTTTTAATTATATTTTTTAAATTTTGCATTAAAAATATTAATATACTTTAATAAAAATAAGAAAATTATTAAAATATAATAATATTTAATTTAATGCTTTGTCAACACTTTTTGAAAAGAATTTTCATTTTTTAATAATTTTTCCAAAATTCTACTCTAAAGATATCGAAAATAAGTATTTGAGTGAAATTGTCTGAAAACCATAGTGGCGTAGTCTATGAAATAAGCATTGAGATTTTATAAAAATATAATGGAAAATGAGCAACTACTATAAAATTTCTTGAACCATAATAACATCCTGACCCAAAGCAATTACTATAAAATTTTAACAAAAATCTCATTTTTAACTTTTTGGAAACAGAATTTGCAAACGAGCACTTCTCTTCTCACAAAAGGAAGACGTGTCTTCTTATTGAGTTTCATCGATTCAGCAATTCATTGTATTAGCTGAGCTTCTCACTGTGCTTCACCATTTCATTTCATCTTCATTGCTCCATCTTCTTCATCACTCACATGCAATAACTAATTTTTTCCTAATTTATCCTATTTATTCTGCAATTCCCATTTATTGCTATTTTACCTGATGTATTTTTCTCTTGATTTGTCTATTCTTCTCTATCTTCATTACTTTGTTCTACTGCATTATTCTGTTTCAATCCCATCTTAATTTTACTATTTTTCATCAATTATAAAAATGGAGAATAGGGAATTTGGATTCTCATCTTAGAAAAGTCATGAAAATTTTACTGTATATCAAATCTAATAGTATGAGTACACTTACCTCCATATATAATGGAGTTTAGCAGCTTAAATCAAGCTATTATCTAGCTAGCTTGAAGCTGGAATAGGGCAATTAGAGGTAAAGTTTTATGATAGGTAGAGCTATTGTCCCCCTTAAGAGAGAAGAAGAATTATAGTATTCATTTATGTTTTGTTATATCTCTAATTCTTATTAATTAAATTTTAGTATTCACTAAAAGAAAAAGCTTTTGACAATTTGGTTTTGGTGGATATTTGAAAGAATTGTAATATGTTTTATTACTCATTTATTGATTTTTGAATTCATCTACTAAAATTACTGCATTCTGTTATCATTAAAGATTTGTATGCATTTGTGAAACTATTATAGCAGGATTCTAATTCTATATTCAGAGGATTATATAACAAATGTGAAATCGTTGTACACAACCCATATACATTCTTCAATACTCATACACATTAACAAATTAAGAGCATTTAAACTCATAAAAATTCATTTCAAAGTATTCTTTAACAAAAGCTTATGGCATTATATATTTATTCATCTTATTTTGTTGTATAATGCAGGTAGTTCTATTACTTTTTCCTTGTTACCTTTTATTGCTTATTATCATCTTTCCTTTGGAAGGAAAATATGAAAAAAAAAGGGGTTAGTTTTAAGGAAAAAGTGGAGAAACTTAACTTGAATGGCTCAAATGCTAAGTTAATTAAAAAAATCAAGAAAGTCAAGACTGAAAAAACAACATCAAAAGAGGCTACTCATGACTACAAATAGAACTTATATTCAAGATGAAACTCTTGAAAAGAAAGTGAAAAGAAATCCTATTGTTCCATCATCATCATTTGATGAATTTCTAAGGCCAGCAAATATTGATATAAAGCAAGGTAATATTGGTATTTTCTTTGCTAATTAATTTTATACTTTAGTTAAGTATCTCTTTTTATATTTGACATTAAGTGTATGTGTTTATTAAACCAAGGGCAGCAAAGAAAGCAAATGTTGATATAAAACAAGATAATACTAGTGTTTTCTTTACTAATTAATTTTATGCTTTTGTTAAGTATCCTTTATTTATATTTGACATTACGTGCATGCTTTTATTAAACTAAGGGCAACAGAGGAAGCAAATGCTGATATCGAGCAAGGTAATATTAGTGTTTTCTTTGCTAATTAGTTATATGCTTTAGTTAAGTATCTTTATTTGCATTTGATGTTGTGCGGTTGCTTTTATCAAAATAGGGGCAACAAAGGAAGCAAATATAGATATGGAAAAAGGTAATATTATTATTTTCTTTGTTAATTTATTTTATACTTTAATTAAATCTCTTTTTGAAGTTTAACATTGTATATTTATATTTATAAAACAGGAAAGCAAAAAAGAACTCGTGAAAATATACTAAAAAATGATATTCATGTAAGATCATTGGAAGAACAAGTGGTAGTGATATTTGATAAAGGTCAAGCAATAGGACCATGTGACAAAGTAGTAAATGACTTGGGCTTTTTCTTGAGAACAATAGCTAGGAATCCAACATTTTGCCCTTTACCCTACACTAATTGGAAGGCTATACCAAATGATATGAAAATGAGAATGTAAAATTATGTCAATGTATGAATTCTCCTATGACATTTATTACTTTGTTAGTTTATCAATAATTATGAAACACTAATGATCTACATTTTTTTTGTAGACAAAAATTATTATTCCAGAAGAAGAAGAAAGATGGGTTCTTTCAAGTATACAAGAGTATTGGAGAAGATATAAGTGCAAAAATAAAAAGAAACATTTTGAGAAATATGAAAGCATGACAGAAATGTTAAAAAACCGTACAAAGAGATTTCAAAACTGCACTTTAGGATGTTAACTAAGTATTGGAATCATAGTTCCATTAGGGTGAGTTTGATAAA
Organism: Sindora glabra; assembly: GCA_020226215.1. Classification (NCBI taxonomy): domain Eukaryota; kingdom Viridiplantae; phylum Streptophyta; class Magnoliopsida; order Fabales; family Fabaceae; genus Sindora; species Sindora glabra. The sequence continues at coordinate 14,189,897 of CM035226.1, read as the reverse complement.
ATATTAAATTTAATCTTTGGGTTGATTGCTTAATAAATATTCTTTATTTACTATTTGCTAAGTTGATTTACATGTCATTGTTCTTTTCTAATGTAGAAAATTAGCAAAATGAGTACTCAAAATACAACTTGTTTAAAGTGGAATAATCGAATGGGGCCTACAAATTTTGCAAGAATACGGGAAAGATTAGTAAATTATATATTAAGTTATACTCTTGTCGGATACATATGCCTTTTTATTTACTAGTGGTTGATGATAAAGTGGAATATTAATATTGAGTTGTCTTATCATAGCTTTTGATGTTAAGGTTCTAATCTAGTAGTTGATGATGATATAATGTATTACATTGAATAAAAATAGCAGCATTGATTTCTAGGCAAAACTCTAATCCCTAGGAATGAGGCCTAAGTCCTTCCATGATCATTTAGGACTCTCAAACAAAGAAAATAAGCTACATTGATTTCTCTATTTTCCTCTTTTTAATGGTAAAAATTGAGATCGAGAGAAAATTTATGGACCTAGTTGTTTGAACTCTTTATATAAGTGAAACTAATGGAAATACTAAGATCTTAACTAATAACTATTTTTTATTTATTCAACATGACTAAGGATACTAAGATCCTATATATTATTCCAAGGCTTCAATCTACAAGGTTGTAACATATGGACTATATATCATATCTTAATATGTATATGGTACCATTGCCCCTTAAGAAGGATGGTTCAAACTTCATTATCTTCTTAGAAAGCAAAATCAAACTAATTTGTGCCTTTTACTTTTGCTTCTAATATCTTATACATATACGTATGTGCTTTATCACACAAAGTATCTCTAATCACATGACTCTTCCTCCTTTTCTTCTTATCATCCTTACTTCCTTTATATTTCTTTCTTCTTCTTATCATCCTTACTTCCTTTATATTTCTTTCTTCTTATTTCATTGGCTTTTTAGTTTCAACTATAGTTAGACCAGTTCCTCTTGAGAGAAGAGAGGAGGCTATGAGGATCCTCGTATTCAAGGCATCAAAACTAAGATTAGTGTCATCCTTCACTTCCTTAAACTTGGTTTGTTCTCCCTGTCTTTTATCCCTCCCATTTCTCCTCCTTGCTCCGCTTTTATTGCGCTAGTTTTGCCTTTCCTTTTAGTTCAGATTAAAAATATGGGAAACAGGGCAACAATTGTTCCATTTTTGTTTTAGACTTTGTTTGTTTTGAAAGAAAATATATTCATGAGCCATGTAGGTGAAAAATAATTGATATATTTAATGTTAAATTTAATGAATTTAGTAGAAGAAATTCTTCTTTCTTAAAAAGGAAGGAAAACAAAGTAGTTGTATCCTTTTTCTATCTAACGATAATTTTAAGAATTATTTTTTTATCATAAAGAACAAAGATACATAATATTTTTTCATTTCTATATAAAGAAATAAACTTTTTTTACAAAAATTATCTTTAAAAAATAAAAAAATAATTGGAACCTTAATGTTGTATAATGCACCCGCTTAACCACCCAAAATATGATAAAGACTTTAGTATTCCCCATGTCTGCACTATTCTTTGTGTGTTTTTCAGATTTTTTTGGACAAAGCAATGGCCTCTGTCTACATGAGGTTCTAAATTACTTTTTGAGTTTTGTGTTCCAATTTCTAATCTTTCATGAAAGAGAAATGGGTTATCAGTTTTTATCTCAGTTTTCATGTCTACACAAGGCAAACACTCTACAAATGGTATGAAGGGGAAAATTGAGATAGAAGGAATTGGAGAGTACAGTTCCAGAAGTAAACAGAATCAGAGAGCACTCTGCTACTCATTATAGTGTTGCATGTGTATATGTCAGAGAAAGAGTCACCTGAGTTAGAATATAAATAAGGTGCTCACTGCAATGCTGCATGTGTATGATTAGCATCATATAAAATGAAACTTTTCCTATTTTCAATCCTCTAAAAAAAAAACTAAGATCCTATATATGATTATATTCTATATAATGCCTAGTCAGATGTTCATTGAAATTTAATAATCAACTTGCTACTTGTTGTAGCATGCAAAAAATGAAAACAAGAGAGAGCCTACACAAATTGAGATGTTCATTTAAACATGCCAAGGAAATAAAGAAAAAGAGTTGGATTTAGAAACTTAAAATGCAATTGTAAGTTACTCTCAAAATTTTAAGAATAAGTAATGGCTAGATTATTATACTAACTTAATTTTTCCTTTGTTTAATAGTCTCAGCTTCAAAGTTTAACACAAAATATTGAGGAAACAAATGTTAATGCCATTCAAGTAATGCTTGGAAAGGAAAAATCAGGAAGGGTAAGATGTTATGGGAGATCTATCACACCTAGTGCTTTGAAAAGATTCAAGGAAATTAAGGCAATTAAGAAAAAATATAATGAGGAACTAGTTGTCTTGAAAGAACAAATGGAGCAACGAATAAGTGGCCTAGAAAATCTTATAAAGACACTATTACAACAAAAAAATCTAGAATTAAGTGCAGATTCTATGGCAGCTTTATTAAAGACATTTCCAAGTGATGCCAATAGTGCAAGAAAGGAGTTAGGACAAGCTCGTGCGCAATCTTCTACATTAATACATGATCCAAATAATGAAGGGGTAATGGTTCTTTTAATTATTCGCTTTTCTTAATAAATGACAAATTAATATTTTGCTTACTTGGATTGGATCCTTCTTTGTGACAATAACTTTTGGTAGCTTTTAAGTAATGTGTTGCTAGTTGCCACCACCGTTCTCATAAACCTATGAAACCACCTTTCTCACAAGTAATGTGTTGCTTGTTGCTACCATATTTACTATGATAACAAACTTTGGTAGCTTTATAACTTTTGGCTAAGAGAAACGTAACAATTGGTTGTTCTCCTTTTTAGGACCATATATATTCTCATAAGGAAGTTTCTTGTTTTTTTTTTTTGTATAGAAACATATAGAAAAGTGGTCTTATATCTTAGAAGATGCACTGAACAATAATGTTTTTTGTATAGGAAAGTAGTGTTATACCTTATGATCTGTTGGAAATGTCAACGTTAATCAGACTGATTTAGCACCAATAATGACATAATCCAGATGACTAACTGAAGTCTTTCATTCAAGAAATACGAGGGATATTTTAGGTATATTTATGATGATAGTTGATAATTGAATCATGATTTCAAATTTATACATTAAGATTTAAAGATTCAACATTGCATATTATTGTGATTATCATTATCTATATGTAGAATGAAAATTCCCAGTCTAGACCATTTTTAAACCTGATAAGGAAAAAAATGTAAAAATATGAAGAGAAATGAACATAACAATTGAACTCATTGATAGATTCTTTTTCCTGTTGGTGGAGGGGAAAATATATAGACAGTCACTACTTCCCCGGACATTTTTAGACATTATACACAAATGGTATAGCCACGATACAAGTTTTATAGGACTGCACTTTAAGTGTATTATGTCTGTTTCTATTCACAGAAAAAAGGTATAGGACCATATATATTCTCGTGAGGAAGTTTCTTGTTTTTCCTTTTCTGTCTTTCAAATAAGCCACCTTATTTTGTTCTTTTTTCTTTTTCAAATAAGTACACAAACGAGAGCCTCAATTTTTTATTTCATTTTTCATTTCTTTACTTCTTTAAAATACATGCTTCATTCCATTGGCCTTTTATTATTCCAAGATATTTTATTAGTGTGTACTTTAATAATCATATTTGATAATGATTAATTTTAGTTTTGTAATTTGTGATAGGGAAAAATTGATGACGAAGATGACATGGAAGAATTTCATGACTTAGATGTAGAGGATATCTGAATTTCTTCATGCTATTGATGTATCAAAGTTTACCAAGAAAATACTATCTTTTAGAGCTTTATTATATGAATTTCTTGACTTGAATTAATGAACAAATAGATATCCTTTTTGAAATTTTATTTTTACTTTAAATTTTAATATATTTTTATATTAAAAATTTGATTTAAAATTTATAACAAGTGAAATATTAATATTTTAATTTATGCATATTATCATTATTTAAAATAAATAAAAATAAAAAATTAGATACACTAACGTTCAAAGGTAACAAGGTTAAGATGGTTGCCTAAACAAAAATAAATAATAGTAAAAAATATGTTGTTAAAGATAAAAATATTACCTATTTTTAATAGGCAACAATAAAAAAGTTATTGTGAAATATAAAACAAAATTGTTGCCTATAGTGAGGAATAGACAACAGTTAAAAACTATTGCTAAATTGAAATAAAATTGTTGTCTATATTCTAAAAGGTTAAAAATCAAGAAAGGAAAAATTGTTGCCTATACTCCACCATAGGCAACGATTAAAAAATGTTGCTTTAGAGAAGGAGAAAACTATTGCTAAAAATTTTAAAAAAATGTTGCCTAAAAAAATAGACAACACTCAAGAAAACAACATTTGAAAAGTGTTGTCTATTCTTTAGGCAACACATTTTGAACTTTAGGCAATAGGTATTTGTTATTGCTATATGTCAAAAATGTTGTTATGATTATAGCTAGTGATAATAGCAACCTTACATTAACTCATTTTCGTTAATTACCTTATATAAATCCAAGTAATAGCTATTAACGTGGGAATTGGTTGTAATGTATTTTGCCATGACTATATATAGTATTTGTGTAAATTGTTTCTAAATTTGAGAACTAGGATCAGAAAATGGCTAATAGGTTTTAGACAACAAGAATTTAATAGGTTGATTTAATTAACTAATTAAAATTAAATAATCTTAAATTAATTATTATATAGTTGAGTGAGAAAGTGATTAAAGGATTGAGATAGTGAAAATCAGATTCCCAGGAAGGAAGTTGGGGTGAAACCAAAAAAGAAATTTTAAAGGGCCATGTACACATATAAAATGCTTTTTTTTTTACCTTCTACTTAAATATAAAGTGATTAGAGGAATTCACTTTCAGGGATGATATTATGAAAGATTAAATAGTAAAAAAATTCATATACAAAAATATAGTTGATTCTTGGTGTTATTTTAGACATTATATTACTTTTTGTATTGTTGCAAAATTTGTTACTGTGACATGTAATTTCATAAGGTACTATGTTTACTAGTTCATATGAATCTAGTAGATTCACTCCTAATAGGAACGGTAGCCATGTTGCTAAAGGTTACGATTTGGGCTCATTCACTCCAAATTTGTCTGCCATGCTCAATGCATGCATATTCACACCCACATCTAAACTACAAAGACTCCTGCAATCACTTGAGCGAGAATCCCAAGCTTTCCTACTTTTGATCGATTAGCATATCTCTTTTGATCCTCTTAATTGTTGTTCTATTCTCTATTTCTAATTTTCTATTATTCTACTTTCATTTTTCATAACAAGTTATTAGTATGAAATTCTTTTCGTTTGGATTTTTAAAATTCTTCTTTCATTTTGTATATTTACATACCTTATATTTTTATTTTATTCTCAAATGTTATTTACAAATTCAAAAATTATGTGAATGTGGTTAAATATTGTCTTATATATAGTGCCAACTAACATGATTGCATTTAACAGTGTACCTTGCATTAGGAAACCAAAAGGGTATCCCAATTAAAACCTCTCGTTAGGTTTGTCGCAACACTCTTGGGGTAAATAATAAATTGCATAATCAAAGGATCTAGGACACGAGTGTCTAGGAACACACCAAAAGTTTGGTAGTGCTTATCGTTCTCAACATCAGTAGAAAGAACAAGGTATGAGAAGGAGGCATGAGTAAGCATTTGGCTTCTCTATTCTTAATTATTTTTTATATTCGAAAATTTTGATAATCGATTTTTTTTATAATTAAATATTGAATACGTTAAAGTCAAAATATCCCTTATCCTTTGAACTAGTTAAAAAAATAAATAAAATTGATGAATGAGTTTAAGATTTTATCTATTATCTTCTTTTTTTTTTGTTTTCTCTATCTCTGATCATGAAATTGCTTTTCTATTCATATCTTATTATAACTATATATAATAATGAATTCTAATAAAAATATGAAATTTGTCTAATTGATCTCATTGCATTTCTTAAAATGAATGTATCAATAATTAATTTTTTTTATGAAACCTATGTAATAATTTTATTACAATTCCTAAAGTGATTGATTTCATATTTTCTAGGGAATAATTAAAATTTTATGTTTTTAATGAAAAAAAGACTAAAACCTATCCAAACTAATTTTAATACATTCTCAAAAGTGAGTACTTGAATGATTACAAGGTTTAACTATGAATGAGGCCATGGTTATAACCATATAAATGAAAAAGACCAAATTGATTTATATAATTGTAGTAGTTATAAAAATAATATAAATAATCACAAGATGAATTTTCACCATTAGAAGTTGGAGAATATAATAAGAAAACCTATATAATAAGAAGTTAAAAAATTTTGAAAGTATATGTTAACAATGTGATGTAAAAAGTCATTGGAAGTTCCGAAAGTATATCCTCTCAAAGTATTATCAAAGGCCAATTTTGTTGATGAGAATGATGCTTTCAACCATAATTCTTATGATATAATACATTTCTATATAGTAAATTTTATTGTACATCCAAAAGAAAGACTTAATAATTTGATTGATTATGATAGTGGCCAATTCCATTTTCTATTGAAATAATATTGAATATTTGTCTCTTATAAATGCACACCATTCTTAAGAATAGAAAATATTTGTTTCAATTAATAATTGGTGAAAATTATGTTAATATAATATCAAGTGGTCTAAAATTGATTGAAGACTCCTAAAGAGTTAATATAAATTTACAAAGAGATATATAATGCTTATAGATTCATTATTGTTAATTATGTCTTGAAGATATTGACTAAAGACATACAATGAAATAAATATTATATTGAGATAATAAGATATTAAATATCTTTATATTATAATGGTTGTCTTAAGTGAAAAAAATTATTAGAAAAGTTACTATCATTTTTTATATGTAGAATACATATATAAAGTTGATTAAAAAAATGTAAATAAGAAATTTACTAACCAAAATATTTTTACTACATGGCATGACCAAATGGATCATCTTAGATTAATAATGATGCAAAAAGTCATTAAAATTTTATAAGATTATTCATTGAAGAATTAGAAGATTCTTTAATTTGATAAATTTTCATCTATTACTTGTTCTCAAGACAATTTCATTATAAGGCATTAAGGCCATTACTAGCTAAAGTTATGACTAGATTCCTAATATTTCTGGAATGAATACAAGGTGAGATATGTTGATTTATCTACTATGTGAACTATTTGAATATTTTATAATTTTACTCAAATAACAATTTGTTGGCAATTTGTAACCTAGTGTTTGTGAGATTATTTGCTTAAATAATTTAACTTTGAGCACAATTTCATAGTTATGCAACTAAGATAATATGTCTCGATAATGCCAATAGATTTATGCCCAAAGACTTAAAGGATTATTAATTATTGAACATTCCAAAGTATATTCGTATTTAAGATGATTTGGTTAAAATAATTTTAACATCTCAAATTATTAGTTGTATCATTGATCAAGATAACAAGATTCCATTTATCATTTTAAAGGATATCAACTTTACATGTTAAGCACATCAAACCAAAAAGTTATAGTTTCTCTTTATAATTAGTTTTGATCAAGAGTTAAAAGGTATAGAAAATTTTTAAATATGCAATATATTTTTACTCCACCACAATACACATTGATGATCTTGAAAAATAATAGAGAATATAAGTTTATATGCAAAACTATATTTCTAAAGTCAATGGAGAAAATAACACAAAATGATATGAACCAAAAGTTTATAAAATGACTAATTTATAGAGAATAGAAAATTTGCTAGATATATTGTTGATCAAAAGAGAAGAAGTAAATATTATATGTTAGTTGCAAATTCTCTTATTCATATTAATACCTAATTATGGTAATTTATTCTTCAATAACAGTTGAATTTTGAATATGCCTGAAAGATGATAAACCTATTAGTTCCAAATATTACATGTTAGTTGCAAATGCTCTTATTTAGATTGATACCTAATTATGGTAATTTATTCTTCAATAATAGTTGAATTTTGAATATGCTTGAAAGATGAAAAACCTATTAGTTTCAAATACAAATATCCTCAAAATAAGGAATGAGGAAATAAATAAAATGACCTTATTGAGAAATTAAATACTCTTGAAGAGATTTGAGATATAATAACAAAGTTCTAAAAGAAGCTCAAGTACATAAAATTTATAAAAATCTCAATTAATTGTCTCTAAAAGGAAAGATGGAAACAAAAGGAAAATAACTGTCAATAATATTTACTTTTATACACAATGTAGCACTTAAAATTATGAATAACAGTAACTAGTGAGAATTTTTAAATTATAAAATGATGATTATTAGCCAAAAAAAGAAAAAAATACACAATTCAAATGGAAATACAAAGTTTAAATTTATTTGTATAGTGAAAAAACACCTAAAAAAGTGTTAAACCAATGAAATACCCTAAATATGTGAAATTAATAAGGTATAAATATATAATTGTGTCAAAAAATAAGCAAATTGAAGTTGCAAAGAAAAAGTATACTTTGTGAAATGAGGTTCATTGAAAAAATCATCATTAACTATGAGAAATATTTACTTTTATGAGGTGGATACTATTTTTCTAGCAACATATCAAAAACTTGATAGGCATTTGATAGATTTAATAGTATCCAATTTCATGCATGACAATTGACAATGATAATCCCTAAAGGATTCCATATGCTTGAAACATGCAATTTAAATTCTTGAGAAATACATTCAAATCAATTATAGATATTTTTGTATAAATTCTAGACAAATGTTTTATAATCGTCTTAATTAGTATTTGTTGAATATATAAATATGTATAATCTCTTGTGTTGTTATCTAAATGAGAATTGCTACATATGCTAATAATTTAAAAATTATTGAAACTCATAAAAGGCTTCTAAATGCAGCAAAGCATTTAAAAAAGGGAGTTTGAGATGAAAATTTTTGAAAATGCAACAAATTATTGGGACTCATGAAAAGCTTCCCGATGCAACAAAGTGTTTGAAAAAGGAAGTTTGAAATGAAAGATTTTGAAAAATTGAGTTTAATCTTGGCTTGCAAATTAAGTATTTAAATGATAGAATATTTGTTCATTAATCAAAATGAAGAAATCCCTTTACATGAAAAAATCAAAATCATTGAGTATCTTAATAATTATTCAATCACTTAATACTAATAAGAGTCTACTTCAAACTCTAAAGAATAATGAAAATTTCATAATCTTAAAGTACTATATCTTAATACAATTGATATATTAATATATCTTACTGATTGTACACTTTTTATATAGCTTTTTAAAAATTTATTAGTAAAATATAGTTCTTTTCTAATCAAAAGATATTGGAATCAAACTAAATATATATTTTTTATATCTTTATAAAACAATGATATGATACTATTTTATTTCAATGAATTTTGAGTCATAACGATTTAATTATGCAAATGCATGATGTTTAATTCACATAAAATTTGATTTCATATTACTATTTGTGATGGTATATTTATATCATACTTCTTGGTAAGATAAATTACAATTATGAGTAAAATATAGTACTTTTCCAACTAGAAGATATTGGAATAAAACTAAATATATATTTTTCACATCTTTGTAGAACAATGATATGATACTATTTTATTTGTATAAATTTTGAGTTATAACTATTTAGTTATACAGATATAAGATGTTTCATCCACATAAAGTTTGATTTCATATTACTATTCATAATGATGTATTTATATCATACTTCTTGGAAAGATAAATTATAATTATTAGTAAAATATAGTTTTTTTCAATTAGAAGATATTGGAATAAATCTGAACATATATTTTTTATATTTTTGTAGAAAAATGATATGATACTATTTTATTTGTATAAATTTTGAATCCTAACTATTTAGTTATATAAATGCTGGATGTTTAATCCACATAAAATTAGATTTCATATTACTATTATGATGGTGTATCTATATCATACTTCATGATAGGATAAATTACAATTATAGTTTCTCCATCGTGTATGTAATAAGTGAAAAATCAGTTCTTTTGAATTTTAAGGAAGAAATTTCAACAAATCTATATAAAGATAATGCTACATACAAAAGCTCAATTGGAAGGATAATGCATCAAAGGAGATAACTTTTTCTTATACTTACAAAAAGATTATGATCATTGATCATGGCAACAAATTTATTTAAGTAGTCCCTAATTGAATTGTTAATAAAGGCATCAATTCAAGGATTTTTAATGATATTCTCAACAAGTGAATTTAAGCTCATGCCATACTTTTTTTTCCTTGATAATGATTTTTTTTTATTGAGTAGCAAGGTTTTCAATTAGGAAAATCATTCACAAAAATAATAATGTATCCTTTTTCTTTTATTACAACTCTTTTCCATTGATTTTTCTTTTTAGTTGAGATTCTAATAAAGTATATTCTTTGCAAGATCGATATTTAAAGGGAGTGTTGTAAATGTGTGTTCATATAAATATCTATCAAATCATTTTATTTATCTATTAGTTGTTGTAATATTAAATTTGCTTTTATTTCTTATTATAACCAACAATAGACAATTATTAACAGGTGATCATTATTGATTACAAATAATTATTATTATTAATTATAATAGCCACTTGGTAGTTAGAGAGTTTATAGATACTGAAAATTATAAAAGAATTTTACACATTTAAAAGAAACTCCCCCTTTTATTTTATTCTATTCTTTACTTTTAATTTTTTGCTATTCTATTTTCATTTTCAAAACAATTATAACTTTTTTAGAAAGTTAATACTCCTAGGACTCATAATTTTAATATTGTGGTTCTTCCTTATTTAATTTTCTACTATTAGAACGGTATCAATTCACCACTTTGATAATAAAAAAATGGATAAAGGATTTTTTTTTTTTGGTAACGAGAAAGAACCATCTTTTCTCCCAAAAGATTTCGAGAAACATGGTCGACCCGCGCTTGGACCTTAACGGGAAATATGATATATGACAAAAGGAACATTCTTCTTCCTATACCATTGGAATAATATTCAAACCTTATCTTCTAATGCTTAAATTATACTCAAAATATATCAAAATGTTACTTCATCTAAATTCTAGACCAACTTGGACTTTTGAGGTTGGCTTCACTATAAGATGAAGCGACATTAAAAAAATAAAATCCTTGCTAGCATTTCCACCAAATTCACAAGCCCCTATAATCAGTTGTCAAGAGCTGAGTGAAGAACGAGACCCGTGGGTGGGACTTTCATAAGCCCTTTAATTAATTAGTCAATCCTTTTTTCTAATTAAATGTACATTATAAACTCTATGAGAATGCAATATTGTGCATATATTGTGGAATAATACACATAATATAGTCTTACATTATAAGTCCACTTATAGTTCGCATAGCATTTTCTAGGCAATAAACTAATAAATGAACCATATAACTGATAAAAAGCACAAAACAAATAGGAAAATATAAATATGCACTCCTTTTTAATAAATGTGGATCTACAGGTTATATACACCACAATTTGAGAAAAAATAATTAAAGGGTGAACTCAAAAGTGAAAATAACATTAATTAAACAAATATTATCTCTTGTCCATAATCCAATATCAAATATAGGTACTCAAATTCTTACCTGAAAAACATGCTGGCTCAAAAGCAAGTTTTACCCATTAATTGATAAAAGTTTAAATTTTTGAAATGATACTTTTTAGGAGAGAAAAAATTTGTTAATGCTCTATGATTATTTCACTTGGTGTCTCATTTAAAAATAGAAATAATTTTTAAATATTTTTAATTTATTCTCTTATTTTTTATATCAATTTTGTAATTAAATAAAAAAAATTTCTTATTCATCCTCTATTGTTTATTTTCTTTCAATTCAAAAAATTTTAAAAATTTTAAAAATATATTCAAATACATTCATGACTACTCAAATTTTATTTTCTCTTAAATTCAAACCAGTTACCAATTAAGGGTACTTCAAAGCAACCCAGGCAAAACTAAAAGACACAGACAACCAACATATTTTAGTCATCACTCAGAATGAACATCTTATCTGTAGTCTAGATGAATTCATAATCTTTCTCTCCTATATTTTTTTTTTTAATTTCAAATAGTACAAAAATTACCACCAGCAAAATCAAACCTTATTTCAATTATTACCCTTCTGCAGAAAATAAGTTTAAAATAATGGAAAAATACTGTATTTATATCAAACGACCAAGCCAAAAAACAACCAATATACAAGCAAGAAACTGCAGTTTTATGCTAAATCGAACCTATATAATCATCATCATCTATGATAAGCTGAGAGTTTGAGGCACACACGAATTAAACCATAAACTAGCAAGCTACTGACTACTCCTTCTAGAAGATGGCGATACACCTCCAGATCCATATATGGACCGTGGATGATGATGATGATGATGCCCCATACTCATCATCATAGTTGATGGCTCCCCACCACCATGACCATGGCCATAACCCCCAAACGCGCCGCCGTCACTGCCGTTCCCATCCCTCTGATCTTGCCTACCCGTCATAGAAATCATCCTCTCTCCCTCGATCTCCCTGTACTTGTGCAGATAAATCTTCATGGGCTCCACGTACTCCTCAAAACCCAGAGTGGTCATGGCCCACAAGAGATCGTCACCGTTGATTGTCTTCCTCTTCTCTTTCTGGCACTTATCAGACGCTTCCCCTGTGATGAAGCTTATGAACTCTGATACGCACTCTTGTACGGTCTCTTTGGCCTCCTTTGAGATCTTTGCGTTGGCCGGTAAGGCCTTTTTCATGATCCTGCTCACGTTTGCTATGGGAAGGAACCTATCTTGCTCTCTGCATCCCGGTAGCAATTCCCCGTTTGTGCCTGTGTTGCCTGTTTGGCCTCCTGATTCGTTGTCGGAATCTCCCATATGCTCTATGGAATCACACCCACCAAACACTGTCTTATTTAAACATTTGATGCAGTTATGTTTCACACTATCATTAAATAGGATAACGACGGATGATTAAAAAAAGTAATAATAATTACAATAATTATTAATAAAAAAATTTTAATAATTTTTATAAAAATAATAATAATATAAATTTTTTTGATAACATAAAATTGATTATTAATTAAATTTATGTCGGATGTAAGCTAGGTGTAGGTTTAAGTGCTATCCTGCCTGGCATTTTTTTAAAGGAAAATGGTCAATGCTTATGAATTTGTGCACAAAAGTACGCTCACATGCATGGTTGTCCCCAAAAAAAACAAACTGAAGGGGTGAACGCAATAATTAAATTGAGTGGATTAAAAAGTTGTGATTCAGGGGTGGGGGTTCCATAACACGTTGGTGGTCTTAATTAGGGTTAAATCATATTATCCTCATTAATGTTAAAAAAAATTGAGTGAGTCAAATTTGATTTTTTTTTAAAGAATTTAATTTTATTAAGTGTATAATGAACATTACGAAGCAAAGGAAATATCTTTGGCTAAGGCGGGGTTAGTGGGCCTCGAATGTAGATAGAGAGTTGGGTTAATTAGGAAAAATACTCTGGACACATTAGCGTCGATAAAATCTTATAGAGTTATAGATAATGCGTGGATGGGAGTGGCAAGTACAAATACAAGCAATATAATCTTTTGATGTGTGAAGATTGTATATAGAATGTGCACCTATCACTGTTTGTTTTATTAATATATTTTTTTATAATAATAGATATGATTAAATTACCATATTTTCAAAGAATATCAATATGAAGAAAAATAAAATTTTTAAGTAACATCATCAATCAAAAGTTATTGATAAAATGAATTTTATTTTTTATCAAGTTATTTTTAATTATATTCTTATAATTAAAAATTAAAAATTTTCAGGTTCTTTATGGTTTTAACTTTCTCGTTATTAAGTTACGCATATAAATACCGCTTGTGGACATGATTTGAGGGTACGTGACTCTTTCTCTTCTTAATGAAATAATTTATGAAATATTTTAATTTTTTTAAATATAATTAATCAGTTAACTATAAGTAAAAATGATATATATATATGGATGAAGATGATAATATAATGTAATATAATATATTAAATTTCAAATTTAAAATTAAAATATAAAAAATAAAATTTTTAGGGGGAAATACACAAAATCCCCCCCTAAAGTTTGCACTAATATCAAACTTGGTACCTAAATTTTGTTTTGCAACAAATCAACCCTTGATCTTTAAAAGAACATGAAAACGTTCCCTGCCGTCAATACTTAACAGCACCAAGACACGCATGCCTTATTCTGACCTCCCGCTGGACACTGTTTCACACAAAATGCTTTGGGTGAGAGCAAGGTAAGTGAGATACAAAACTCCATCTTTGGCACCTGTTCGATGATGTGTACGCTTGCAAAAATACTTAAGCATAAAGCATCCCAACATCTGTCCCAGCAACAAAAACAATCAATTAATCGATTTCTTCTTCGTTGAAATCACCGGTTTCACGTTGTTTTCCTGGCCTCAATGCTTAGAAGTTAGCATAATCAGATTATTCCATTCATTGAGAGCCTTATCAAACATGTTACCCTTGTTTTCAGCGATCTATGTTGCACGGGTGCGGTACGTGACACAGGTGCGGGAATGCACCAATTTTTTCAAAAAGTAGGATATGAATACGTTAAAAAATAAATATATATAAAATTTAAATACAAATATGAAAAATTAAAAAAAAGAACACATTTTATTTTCTTATTTTTTACATAAATTTAAAATTAATATAGTATTTTATTTTATAATTAAATTGTTGGGAGTCTGATTTAATTTTAATTAAGGTTTACTTCATTTGTTAAATTCCTAGAAAGATTTTTTTTTATGTACATTTAGTATAATCCAAATATGATTTAATTTTGAAGTCGAATTCATTTGTTAAATTAGAAGTTGGTGATCCCAGTTTTTATGGCCCATTGGAATTTTTTTTCCTCAATTCATTATATCTTCTCAATGATATAATGTAATTATGTCTCCTCTGCTCACTTCTTCTCCCTCACGCAGCCGAAACCTTGGCATTCAGCTTGTTGTCCAGAAGCATGTTACTGGATTTTTGTCTCTGTGATAAATCGGTGGCACGGCAGTGAAGTGGAAGTAAGCTAGAGGTTCTGCCGTGTTCTGAGCGATTCGAAGGCGGTGAGTCCAAGTAAGTATGCCACCGCTCCTACGGCTCTCTGCTGCATACAACAGTCACCGTTGCTGGTCTTCTCATTATCGATCGCCATCTTCCTCATCAACTGTGTCCCAACAACCGTGTCTCAGCCGAATTCAAGCCAAATTCAAGCTGTATGTAGGCGAATCTCAGCCGCACTCAAATTTGAAAATTTTTAAAAAAATTAAGGGATACTTCATGAATACGAATTTTTTAGTATCGCACCCGTATCCGCGTCAGACACGCGTGCGATACCGGTACTGCTGCATTTTTTATGCACCCGTGCATCAGAGTCAGCGATAAATGTCCCAACTTGGTCGAATTTTCTCTCAGATCAAGCCCCATTTTGTATTGTCTCTCGCATTTCTTGCATTGAACTTCGCCGGTGATCGTCAAAATCTGCCGTTGTGGTAAGTACTTTAGACTATGAAATCTTGCTCTATAATTTGTTGCCTAGGGAAATGGCATTGGGATTGTTTCGCTTCTTTTGCTCTATGGTACCTTATGTCGAATATGCACAGACTGTGATGACCGAGATTCAGGAGTAGTCTCACCATTGAAAACAGAAACTTTCCGCATTTTTTGGGAGGCAGATTGTTGCATTGAAACATAAATAGAGTGAGATGGCGACAGCTGAAGAGGGTTTTGCAGCGACAGAGCCTCACACAACAGTTTTTGCACAAGGAGCGGAAAGTCTAGACTCACCGAGATTGACGGTGAACATGGCTGTGGTGGCAGGGTCAATGGTGGTGGCGTTATTAGGGATGGAGGAGTTAGAGGTGGGGATACTTTAGGCTGTTCAGTAGGGGAAGAGGAATGTTTAGGTTTGATTGGACGCAAGCGAAGTGTAAGAGCGAGAAAATCATCATCCGCTGCTAATTCTTCTTTTGGTTGAGGAAAATTACAAGGAATTTGGCAGTTTTGGTTAATCTTTCTCTTTCTCATTATATCCTGATCCTCTGGCTTCCTCATTGAGAGAGAAGAGGTTTGGAATTTGGGTATTAGAATAGAATAATGTAAAGATACAATTTTGGATAAAACGAAAACGGGGACAAATACTTATAGGAGAATCAAAAAATGAATTAGGTTTAAATTGCTTTTGACAATTGAAATTAAAAAGCAAAATGACCATTCAAATTCTTAAAAAATGAATGATTTTGTTCTGTCGTTCATGCTCTAGCTGGAAGTCAGAATAAGGTGCGCACTTGCTAGTGCTGTTAAGTATTAACGAAACGTTTTCTTAAAGTTCAGGGGGTGATTTGTTGCAAAACAAAGTTTATGTATCTAGTTTGATATTAGTGTAAACTTTAGGGAGGTTTTGTATATTTTTCCCAAATATTTAAAATAATATCCGTACCACCGATCTGTCAACAAGAATAAAATGTTATTCATGTGAGTGGGTTAATAGCGACACCTAAGCAGCCAGTGAGTTGCTTGCATTTAGGAACAATTTACGTTATATTTCCTTTTTTTAGTATAAATTTATATTATTAAATTAATTATCATAATTTAATTAATTTTAAAATAATACTAAATTTTATCTAAATTTAAAATTAATTAAATTATAATTATTATTTTAGTGATATAAATTTATATCACTGGAGCAATAGTGCACTATAGATCCTAAGCATGGAGCCACGTCGCTGGGTGACTCGGCCTTACGATGGATGATGCCCACCTCTTGTTTGTCTGCCTGCGTGGGCCTCCAATAAGCCCACCAGCGGCACTGTGAGTGGATGGCCCCGCAATGAACGGTCGTGATGTCTCCACGTAGCAACTGCCGTCAACCGCATGACTCAAATTACTCAATGATGGTGAAGTGTGGACCCAGATTATCATCTATCTTATTAAGGTTGGTGCTAAAAATACATCATTGAGTAATAAGATACTATGGATGATTTATAAACTGAGTATAAGCTGATTGGTGGTTTTTTAATGTTGGAAACAACGCGAGTTTGCACTTACACGTGGTAGGCGGCGCCTACTTGGATTCTTCAATTTCTTTTTGTCATTTTTTTTCCATTTTGGTAAAAAATTTTATTTTAAAATTTATAATTTTTTCTAAATTTTTTATCGTAATATTAAAATATTTTTTGTATATTTCTTTTTTAAATTTATACTCCACAGGCTGGAAGTGGGAAAGGGATTTACTGTTTTACTTGGAAGTCTTAAATTACAGTGACAATTTTGTCCTTCTTGACAACTTAATAATTGAATTTGGGATTGATGACGCAAATATCAATTGAGTTTTGTAGTTCTACGGTAACAATTGAATATAAATTAATAATATTATGGATATTAATTAGAGAGATATTTGCATAAGTACGTCTATTACGTCATCCTTTAATTCCACTACTTAAATATTATTAATAAATATTATGTGAATATATTTTATTTAGTAATTAATTATGAGTTTATTTTATTTTATTTTCATCATAATTCAAAATAAAATATTATTAATTTATTATTTACATTTAATTAATTATTTAATAAAATTGACTCATGCATAATTAGTTGGTAATATTTGAATGGTAGTATTTAAAAATGATATGATAGGTAGTATGTACTTAATTATTTCTTTATTAATTAACTAGTGGTATGCTCAAATATTAAAATGAAGTAATTTATCCTACTTTTATTTTTTTATTTAAAAAAATTAATTTATTTCAAACTAGTTTAGAAAAGTTAAGTAATTGATAAAAAATTATTTAGTCTCTTAAAAGGAAAAACTTTCAATAAAGTATTTAGATAAATAGATAGAGTGAACATGAATATGAAAAACGCTTTAGAGAAAAGTTAGATCAAAATATTAGGCGCAACTAACTATTGCCTAATTGTTGTTTTATTAATTAGAGCGTACAAATTAATTTACATTTTGATATACTTTTTTTAAAACAAAATACTATAAGTATTGAAAAATGGGTTTGACAATTAAATTTCAAAATTTTTATATTCAGATTGAAGTTTATAAATTTATCCAATCATCCTATATTTAATAACTACTCTTAATTTTTATTTAAAACCTAATTCTGAATATAATTTTCAATGTATATATCCTTATTAAATCTTTTTACAATGATTATTTTTTTAAGAGTTAATTGATGCTAAAGATTTTTAGCAACAAAAAAATATAATTAAATAATAAGTAATTTTCTATACCTTAATTAATTGTGATTTTTATTTCATTAAAAGTTTTTATAATAATTTTCTTTAAAGAAAATCAATTGTTATTATTAATCATGTTAAATATAAAATTAATTTATACATTATAATCAATCAATAATTATTTACTTTTATCCGTAGACCAAACAAGCCTCTTGTAGGGTTTTAGTAAAAATAACTTATTTTTTAATCATCATTTTTCTTTCACTAAAAATTTTTAACATTATTTTTTATCAAAAAAATTAATTATTATTTAAAATTATACCAAATTTAAAATCACCATTTATAAATTCTTAAACTCATCAATAATCACTTATTTTCATTGAAATTTATCTTTCATCCCTCTTTTTTTTAAAAGAAAACATAATTTAGTCTGATAGAAGTTTGTGTTTAAGATATCGAAGCAACTCAGGCGTGCACAGTTACCCACTTTATTAGAAATTGTTTGTAATTTGTTGCGATAAAATATGCTTAATTGATTATTTAATTTGTTCCTTTTTTTTTAATCTAAAATAATGTCATCCTTTCTTTAATAAGTATGAGATTAATTTTTATTTGAGAAAAGAATAATAAACAGTAAATCTCTTTCAGTAAAAATGTCTTCAAATTACCATACTTAAAACCCTTGAAATTTAGTCTTTTAGTTTGTTCTCTAAATATCCTTTTTAAGATATACAGATAATGGTGCTGGTTAAATAAATGTTTTTTTCCTTCACGGGAAAGTACTAATTACATGAAGGACGGGCTTCAAGTATGGGATCCCTCCGTTAAGTCATTGTCCAACTAATTATTATAGCATTATATCTGTAATAACTTCTTTATAGCAACTGCAATGTGGTAGCTAGCTAGGTTCACATGGCTCCTGCCCTAATCCAAATATACTATAAAATGAATCGAACGATGCAGTAGTGATCCAAGGCAAGCTTTTCATGATTTGGGGCAAAATTGTGGAAAGTATATATATCCCTTTACTTAATAAATCCTAATAACTATTTGATATATACGTTCATGCCATTAGACTTGTCAATTTCTTCTTATATATATAACTAAACACTATCGCATATAATTGGATGCCAAATTAATTTTGGTTACAGCAAGAGTTTATAATATAAATTTTATTATTATAAGTGGTATTTAAAATATGTCAATTTGTGTTTGGATATGCTTAAGAAATACTTATAATTATTGTATATTTGTTTAGATGTATAATTAATAAAATAATTAAAATTTTAAAAATTACTGCAAAATTAATTTATTATTATAGAATTTACATAAGTAAAAATATAATTTTATTTCCTATTCAATAGTTTATCTAGTTATTACTTAATATATGGGTGCATATTTTAAATAGTTAATATTCTCTGAATAAAAATAATATGATTTATATAGTAAATATAGAAAATTTTAAATATAGAATATATATACATTAAATTTATTAGAAGACACCATAAAAAATGAAACAAGTGAACTGAGAATTCTAAAATTTTAGATGCTTCAGGGTATATGATTTTATATTTTTATTATATTTTATACTATGGTAATAGTTTTCAGCAAATTTTCGAGAAGGATGGATGATAAAGGCTTCGAGGACGTTGGTCTTTTTAGGAGTATAACTTATAATTTTTATATTATATTGTG
Source organism: Sindora glabra (assembly GCA_020226215.1). NCBI lineage: Eukaryota > Viridiplantae > Streptophyta > Magnoliopsida > Fabales > Fabaceae > Sindora > Sindora glabra. Next base: position 14,169,848 of record CM035226.1, on the reverse strand, counting down.
TCACATGTTATTATAAGAATAGTTTATGGCCGGGTTAATATTAGCTTTGGATATAATTTTTTTTATAAGTAACATGAGCAAACTTATAAAAATAAACTTATAAGAAATAAACTAATAGAATAAATGCATTTAGATATTTATTAAAGTTTATTTACAGACCTATATTCAGTGGATAAGTTGAAATAAGCTTTTAATAAGTTTATTGAAATGGGCCCCTAATATGCTTCTTCTGTCCTTTTATCATTGAAATGGAAACATTTCTTTCATCTTAGTTGCACTTGATTTATTAGTTAAGCTACAGGGAATATATTGATTTTGTTTCAACCTCGTTTCTTTGCCGAGGGAATTTAAGTATAGGATTTGAAATAAACTCATGAATCACTCATCATTCAATTTGAAATTTATTTAATAAGTTAGGTTCGTAAATTAAATGAATAAAATCTAAATTTATATTGATTCAATTGTTAAATAAATCAAACTCAATTTATAGTTAGTCCAATCTATTTTATTATTGAACCAACCCAATAAATTAATTATATATATAATTATGTTACTAATATTTATGGTATAAATTATGATATTGAATATAATATTATATATCCTGCAGCATATTTAAATGAATTTAAATAATATTTTTAAAATAATTTTAGACTAAATGAACTAAATGATTAAGTTAATGAACCACTAATACAAGTTGACTTAAGTTCATTTAGAATCAAATTTATTTATATGAGATTTTGATTCATTTAACTAGATCAAATGAACTATATTCAAGTCAAGTTGAACAATTCATAAACTTAATTCAAATCAAATTTAAACGAAAAATTTTGATTCCATTAAATACGAGTCAAGCTAAATTTATTCAAGTAACTGAACTGGTTCATAACATGACACAACTCAACTTGTATCTAGTCCTATTCAAACAGTATATAATGTTATTTAAATTTTTACCTTTCTCTACATTCTAATTTTGATCCCATCACTATTATAGAACTACAATATCAATACATTAACATTAGTTAAAATGAAAACCAAAATACATAATGGTATGATAACATTTTTTAAAATACGAGAAAATTAACTTTTATCTACCCTTATTCAAGCGATATATAATGTTATTTAAAGGTCTTACCTTCCTCTACATTCTAATATTGATCCCATCGTTACTACAGAATTGCAATACAATGTCAATATATTAATATCAGTTAAAGTGAAAATCAAAATATATAATAGCATGACAATATTTTTAAAAATACAAGAAACTTCTCATGTCGACTCTAATTAACAACTAGTGTTGTAAAACTATAATATCTTTTTACATTAATTATTGTTGAACTAACATCTAATAAAAGCTTAAGAGTTAGTTCAAAAAAATGGATTTTATTTTTTAAAATGGAAAAACATAACTTTATTATATCAATTTTTATAAGATAAAAAAAACTTAACTAAAAATATTCATTTTTTAAGGAATGCTCAGGAAAAAAATGGACCTTTTTTTGTTTAAAAAAGGATATTTAAGCAATTATTATCTATTTCCATTTGAATTAAGGATTATGCATGCAAATGCAAGTGGTTATTAACTAAATACATATTTGATCACATATGGATTACTAGCATCACAATTCTATTTTTGTTTAAATTTTAAAGTAAATAAGCTTCTAGTTATAGTATTTCATTAATGATTTTTTTAGAACCATGGCTTGTCATATGGGTTTCAATTTCATATTTTTCATGTGTGAAAAGATGTTTAATAAAAACTAACATGGAAATTCATAGACTTCTCTTATTAAAAACTAATGTCAAAAATAAAAGCAAACCATTAGATTTGAAGATAGGGTTAAACATTAAACATCAATTCCTATATATAGCTAAAGTTGAAGTTTATCTTGAATAGTATTTTTATAATTACATGTTGAAAATTAAACATAGGTTTTAGTTAGAACTAGCATAGAAATCCATAAACATCATTTATTTATTAATAATCAATGTTGAAAGTGCTGCCAATAGCATATCCTTATCTTTATTTCTTAAAGCTGTAGATAGAACCACACAATAACTTATTTCATTTGGTGATTTACTTTATATATTTTTGTTCTCTCCACTTCATTTTCTCTAACATTTATTCAAGAATCATTGGCATCAACCTTCTACTATCTTTAAGCATCTAGTCCACATTATTTGAGATATTTTTTTCAATTCTCTTATATTTTGTGAGCATTTACTACTATAAATTTGTCATTTAACATCATCCTATTTACATTTAAAATGAAAACCAAAGTATATAATGACATGATACCATTTTTGAAAATAAGTGCAACTTGCTACATTAGTTAGAATAATAAACTGATGTTATAAGGCCTTATTTTCTAATGGGAGATGAAATGTCAACATAGAAAAAACTAAGATGATGATAGTATAATAAACCGATGTTGAATATAAATATCACATGGTTTTTTATAAACCACCATTTAAATGAATATCATGTAGAATATTAGACATTAGGTATACATTAAACCAACATCTAAAAGAATATCAATAATCAATTAATACTTATAATTATGATATTATTGAAAACTTTAAAGAATGTTTGTATTTTAAACATTGGTTTGATATTAAATTAATGTCTAAGTGATTATTAACAACTAATTAATATTGTGGTCTTTAATGTTCGATAGGTAATATTGCTATATATTGTTAAAAAGCTTTCATTTTTATGCTTTAAAATTACTCTTCAATCATTGTGAACATGATTTTGAAATATTATTTAACATTAAGAGTTATAGACCTAAGTACATGTTTTGTTTTGTGCTCATATTATTGAAAATATCATTTTTGCTTGAATACTACATTTTTTTTAAGTAGCTTTTTACATTATTATGGCTTTGTTACTTGGATATTATTTTGAAAATATCAATTTGTTATAAGTTTTGTTCTAAGATCAAACTAGATGTGATAAAATGATTTTTAATTATTCTTTATTATTTAAGTTATCATATGTATGTGCTTAAAAAGTTATTAGATGTTGCTTAGTATATAAGTTAAATATTTATGTTACTTTTATTACAATACTTTAAACAAAAATGATATGGATTCCTGTAAAGGTAAAGTTAGTTATAAAAGGAAGGGAGTTAAGAGTTCTATAATTATGAGGGACATAATCCTCAAGCACACTAAAGTAGAAAAGTTAAGAGTGGATTTCAATGATAAGAGCCAAGCATGTAGATCTAGTGCAACAAAATTTAGCACCTACACTAGGATGTTGGCATGCACCAAGTTATCTATTACTACTAAGAAATGGAATTAAATGCAACAAGACTTTAAGAACGCCATCTTAGAGTATATATTTATAAGGAATCTTAATTCTCATCTCTATTTTATTATTTACATATGTATAATAATCATTCTTGACTATATATGCAAAAGCATCATTCATTTATACATTATCTTATAAACTCCATTTAGTAAGCCTATAGGGTACAAAAAACACATTCTATAGGTGGCAGATAGGAGGTGGAAAGATTTTAAGTATAATTTGGCTAAAAACTACATTTTCAAGAAAAGGATGGGCAATGAAAGTCCTCTTGAAAAATATTATTAAATTAATCCCAAGACTTAGGTGAAATTTGTAAAGATATGCAAAGGTAAAGAGTTTTGGCTAAATGGGTTCATCTTATTGTTATCTTTATTCCACTGTTAATAGTGAAGAATGTCTTCTCATCACTTATTTTATATATTTATTTATTTATTATTAACAGGTCTAAAATACAAAGAAGAAGAGAAACCAAGCTAAAAACACATATAGTATAGGTTGTCTTAAGCTAAGTACATGAAGCTTAACAAGAAGCTCATTAAAGAAAGAACTTAAGCTACTAAAAATGTTATTAATCATCCTGATGATTAAGCATTTACCTTTCTCACCCCATACAACATAAATTGTAGGTGAGAGTTAAAGTAAACTATCGAGGTAAATTCATAATAAAGGAAAATTAACAAATTGTGTAGCAAATAGTAAGTGATGTTATTATTTTATTTATCAAATATGGAATGTATTATTCAATTATCGATACATAAATAATTAAGTTTAATTACATTATGTCAGAATAAGCTTGCATAGCAATCCTCCCAAGGAGATTTTTGAGCAAACATGAGGATGAATATATTAAATGTTGTTCCAAGGAACTTAGAAGCATATCAAACATGTTAGGAGTGTTAAAGGATTAGTGAACCTTAAGGCCTACTTTGGGAACCTTCAAAATATTCCATTGTGTTTAATTACATTGTGTCAAAATAAGCTTGCATACTAAGCCTCCTAAGGAGGTTTTTTGAGCAAAAATGAGGATGAACATATTAAATGTTGTTCCAAGGAACTTAAAAGCATCTTAAACATGTTAAGGGTATTAGAGGATTAGTGGACCTTAAGGCCTTCAAAATATTCTCACACTAGAGGACTATCTAATAAAGATATTGAGGAGTTAAAGGCACAATTTCTAGTTGAGGTGGAAAAGAAAGTGAAGAGATAAGTTATAAAAGATATAAAGGCCATGTTCTAGTAAAATGGCATGACACTAGCTGGCCCATCAAGAGGAGAAAAGGGTAAAGATGGTAACCTTTACATCATAACATGGTTGATCCCAATTCCTTCGCCTAGTTACCACAAGTAAATTATCATTACCTTACTAATTATTATTAGTTTTCTTAAATAATATTAAAGTTTTGTATTAATATTGATTAATTAATTTATTTATTATTACAAAATGGATGTAAATGTCCATTTTTTATTATGGGGCCCCATATTAAGCAATAACAATAAGCATAGTTTTGCCTGCCCATTGGCTCCATACCCTAGCATTACTTGAAAACCAATGTAAACTCATGGTAAACATTGTCAAAAAGTTCATAACTAAGGTACTATTACCGATCAATAAGGTAACCATAATGGTCCAAGTGGTTTGCACTTACCAAACTTAGCCAAAAGTTTTGATTACATTATCCATAGAGGTGAGGTTCCATCACTTAAAGTTCTTTATTTATGATGAAATACATATTACTAACATGTCTAATTTTCATAATTTTTTGCAATCTATTTTAAGTATCTTAGTCGAGAGAAACTAGTAAGAGGTTGTTGTAGATAAACAAAGATGAAAATGGTAAATCTAAAAAATTAATAAATTTAGCTACATATTTTTAATTAAAAAAAAAGCTAGCTAATCTCGACAAGAATTTTGAACCATTGCAAATGGGGTGCATAACATAAATATCATACTACTATATATGAGATACAAGATTGTGGCATTCAAATATAACATTAACGTATTGAAAAAAAAAAGCATCTTGCTTCTTCTAAATAGGGGAGAGCTAGATGTTACTTGCATGAACATTTGAATCAACTGCATTCATTTTTACCTTTGAAGTTTTCTCTCTTTTTGTATATATATTAGATATGATAAAGTTAAGCTCGTGCATTTTAAAAATGATAGGTACTTGCACTTTGTTGTCAAGGATCTGAAATTAAGTTCCTATGTTAATTTCATAGATCCATGCTTCACTCACTAATTAGGGAACCCATTGACACAATGTTACAAATACATAAATGGAACCATGTTAGTGGATGAGAAATGATATTGTTACATCACACCATTCCATGAAAAGTTCATGAGTGCAAGGATAACTACTTCATCTTTGATTACATTTTCTCCTTAATTGTCTTACTTTGATATTAATAATGTTATTGTTACCACTAAATACTGATGGTATTATGTGCAAAGAATAAAATAGTATACTAGCTTAACCTATTAGGGTAGGTCCTATGCCTGAGTTGGAAGGTAGTACTCGACAAGTCTATAAAAGTATATTATAAGCTAAGTAATCCTAAGAAGAATGGTGTCATTGATTAGGTGCAAATGTAGGTAATATTCTTGTGTATATTTAAATACCGAGTATAGTGATCAATCATCATTATATGAAATTGATACTCTTTTAAGTTAGTTTATTATAATACCCTACATAAAAAGGCAATATTGAATGTGGATACTTTATGATAAAATATATGACTAGTGTGATCAAGTGTATAAAAAAGGATAAAAGGTCTAATAAAATAATTCAATTAAGTTTCAACTAAGTAAACACTTATAGAAAATGTTTAATTCTATCTTCTTATCAAGTTTTTTTATGTAAATATGTAATTTTTTAAAGGAGACACAATTCCCTGCTATAAAGAAAATATAGGAATGTTACAAAAAAAAGACTATTTTAACTTAAAAGTACTGCTAAATGTAGAATTTATTAGGATTATATATATATATATATATATGTTTATCCTCTTAAAACTTAATGGATTACTTATAAATGTATATATGTTTAGTGCATTATCAAAGTTTTTTATATGTATTGTTATATGATTTAAATTGCATCAACAAATATAACTATCCTATTTTTTATGTAACAAGTTTAGTTACTAGTTTTTACCTTCCAATAGTAATAGTAGTAATTAAAAAAAATTAACAAACAATGTTAGTTGTTTATTAAAACTGATGTCAATATAGTAAGATGTCAACTTTCTAAACTAAATCGACATGGAGTATTCGAACTTAGTAATTAAAAAAAATTAAAAAACAATGTCAGTTGTTTATTAAAACTGATGTTAATATAGTAAGGTGTTAACTTTCTAAACTAAACCGACATAGAATATTCAAACTTAGACATTGGTTGTTAATAAGCCGACATGTTATACTTGATTGTTAAACATTTTAAGGATATAGTAAGATATTAATTTTTTAATAAGTCAATGCATTATATTTAATCATTAAGCATTGTAAAAGTAATATTAGATGTCAATTTTAATGTACAAGCATCATGGAAGAATTAAATGACGCCTTTTTTTAAAAACTTGCAAAAATAAAGGCGAGAGCTAAAATAGAAGACAAACATGTCCCAAGGCCAACGTTGCTTATTGTAAAGCAAGAATTTTTCATCTCAAAATTCATAGTACCTTAAAAAAAGATTCACATAAAATATCATTAAAATTTAAGTTCAACCTCAACTCGGTAATGTCTTCTTTTCAACATTAAAGTGCATTCACATGCCTTATTTTTTTCTTTAAACGTAAGAAAGAACATCTACCTAATGTGATTGTGAACATTTTTTTAGATTCTATATTTCTAATTTCATTTTTTAGGATTTTAGGTGGTATGAGTGTTGTTATATTCCCCATAAAGTAGATAAATTGTACATTTTTAATAAGTTGCATGCTCCATTTTCAATGTGTAGATTATTTACTAAAAATATGGCAATTAGAAAAGCAACAAACTTCTTTGTAGTAGACATCATGCTAAAAGAATGTTAGAAAAAATTGAAAGTAACTGGGTTTATATTTCTCATGCTTATATTCTATGTATAATTAGGAGCATCTTCTGAATCATTTCTTTTTTATTCTTATTTATAATTTTTAATCTTTTAATAATATGTAGATATTACATTTTATATTCTCACTCTTCTAGTAACCATACAAGTCAAGTAATAAATTTTTCTTTAATAGAACCACTTAATATTACTATTGCAATTACAACATCAATTGTGATTGCTTGTATCCTTCTTTTGTTATAATGAATTTCACAAAGAGTTTTCTTAATGGTCATGTTATAAGAGAATAATGTAACTTCCTTTTTTGATTTTTAGATATATTATTATTAGTTTTTGCAATATTTATGTATTATTATTCCTTACTTTACCGTCTTCAATTTTTTGAACCCAATTAAATGCATGAAATTGTTGCCATTGAAAATTTCCTTTATTGAGATATTATTTTTTTACTATAAAAATATTAAGATAATGCTTGAATACTACATTGGGTGGATAATAATATGATTGAATATTATTTATAATTAGATTTGGATGAAAACTACTTTGGGAACAATGTGCAGGAAAATTAAATTGAATATTAGATGTTAGTTAATTAAACTAGATTAATGTGCTATGTCAATTGTCATATAAGAAAAGAATTTAGATTTACAATGACAAATAATTAACTAACATCTTACATAAACAATAACAATAATTGTTAAACTAACAACCAATATCATATATCAATACTTTTATTTTTTTCAATTGTCTAATAGGTTGATTTTCTTGTAATTCAACCAAAATTATTACGATTTTTTACGACAATTAAAAAACCGACGTCATATATATAAATATACAATGTCACACATATATATATGTTAATTCATAACTAACATCTAATTTATTAAACAATTAATATGGTATGATAATTATATAGTAGTACATGATTTTACTTGATCACATCTAATTGTTTAAGCATTCTTATCATTAGAGAGAGAGAGAGAGAGATTTCTTAGCTGATCAGGCGCCAAATAATAATAAAAATCAACCAATAAGTAAATGAGCTGTGCTTCTCAATCATGAAAGTGAGGGGAGTGCCCATAATTATTAATTAAGTGATGAAAGCAAAGCTGAAAGTGAAGGAATAAGAAACAATATTTTCACCATCATTTTAAATTAAAATTAATTTTATGGTCTTGCGTTTTCAGGAAAATTTTACAGTATTAATCGTTGAGCTTTTTAAGACATAAGCTTTCATTAGCAGAGTATTAAATATAGGCAGTAGCCATTATCGCAATTTTAGTTGGAGTGCGAGGCAAACCGCAAACTGCACATTGATAGTGACCTAAGCCATTCTAATAGAATTTTCAATCAGAAGTTTTTTTTTTTTTTAATTTTCTTTTCCTTCCTCTTTTTTCCATTTTATATAGGTTCTTGAATGTTGTGACCGGACAATTGAAGGTCATCTGCGTACATAGCCACGTAATATTGTAATTGCTTTAGGAAAATTATAATATACATCCACCGCTATTATCTGCGCTGACGCTTAACAATTTTCGTTTTTTATTTGAATAAAAAACTATATTATTAATTTAATAATAATAAAATAATTTAAAATAATTTTAACGAAAAAAATTTAAAAGAGTGGAACCTCTGCATAGTAAGCAACTATATCCACATTGTTATTATAGTGTAATTTTTTTCGTGTAATTAAAAAAGTTAACCTTCTCACAAGAATGTAGGGAATTCGGAACTAAAACACACCATTTTTTTAGTGATCTGAATTCAAACTTAGAATCATACATACATATATGAAATGATTAGTCATTGTTGGTAGAGGAATATACATTTAACTCATACATGGTATAAGCTAAGTTTTATTTTTCCCGCCCATAATTTAAGTGTTATAAAATTTATTTGTAATTAACGTGGTTAACATTTTTTTCTACTTGTATATCCAAAACTAACCGAATTCAATCAGTTTGCATACCTGTGATTCACACCATTAAACACTCTAAATTATCCGCTTTTGTAAATTATAACTTCATTAATTTTTGCACCTATAATTTGTACCGTTAAATAATTTGTTCATTTACTGAAAATTTTCACCTCAAGTGATATTTAATATTTTTTAACAGTTTAATGCTTTTCTATGCATTTAGTTTGATTCGTGAATTATCGGTGCATCGTTTTAGTACTTTAACCGCTCCAATTTTTCAACAAAAAAAAAAATACCTTGTCCATCTAATACGTGACAATTTCGACTATTTAGAATAAGGAAATTAAATAAGTTAAAAAGTTATTAATGATATAAATCATAAATCAGTTCTTTATGCACTTTAAATGATAAGTGAATAAAGTATTGTTTTCTTATGCTTAATATATATAACTTAAGCAGCTTTCATACCAAAATTTGACTAAGCTATCTTGAAGATGTTGTTCGCTTGTATCCCCCAAGGAAAAACAACAAGTTTTTTAACTTTTATATTAGTATGCCTACATTTTTTATTACACAGAAGAAGTTTGGAGTGAAATTTCTGAACAAGAATCCTCCTATAAAAGAAAATTTAATTGATAAACTATTATTTTATAAGTCAAGTGAAGCCTATCGTATAATTTGGTTTGTTTTCCAAGAGGAGTCAGGGTTGGGGACTGACCACGGGAAATTGAAACTGAAATGAGAAATCTGAAGACAGAAATCGTTGAGACAGGCTTGAAAAATGGCGATCAAATTAGAAGAAAGCTTTGTGCTTTGCCGCCAAGCTTATACAAGCACATTCGAAATCATCCTTAAAGTTTGGTGAACGCTTTGTTTTGCCCCTTATAAATACTGCATCCGTAGACGATAAGAAGTAGGCTACCAACCTAATGCCCCTTAACTTCCTTCTTCGGGTTCTTCTAAACCTTGTACGCATAACATTTAACTTCCTAATTCACCCCTCTACGTCATTTTTTATTCAAATACCCTGTCTTTAATTTGTGCGGGGAAATATAAATCCCACTCTTTAATCTCCATTTATACTTTATTAATCATCAAAGAAAAACTATTAAGCTCCACTTGTGAAATATACTTTTTGCGGAAATATAATTTTGTATTACTTAGTATTCAAAATTAAGTTTTAAATTCAAATTAAAAACTGTTATATAATACAGAATAATGAGATGGATTTATAAAGTTCAATCTAATAAAAATAAAAAAGTATTTGAAATTTAATTTTGAAACTTATTTCAATACTTATAATATTTTTGTACATATATTTATAATTATAAAATATCAAATAGTGAAAGATGTTATATTTTCTAAATGTTAAATATAAAAGATGAGGGGAAAAATAATATCCTCTCCTTAAATTTGTGTCAGTAAAAATTAATCAGATTGAATTACATCGAAGAAAAGATTTTCAATTTTGATTTATTGCTAGAGATTCTATAATCCTCGAAATTCCTGAATTTTGGTGCATTCCATGCAGTAGTAGAACAAGCTCTCTCTTTCTTAAATTTATAAATAATAAAATACAAGTGTTCGTTAATTTAGTGTATCGTGATTCCCATGTTTGGGGTAGGAGGTTATAATTGTAATCTCACGTGCGTAGATACATAAATGTTTGAGTAAACTGCAATATTGCATATATCGTCATGGATGACCTTAGTCAAACCTACAAAAGACCAGAAATTAAAAATGTCAAACCTATAAGGCTAAAACAGTAATTTGACGCGCCGAATAGTGCAAACGAAGAATATGATTGGCTTATAAATAACCAGGACAAGGCCATTGTCCTGGGTCGTGTTTTGGTGTTCAAAACAAAGTTGATAAACAAACAGAAAGCACAAAGATGATGAGCTACTTCTACGTCTGCCACACCCTTGCCTTGCTCTTCCTATGTTTCGTCGTCTTGCTCGGATCTCCCGCGGAGGCGGCCGGAGAGGACAACCCCCTCTTTACGTTATCAAGCAGAGAAGAGCTGGTGCAAATGGCTGGATACGGGGAGGAGAGACTATCTACGGTTCTTGTGACTGGTTCTGTTCATTGTGAGGCCTCTTTAAATGGTGAACCTCATGCATGGCCAATACCAGGTAATATATCCGTTTGTATGAACTACTTTTGTATCATGATTGTAGATTCTACACGGTTTTGGACCGTCAATTGCATCTTGTCTTTGCCAAGACATATATAAGTTATTAACTAGCCTCTCTGGGAACCACACCCAAACAATTTTAAATTCGAGAGAATTATTTCACTTTAAGAATCTTTGAATCAAGGCATTTACTATTAGTAATAGGAAAGCGCTTAAATGGGAGAGGAGATAGTAAATAAGAGATTTAACTTTCTCTCTCAAAATTATGAGTTGATAACCTTATCAACACGACATCATCTTTTAGTTTAAATGGTTTCATTTTCGGTAAATTGGCTTACTTTCAAGCTTTGATTCAGTTTAATATTGAAACATTGTTTCAAAATTTACTAAATTACGTAGTTGATGCTATGCTTGGTTTTAATATTGATGAGAAAGAAAGGTATAGAAAATAAAAAGAATGAAAACCTATGATTATTCTAGCCCCTCCTCTCATAGAGGTAAAAAAATTATCTATGTAAATTAATTTAGAGTCGTGGATGTAAAAAAAATTGAAGAGAAAATTTTTAACATTATAGTTTCCCCTTAGGTGATATAAGAAATCGTTCTCCAGAAGTGGCAACGTTAGATCTCCAAATAAATATGCTAATTAAGTGTAACAAATATCGTTGGTTAATAAATTTGCAGATCGAAGTATCCCATATCTCAACATCCACGCAATAAAGAGAAAGATTGTCGAGATATTGATTATTGATGGGACAACAATTAACAACAGCATAAGCTTTCACAGGAAAGCGAAAGCAAAAGCAAAAGCAAATATTATGTAATTCTAGCAATATCGACGATACTATCATGGATAACACATTGCTGAAAACCAAAAGAATTAAATTATAACACCTAATGGAAGATGTTCAAAATCCGGATAGCGCAAGAAAATCTTAATTGAAAATTTAACAAATTAGGTCCTAGGTAGTGGCTTTTAAAATTGGTAGCTTTATTGAATATTTCAGGAGATGTATAGCCAGCTTTAGTTCTTAAAGTTGAAAACGTATTGTCTTTTTGGGTCAATCAACCACTAAATTCTTCTGTTCCCTACAAATCTTGCTAATTCAAGAATTTCTACAGGAGCTTCGGTTGATGTCAACTGCCACAGCGATGCCAGAAAGAGGAAAGGAAAATCAACTGTAGCAAAAGGCGTCACAGATGAATATGGAGACTTCATCATCGACCTCCCTTCCTACCTTCATGCCATTCCCAACTTGGAGAAGGTTTGTATAGCGAAAGTTCGCCAGATTCCAAAGGATTCGGTTTGCCAGACAACTTCTGTCAAGAGACACAAGGAACTCAAGCTATCATCATTTGGAAATGGCATCCGCGCTTACAGTGCTGGAAACTTGAGGCTCCAGCTTTCAACTTCCAAACCACTGCACTGATAGATGGTGGGGATGTGTTAGACAGCAGACATCATGCATTGTTATTGCTCATTTGGATGGCGCTTTAGTCACAATATTTGAGTTGCAACGCTTTTTCTTCTTCTTCTCTATCTCTTCCGGTTTGAAGAAATGTGAGATGTGTTATACTTGTATGTAAATAGCTCTAGTCATCTCTCTAAGAAAAGACTGGTATCCATTTGCATTATATATGAAGATTTTACAGAGTGGTACGCTACTTATATATTAAGATTGTTTCACAATGATCCTACTCCTTACAATGGAGATGGGTCTCATAATTGTGTATAGGGCCACTCCCATCGTCAAGCTATGAGTAACTTTTTCTTTAGTCATATTAGATTACATCTTTGTGTTGGTAATAGCAAGAGTAATAAATCACTAAAGCCATATATAAGCTACTAAATTCAATCCCAAGATTTTGTTATTCAAGATTTCATCTAAGAAGGAGTGAATTGAGTATAAAAATTTTCAAAAACAAAAACAAAGTAAATAGTTTTGGTTAAATACTAGTAGTTTGTTCGAAGTTGAAAATAGAAAGCCAATAATATTTGCAAGAATAAACAACTTAATATGAAGTAAGTATGTCACAATCACAAATTGAATTAGCAAAATAGAGTATAGTACAAATAAAGAAGAGATAGGGATCGAGAGAATCAAACTCAACAATTTATAATAATTCGACCTTGAAGATCTAATACTTATAGGTGAATTCTATGACACCCCCAGGTTCCAAAACCCCAAGTGATGTGGATGAATAATTTATGTTAAATTTCAAACGGATGATCATAGCTGTAAACAAAAAGAAAGTACTTTTATTAGAAGTGGAAAACTCTAAAATAGTCTTTTTAATTTGTTGAAATTTTAGATTGAGCCCATAAATGAAAATTAAATGAAAATTATTTTTCTTTTCATTTGCCTTTCAAGATAACACGTGAGAAGTAGTTTCAATTTTTATTTTACTTTAAATAAAACAACTGATATAATTTTTTAATTTAGAGTATTTAAAATTGGAATGACTATTCATTATATACTATGAGTTCAATTTAAAGCTTAAATTTGAGAAACTAATATAATTTATACACTTTATAAGAATTAGATAATATTATTAAAATAAAAGTAGCTATTTTTTGCAGGAAAGAAGTAATAAATTTTACGTGTAAGAAATATTCTGCATGCGAAATAGTTTCAAACAAGTAATGTGCATTTTTAGTGTAATGATTAAAAAATATAATTAATGATTATAAATGTAGTAATTGATTATTACCTTTTAAAAATATTTGATCCTAATTTTAAAAATTTTTATTAATCAATTATAAATAATAATTTTAATTAAAAATAAACTACTTAGAACAGCTTGTTTTCTAATCATAATTTTAAAAAGATAAATTTTTAATTTCACCCTAATAAATTTAATTATTTATTCTTTTTCTTTCACTATCTTTTCTCTCTAATAATATAAATTTTAAATTTTATACTCATAAATAAATTTTAAGATTTTATAATTTAATTTTTAGTAATTTTTAAATTAGTGAATATTAAAATAAATATAAATCCTATTTAAATAAAAATTTTAAATTTATTATTTATGAAAAAGTATTTAAATAACTTAGAATATATATTAATATACATAAACTAAATAACATATATTATTTATTTAAATTAATAATATATATTAAATAATACATATGCATAGTTTCTTTTACAAATAATAATATAAAAAATAAGAAAGATTATATGTATCTTATTGTCATTTTTAATAATTTAACAATAAAAAGTTATTTTTTTATATATCATCTAAATAAGAACCACTTATGTCAATGAATTATTAATTAATGTTATCAAATATAAAATAAATTATGTACCATCCATTATTTAAAATTTAATTATTATAATTAATTATTTTTATTATTATAATAAATAAGCTCTTGAACTATCTAAATTTATCATATATTAAAATAGTCATTAATTATTAATATGTAATAAGTTATATTGGTTCTAAACTTTCGATTGTAAATATTTGTAATTTAATTAATTTTGTAAGAAAAATTAAAATAGAAAGGAAAGAAAAAAGTTATAAAAAATAAAGATAATTAAATAAGTTTTACGCTAATTCTCTTATTATTAAAATTAATTGATGAACATTAATTTAAATATATTGTAACTATTAAATGAATATCAAATAAATAGTATAAATTTAATATAAGTAAAACAAATTTAAAATATATATAATTGATCTCACCATAAAAAATATTTATATAAATACTATACTTTTATATTTGGACGCATCCTAGAATTATATTAATGTGATATTTAAGGATGTTGTCTCATCTCTCTTTGCATCTTGGTGTTGGACTCTTTTTCGCAATTTTCCTCAAATTATTTAGCCCATTTTAAAATGTTTTTGATCTGCAAAACTTAAACATGGCAAATGCACAGCATACCACCTGTTCTGGGTTCCAAAACCTATGGTTCCCTGAAGACACCGTAACCTTCACCACACTTCCATGGATTACATTCATTACTAAGTCTACCTAACTTGGATTTTGAAAATAAATCCATTATCCTTTTAAATTTAAGGGCACTTGAAGAAGTCTCAATATAAGTCTCTATTTTTCTTTTGCAATCCCCTTGAGATTTTTCTCTTAAAGCATTAATCTATCAAGAGACCCAACACTCTTATAATTTTTAAGATACCTCACCCTACTGTATATCAAATAAATGGATTAGAATGAAAAAAAAAAGGCTCACAAACTCTAATAGTTAGAATATACAATGAAAAACTAATAAGAGAAATTTAATCATATAAGCTTAAGGAACTTGTGAGATAAAAATGAGAAAGAAAAGAATATCTTGTGTTAATACAACAGTAAAAGTTCTATCTTGTATTTTCAAATTGAGTTTAAGTCTTTTTATAAAGGTTGAAAAGTTTCAAAGTTTGTTACTCACAAAATATAGTCGTTATAAAATAGTTGGCACTTTGTAAATTAATTGGTCAATCAATTCATACATCCTCCAAGAATTTGAAAATGTTATAGTAAATCGATTGATTAATTAATTCATCCACCTGTACATCTAAAAAACTCACTTGGTGAATCAATTCACCTGAACTTAGTTTGCCTCTAGATGCGTAGAATCGTTAGTCAATTGGCTAACTAATTCTACTTTGATAAAAAATTAAATTTGAACAAGAATCACTAGTAATGAAATTGGTTCATCAATCGATTGAAATGAAATTTGTTTGAATACACGATTGATCAATTAATTCATTTTATCCTGTTTCCTATTTGAATATCTAGAATTGATTGATCAATCGATTCAAATATTCTAATTTACTCTCTAAACACTTGAAATGGATTAGTCAATCAATTGATCCGCTATTTTTAAAATCTTTAAAAGATAAACTTTAAAAATATACTTTTCTTTTATAAAAAAGATTCCGACCTCAATAAAAATTGTTTTAACACAAGTTTTAATATTGATAAATATATTTTTCTCATGAAAATATTTGAACTTATTAAATGAAATTCCTCTTGTACAAATTGTCCTAAAATCTAACTAAGTTTCCAATAGTCTTCAATTTTCACCTTTTTACATTCATGAACAATATGTATTCTTTATAAAATTCTAGGAGATCAAAATGTGTTATTATCATTAAAACACTTTTACATGAGGCTAAAGTCAACAGATTTGATAAGAGAAAAAAAAATTCCTAAAATAATATTAGATGTTATTATACCATTAAGAGTACCTGAGATATTGATACATAAGAATGAAGTTTACGAGTTTCTTCCTATTCTTTGAATGACTGAATTTCTAGAGCAACCAAAATGTCAACCACCCGCGAGATATTGAAATTTGAATGTATGCAACCAGGCCGAGATGATATATAAGAACAGAAATCGATAAAATCTACAATGAAAATCTTGAGAATCTTCACGTATTTTAACAAGATCATTTTTTTAAGTTTATTGATCAATCAGCAGCAGTCATATTTGCAGCTAGGTTGACAGAAATTCGAATAGCACAACAATGAAAATCTCTAACGCCACATCCCTAGAGTAACGCACAAGTTAATTAGGACTTCTCCACATTTTTGGAGTCAGCTCCAGAGGATATGTATTTTGCAACATCAGCACAGCAAGTAAGCTCATCAGCTTTCTCATCACGGATCTCAATGGAAAATTCTTCCTCAAGAGCCATAATAAGCTCCACCCGGTCCAAGCTGTCAAGGCTCAAGTCTTTCTGGAAATCAGCTGTCTCAGTGACCTGCGGAAGTTTCGAGTAGATTTGACATAAAAATTCCCACGATGTTGTTCTTGCGTTTTATTACTCTTAGTAATATCTCCCATGATCATTTTTGATAGAAAGAACAACGAAGATATTGATTGCCAAGCACTTAATCCAGCAATACAAAGTTGACGGTGAAAATGTAAATTGCATATAAACAATTACATAAAAATAAATAAATACCTTAGAGCCATCAATTTTATCATACTTCTTAACCAGTCTAATTACTCGGTCGAGTATCTGATCAGAGCTGGCACTAGTTGAAGAACACCAGCATCTCAATTTTATAAGCATACTCTCATCTCCAGCATTGTTAAATACTCGTCCAGTTGACCTCAAATTCACATGACTCAAGATAGAATTCCTTATGCTTTGCATAATTAAGAAATCTTAAAAAAAAAAAAAAAATCTCTTTATTAGTGATTCATGCGAGTTAATCACAGAACATATTAGATGTATCATAGAGACTGCAACTCAAAGTTAAAACTGATGATATTTTACTTTCTTTCCTTCAGAACAGTGCATTGATATTTTACAGTTTATATCTAACAGAACATAGGCAGATCTTTACTCTGAAAAAATAGAAAATTTCAAGCTACTGATTATGGTTGGTAAAGATTCCAACTAAATGTACAACCAGACATAATGGAGGCTAGAAAGGTGTCAAATGCCAACACCACTTTATCTCTCATCAAACAAGATATTACCATCAAGAACCTATACCAGATTTTTGTCTTCTAATAGCTATTTATGCAGAGAGGAAAGAACGGTTCTTGTTGCTTGCCATCCAGAACGAAACTTTCAACACACCTAGGTCATTTGAGATGTAATAAATTTGGATCCTCTCGCTTAGTTTCATGTTATTGAGGTAGGCATAAAATTTTTACCTGTACTGGGATCAGAAGTTTTGTGGCGACTTACTAACTATATTGTATTTATCTCTCTCCATCGAGAACTGAGGATGAAAAATACTAAAATGAGATAATCAAATCCAATTGCACTAAGCATGTGACAAATATCTTACAAAGATTTTCCACTTTCTGCTGTTGTTAAATTGTCAACATATCCTACAGAAAATCAACTACAAAATGATATAACCTTTGATTTCACAGCCACTGAAATTCTGGAACTTCAATGTTGAGCACCATAAAACCAACATATTCAGTATTTGAATGAACTACCTCTAGTAAGAAAAGCAAGCTATTTTCCATATATAATAAACGAGATATCATAATCAGTTCTATCATCCATCTAATTGCGATAAAATTACGAGTCTACGACAAATGACAAACAACAATAAATCAGTATTACTCCAAGTAAGAATAAAATCAGGCACCCAAAAATCTTAATCATTATCCGTCAGAAACTTTGTAGAAAGTAAAACATTAATGCAACCAGAAGAACAACCAATCGATCAATGCTAGCAGGCCAGCACAATTGACTCCATACTAAGTTGCTAAATGCAAACAAATAAGCAACTAGCAAATACACAAGGCGGGTGATAAGAAACAAAATAAAAAGAACAGAGGAGGGAAAGAAATGGGTACTCACAAGATTCGCCGAAGCAGCTGGGATTGGGCAGAGGTAGTGACAAATGAAATGGTCGGCTACGTGTTCGCTGTATTGACCAGGAGACTATAAAGCTCTAAGTGCCTGTTTCCGTCTCTTTTGGTGCCCAAGAAAAAAGAAAAAAAACTGTTTACGTCCCTTTGGTTGCGCTCGTTCACGGTCAGAGAAGGGGCGGTGGCTTCTTCTTTATACATGAGTAGCGTAGGCCCGCCTAATAATGATTCCAAGGAAAGTAAATTCTTATTCACATAAAAAAAAATGTTATTCACATATATGAATAATATATTCAATGAGATTCACTCAATATTATTTAAAAAATTTTATTTTTAATTATATTTTATGTTTGAATTTAAACTGTATTAAGTGAATTAATATCCTTACTATCATCAAATAAAATACTTTGTAAACAAGTAAAACGAGCTTAAATAATATAAATAATATGTAATAAAATAAATATTTTTGAACAAAATAAATATAATTTTAAAAAGCTTTGAAAATATAATCTTAAGTTGAGAGTATAAAACTTAAGTGAAAGTAATCAGATTATTTGTTCCAAAAAAAAATCGTAGTTATTCTTATTTCAAGTTATTTGTGTGTCTCCTTTTTGCAATAATTTTTTGGAAGCTAATAATTATTTCTATGATTATTTTTCGTGCCTCCTATGTATTTATCTAATATTTGTGTTATTTATTATCAATACAAAATTTATGAATTTATCAATAAAATATAAAATTAGAACAGAATTAAGAGAATTTCAGAAAGTAAAGTGGTTAAATACGGCAAAGAAAAAAGAATTTAACAATAACAAATAACAAAAATAGAGAATCACCGGATTTTTTAAAATTAATTAACTTGCTTTATTTAAAAAAATTCTATTAAATTAAAAATAAAAAGTGCAAAAAATACTTGCTGAGTTTTTATAATTAAAAAATGTTATAAATATAAAAATGAAATTTAATAATAAATTTTAAACTTTTTATATTTATTAAATTAAATTTTATAAATTTATCTCCTTATCTTATATATAATAATAATTTTTATATTAATTCGAAATATATATTTCAAATCTTAGGGACATTGCCGTGTATAATCACACTCAAAATTACGTGTAAAGTTCACAAAATTGCCATAATCTGAACGAAAAAGATAAGCAAGGGGATAATTACACTCAAAATAACGTGTAAAGTTCATAAAAATTGTCATAATTTGAAGGAGAAGGCCAGATGATGATAGCAACACCCCCCTCGATAGGCTAATAGCATATTAGTGCTACTTCATCTTTGATGGCAAGACGAAGAAATTGCCCATGAACCTCTGCCTCTATCTTCCTCAGCCTCTGTTCGATGTAATGATGGCACACAAACAGTAAAAACTGAACCAACTTGAAGACAACGAAGAAAAGACTTCGTCAAAATAATGACGTGAGGACCATACGCACTGCACCAACATCATTGGACCGCCATTCGATCTTCCAAGCTCGTCGGAGAATATTATAATTACCCAACAACATTTCCTCCTTGAGTGTTCTCTGCTAAGTGTTTATTAAAGTTACAGACTTTGGTATTTTTTCCTCCAATTTTATTTTATTTTTATCATTTTCCGTGTTTTCTCAGATAGCAATCTTTTGATTTTTGGATTCAGGGTCGTAGATTTGTTAGTGGGTGCGATTCGATGTCTATTGGGGAATCATAGTTTGTATTATTTTATTAGTGGCTTTGGTTTCTCTTTTGGATTTTTCTCCCGTTTTTTATTCTCCACCTTCTGTCTTTTTCTCTCTTTTTTTCCCTGCTCTCCAGAGCAGTAATAACAATGGGGAATGTGAATGCAAGAGAAGATGAGAATGGTAGTCCAACAGAGGTTGAAGAAGAAGGTGGCGGTGGACGTGTGCAAGAGGATATGGCTGCACCGGATGGGGTTGGGACGGTGCACGGCGGCTACCACGTGCAGGGAGGGTCTTCTGAGGTGATGGGTCTGTCACCCCCTACTAGCCCTAGAGCTACTCAATCTCCGCTGATATTCACTCCACAAGTGAGTTTCCTTCTATCTTTCTATGATTCTATCTCATGCAAATGAATTTTTTTTCCTTTTGGGTAAATGGATTTTTTGCATTAACCGGGGCTTGTAAAGATTTTGTTTTTTCAATGAAAGATGTGTCTAAATCAGTGATCAAAGTCCGTGGAGGATTTCTTTGATTTTTCATTCTCTTTGGGATTTGAGGAGTCGTAGGAGCCATGAGTTCTGAAGGATTTTCCGAAGGATGCATGTCAAGCGAATTATGCATTTTCTCGGACTCCATTTAATTTTTGGGATATTTTGGGTGGAAACTGCTTCTGGTGCACACTAGCTGTTTGATGCAAGTCCAAAGAGTAGATATTGAAGTTGGAAAGGTCTTTCTTTGATTATTCAGTTCTTTTACTCATCTATTGCTTTATAGCCTCGTGCATTTCTGTGATCAACTGCTCATTTGAATCACTGAAACCGAGAATGCTTTCTCTGTGTAGTTTCATCGCAATCGGTATATTTGTTGGACCAAGGTGCTAAATTGAAGTTTTTCTGATAGTAGGATCAGGTTCCCATAGTATTTCCGGATAACTCTAAAAGAATGATGGTTTGAATGGTGGTTTAGCTCTACAGGTTCTTGTCTGAATCACGAATCAAAATTCTCTAACCCTCCCCCCTCCTGTCTTTCCCTGATGCGGAACTTTTCAAAATTTTGTTGTGAATCATATTTATTATGTTACATGGTCTCTGACAAGCTAGGTCGCTACTTCAGAATTTGTTGCTGTTAATTGCATGTGTTGACAATTTATTCCTTTCCTCTGATTCAGGTCCCAGTGGTTCCACTACAAAGACCTGATGATATGCATGTTCCAAGTCATTCCTGGATGCAAACTACATCTGGATATGAGGATATGTACAGCGAAGAAGGAATTCCAACAATGATAACTTGGAGTCATGGTGGAAAACAAGTAGCTGTGGAAGGATCGTGGGATAATTGGAAAACAAGGTTTGGACAACATAAAGAGTCTATTTTTCTTGAGAGGCCGATACATACGCATTCTGTAAATTCTGATATCCCTTGTTGATCAGAACTCCCTTGCAGAGATCAGGGATAGACTTCACTATAATGAAAGTACTGCCATCTGGTGTTTACCAGTACAGATTTATTGTTGATGGACAGTGGAGGTACACACCTGATGTGCCTTGGTCCCAAGATGATGCTGGCTATGCTTACAACATTTTGGACTTGCAGGTACTCTTCATTTTACAGATTCTGTGTACATTAATCAAATCAATGTGAACCCCCCCCCCCCCCCCGCGGTCCAAAAAAGGGAGAGAAAGAGAGAGAGAGAGAGAGAAGTCAATGTGACTCTCCTCATGCATTGCGATTATTGTCAGGTTGAGAAAAAGATAGTATTGTTGATAGCTAGATTGTATTCAGGAATGTAGATTCCGCAATTATTAGAGACTTGTGTTAAATGACCTCATTTGAGGCTACTGTGGGGAGCCTTTTAATTTTTCTGCAGCTCGGGGTAGAGATTCACTTTCCTCACCTTTGTTATCCTTCTCGTTTTTGGTCTAATACACTACTAGCATTCTATTTTATCACTTGAGCGCCTATCATCTTATTTATCCCCTATTCTTTGGTTTCTCTTTTTACTTTTGGGAGTTAGAGTTCCCTTTTCATGTCTCTGATCTTATATTGGAAATAAAAGCTTTGAACTTTGTTTACTAGCAACCACATGGTGCATGCTGGAGTTATTTTTGTAGGAACATGATATTGCAGTTATATTTTTCGATCAATACATAACAATTACTGCCTCTTTCATTTTGAATGGATTACAAATTGGGTTCCTGATCATTTCTGAGTTCAAATTCTAGAGTTTGACTGGATCATAGTTTCATGGGTGTTAAAAAAACTCAGCTTTAAGAGGAAAAGGAGAGGGAGGAAAAAGTGACTAGCAGACTTTTTAGGCTGTGGCAGGAACAGTATTCTCTGACTACAATAAAAGTAGTCTGCAGCTTCCATCCAATTTATGCATTAATCTGTCTTGTGCATGTCACTTATGTCACTGAGTAACTTTTGGAAGTGCGTCTTGATTTCGTTCACCCTCTGCATGCGTAAATTTGATACATATTACAGTATTGGAATAGGTAACCATATATTTGTCATTTCATTGCTTTGGAGCTCCATCTTGTTCAAAATACTTCTTATGGCATTCTTGTAACATATAAATAGTGGCAATCAAAACTCTGGGCTCGTTTGGTAACTAGCGTTTTACATGGCTTTTGGCGTTTTTGACCAAACTTCAGCGGTTTCACCTTAACAAAACCGCTGAAACAAAACGTTGGCAAAGGCAGCATTTTCGGTCAAATAGCTGTTTGACCGAAAAACGCTGCCTGCCAAACGAAGGCCATATCTGCTAGCCAGGAAAAAGGAGAGGGTCGTAAAATGGTTCTTTGTTTTTGTTTTTTTTTTAAGCACTGAAATTGAGTGGCTGCGTTTTGTTTTCATGTTTGATAGCGCAAATCATGATTTATAAATTTGGACTGATGAGTGATATATTTTTGTTAAGGATTATATTCCTGAAGACATTGGAAGCATTTCTAGTTTCGAACCTCCTCAATCACCGGACTCCAGTTATAACAACTTGCAACTTAGCTCTGAAGATTATGCAAAGGAGCCACCACTGGTTCCTCCGCACTTGCAAACGACACTACTCAATGTGCCTGCTACAAATATGGAAATCCCACCTCCTCTATCAAGACCTCAACATGTAGTGCTCAATCATCTCTACATGCAGAAAGGAAAGGGCAGCCCAGCAGTGGTTGCATTAGGCACAACTCACCGATTTCTAGCTAAATATGTCACCGTGGTGCTGTACAAGTCTTTGCAGAGGTAAATGTTAATGACGTTGGTCTTGTGGCCTTGAAGCTTTTATCAGTCAGTATAGCTTCAAAGTAGTACAATTATAAGAGAAATGCTAAGCTCTAGAAGAATCATTATGTGGAACTCACAATGCATCCCAGATAATGCAATTTGCTTGATGGCCGTTTATCAGACAATTTCGATCGCTCTCTTCCATCTTCTGATGCATTTCTCCGGGAATTTTGACTGAGGGGGAAAAAGAGGAGTTTATGATGTTGTGCATGTTTTTTTATTGTGCTTCTTAGTCAGGACGGGATTATTAATTAATCTTTTCCCCTTTTTATTTTGGGAATCTCTCTGGCTTCTTGGTTCTTGAATAATTCTGTAATAACAAATCATGTAATTGGTGTTTCTTCTGTAGCCACCTTGGCAACCGCTAGAGGCCAATTCACAAGAATAAATACTTGTCCACATTTTTGTTTTCAACTTTTCGCCTTCCATAGACTCCTTGCATCGTGCTCCGTCTGGATTCTGGAATAAGATTCTCAGCCACTATGTGACTCTTTTGTGATAGATTATCCTAAAGTCGTTGTCTTCTACACCATGACTACTCACCCTATCTCACCTTGTGAAAGGGATGTAAGTGTAATCATAGGAGTTTAATCTCTTCGATCTTGTAGTGTTGAAGATGTCTCATGATCAAATTTAAAAAATCGGATCTGACAATTCAACCAGGAAAATTATGAATAGGTCATGTATGTTGACCCTAAAAATTCACCTTGAAAAAATTAGTTAAAAAATTACTACCGGTCAAATCGTGCAAACTAGTTATGATTTGCATGATTTTAAATTATTTTTATGAATGAAAATGGCATTATTTTTGCTTATTCTTAGATATATATTTAAACTTGTAAATCTAGTAGGTATTAAATTTTGAACCACTATTAATAATCAGTTCGATTTTTAATACATTGCATTGAGCATTTCATTTGACGCCTGAGCATAAATGAAAATAATAACAGGCGTTACTAATATTTTATCAAAAATAGAAAAATAGATAAAAACATTTGTATTCATTAAAAAAGATTATTTGGAAGCGGAAAAGTTTGTTAAACACTTTATAACATATGCTTAAAGAACACTTTTTATAAAATAAATTATATACTTCCTCCCTCTTTTATTACACGTTGCATCTTTTCTAAATTTTTTGTCTCTTTTTATTTGTTATTTTAGAGTAAACATATTTTTTCAATTTTATTCTTTTTTTTTCATTAATATATGGTTTATTATTTTACATTCTTATCTTGAAATATTTCAATAAATTTATTCCATCTTTTTCTTTGTATTTTCAATTATATTAGAATTTGTCCATGAAATAAAAAAAGAGAGAAAAGCATATGGGTACATTTAAGTCTAATTAGAAATTTCAAGTAAAAAAGTAAACAAGAATTATTTTAATTTTAAATTAAAGGATAGTTTTGAAAAGGCTATTAAAAATAAATTAAAATATTTTTTAATTTCTGTAAAACTAATTAAGTATCATGCTTAAAAAAGAACAAAGAAAGTAAAATATCAAAGTAAAAATGTATTTATTTCTCTCTTATCCCTTATTTGGTGCACTTTAAAATTAGAATTTATTTCATTTTAAAATAAATCTAACAAAATTATATTTAGGTTTAAATTTTTTAGATTTCATTTTATTTTAAAATCTCATTTTATTTATATTATTGTCATTTTAAAATCTCATGAAATAAAGTAAGATTTAATAAGAATTCATTTCATTTCAAATATAATATTTTCATCAAACAGTTTTATCCTTTATTTTTAAGTTATTAATAGTCATCTCTCTATCTCTCTTTAAATTTTCTCTCTCACTCTTAAGAATAATATTATAAATATAAATATTTGAAATACATTTCACAAGTTTTAATAAAGTTCCAATAAAAAAATTATTTTAAAGTGAAATGAAATCACATTTTATAAAATTTATTTCAAATAAAAGAATTTATTTAAAAATTAAATAAAATCATTTTTACTAAAATAAAATAAAGTAAATTTTATTTTTTAATATGTCAAATAAAGGGTTAAAGATTATCTAGAAGTTTAATAATTGTAAGCGTAAAAGCCTAATCATTTGATGTCAGAGAGAATAAATGAAAATAATAACAGCTGTACTAATTTTTTATTGAAAAAATTAGCGAAAAAAGATAAAAAAAAAAAACCATTTTTATTTATTATGGAAACCTTGTGGTCCAGTCTCATTATGATTTTTTTTTTTTTTTTGTTCTTAGGATATAAATTTTCATTTTGGAACCATATGGTGACTCTTAGAAACGGTGCTATCTAAAATATATATATCAAGGAAACTCAACAAATTGTCTACTGCAAATGAAATATTATCTTTAGTCACGGCATATATAAGGATGTGTGAAAAAAGGAAAACCCTTCTTCAAAACGAGCTAGCATTTACAGAAATGCAGAGCAATTGTTTATTCCCCTTGCTTTATACCAAAAGGCTAAATAAACTTTGTTCCAACCCCAACAAGCTCCTCCAGTCCTATTGCTCAACTGAACTCTTGCATATGACTTGGTAGCTACTTGAATACCGGACAACCATCAACCTCAATTCCTGGTGCAGTGGGGCAAGAAGCCAAAGGACAATGGTCAACATCAGTTCCCCACCACTTCAAATTATGCCCTGCATTTTGCAATGCAAAGAATAGTAAAACTCCCATAAAAGCTGTGCCTGCATCCAATGCTGCTGACAGAACGTAGTTGTACTTCTGCCACCACCGCTTTTGGTACCGGAACACAAAGTAATTGAAGATCATTCCGGTGATCAGCCAGCTCGCAATGTTGGTGGGAGTTGCCGGTGGCATTCCAGCAAACCCGTAAGCTATAACCGGTATGTTTATCAATGGAATCCATTTCTTATCAGGAAACATCTTGCTTAGTGCCCAAACTGGAACTGGCAACACTGCTCCAACGAGGTATAACCAGACGAGGTTTCTGTACATCCCATCTGATCCAAACAGGCGCTCCGGTCCTATCAGACCCCATATTACAGAAGCATCAAAGGTCACTCTGTATTTAGGGCATGTCCATGGACTGTTTTGGTGGGCTTTGTCATCCACACAGATGTCACGAATGTTATCCAACATCCACCAGGCTACTGCCAGGTTCACTATGCCAGCTACTACAGTTCCCGCCAGCTGTTTAGAAGAAAAGAAAAAATGTTTATTCAGGGAGAAAAAGAATCAAAAAAATCATTTTCTGATGTTAAAGTAGGACATAAGCTGCAGATACCTGAGCAGTATACATGCACCGAGGGGGAATTTTCATGTAGTGGCCGAGTTTAAGATCTGACAAGAAAGATAAAGCATGGACAGTGCTGATTCTCCCGTATATTTTGAATAGCAAGTTTGCAATTGGCTTCCCAGGTAACACATACCCAATCATGAACTGTGCTATTATATCAAATCCAGGTTGCTGCAAGTTAGCCACCAAAAGACAGATGTTAACAAAACAGGTATATGTTAGTTTCAGTAGAGATTTGACAAAACAACAACAACCAAACCATGTTGCATCAATTGGGATCTGTTACATGAATCATTTGACACCGTTGTGCTTATTACCTGGTTGGTAGTCGCCTGGATGACGCCGACAGGGAGGGTGACTATAAAAGAAAAGAAGAATGCAAAGAGCATTCCCCACCATGGCAGCTGCACATCCCTTTTCCATATAAAAGACATAATCAAGGATAGCACAATGCTCCCAACTAATAAAATCAAAAACCACCATTCAGGCACTTGCTTATAAGCTCTCATAAGTTTTGCATGCACATCCAACTTCACATTCTGCATTGCTGATCTACTCTGTCTCAAAATGTCACTGTGAAAGGGAACAAAGTTGTGTTAATTTCATCATCAAAGACATCTTATCACAGAACACTTATAAACTTCAATAGCTGCTTACCGGCCATGGAAGAGTGCCACATGAACAAGAGTTGCTGCAAATCTCGCAAAGCCTGATCCAATAGATAGTGCAAACAGAGGACTAAGGTATAACTTGCCATATTTGTTGTATGCAGCAACGTCAAGATCATAATTAGAACTAACGATCTTGGTAGTATCATACTTATGTCCACTGGATGTGAACAACTGGTTGGAAAAAATGGGGAATTTTCGAGAATCAAAAGTGTCAAACTTCCAGTAACATAAAGGTACTATGACGTAAATGAAGATGATGAATCCAACTCCCACATTAACAATGGAAGTCCAAGGTGTCACCAGGGGGCTGCCATGGTAAGCTGAGATTCCAGCCCAATCAAGTGTGAAAGCACCTATTCCAAGCCCATGGTAACCTGACCCTATTTGCTGTGCTGTGATGCTGTGGGGCCATGCCCAGCACACCCATGAGAAGAATGTTAAGATGGGAAATAGATAGCCTGGGAGTGCATAATAGGCAAAGCTTGCAAACAATGCAAGGAGGAAAAACTTCATCCTGGTAGGACCTTTTGATTTATGCTCCTTTTCATGAAGTGCCCTGCAGCCAAAATAATAAAAGTTATTGATGTGACCAGAATATCATTAGAAGAAAGAAAAACAACAAAACAAAACTAAGCTTTATCCCGTTAAATAGTATTCGCTACATGGGTGATCCGACTTCATTCTGCTCTATCAAAGACTATATTGTTAGTTAAATCATTTAATATAAGATCAATTTTATAATTTTTACCATCATCTATCCTTTATAGGAAATAACGGACAAATAAATAAAGAATTTATCAAATCATCTGGTGTATGTTGTTGTCTTGGTGAAGATACTGAGCTTGCCTATCTGCAAATTCTAAAACAACAGTTGGAAGAACTAAGGGCATGATATATATATATATATATATTCCCTTCGACCTTTTCTGTGTTCAGTGTTTCGCTATTTCATACAGGGAATATTGGACCATTTGGACATATTGTCTTTCGGAAATGAACCTTTCAGGAGCTTTAAGATGCACTTACCTCTATTTCGGTCTATGGAAAAATGGGGAAAAAAAAAAAGGGTGGGACACATAAAAAGAGAAAGATCAATGGAAAAAAGGTGGAGCATGTGAAAAGGAAAAAGAGTAGAAAATAAGTTTTCTAGCGTTTGAATGTTGTGGGAAACCAATGGTGGAAAAAAAAAAAAGATTAAAAAAGTACCTTCAAAATCACAAAATATTTTTCTGATTGAATGCAGAAAAGAGTAAAAATTTTAGAGTTTATCAGACTACGTTTTTGACTCACAATATAAGTAATTTTATCAGACTACTTTCTTAGGTTCAATCAAATTAAATAAAAAATTAATATTTTCATTATTTTCTTTTTTATATATTCTATACATTCAAATAAGTGAAAAATACATTTTCATATATTTTCTTCGTATATCTTTGTTCTTTTTCCATATATTTTTATTACCTTACTCTCTCCCACATCCAAATTTAACGTTAGTACAAGGATTAAGCACATAGAAACTCCCCCAGAAGAGATTGAAGAGAATAACATCATGCTTGCACCATAATTACAGCTACAGGCCGTTCAAACCAGTTAAAGAAATTGAAACTTAACCCAATAATTTGTATTTATTTTCTGCCACTAACGTAAGTTTCGTAGCCAATAAAATAGATAAAATTCATCTTTATTGATTTGACTTCCAAAATTCCATCGCCAATACCTTTATCCATGCATTTTTTTTACCGAAATACTTTACAGAATATATTTGTAAATTCTTAAGTAAAATCCTTCATTTAGTTGTGAAACAACTTTAGTCAGACAACACAGGATAAACACCCAGCAGTTCAACGGAAAGTTCTTATTATCTTCATTATCATAAATTTTTAGGACTGGTATAAGTTTACTTCACCAATGATGGAGATGACATTCTCAACATTTCTTATAATTTTACGGATTTTTTATAGTTTTTCTCCATAATAATATTCCTTAGTTTAGGAAAATTATGAGAAGATAAACTTCTACCACGTTTTGTAAATTCAGAACAAGTTCCGTTTTTTCCTCAATCGGATGATTAGCAAGTTTCTTACACATATGCTTTTCCGGATTTCAACTCAGGTAATTAAAAAGGGAAAAACCCAAAATTTTATATAATATGCTACTGGACTGCTAAAGTTACCAGAAGTTCAAAGCAATTTCAATGAAACAAAAAATATTAAAGCAAGGAATGAGAATGAACCTAAATAAAGAGACTTGAGCAAGGTTTGATGGCCACCACATTTCAATAGGATCAACCAGGTACCTCCTTAGAATCCCAGCCCATCCATAGCCCAATAACTGCAAAGTGCAAACCATCATTATATATACATTAAAGCAAAGAATTTTATCAAAGTATGAAAAACATTGCGAACAACTGGAAAACCGAGTGAAAAAGAAAAAAGATCTATCAATGGAATATTTACTCCAACGAAGAAATGGATTTTGTATTTAAAATTGAATTCATCTTATAAGCCTTCTGTCATCGAAACAAAACCCCACAAAAATATAATAAAATAAAGAACTAATAGAGAGAACCTCTACAAATTTACTT
Organism: Sindora glabra; assembly: GCA_020226215.1. Classification (NCBI taxonomy): domain Eukaryota; kingdom Viridiplantae; phylum Streptophyta; class Magnoliopsida; order Fabales; family Fabaceae; genus Sindora; species Sindora glabra. Next base: position 14,139,687 of record CM035226.1, on the reverse strand, counting down.
CATGTAAACAAAAATTAAAATTGGGTTTTGCTTGTTGAGAATCATAATTTTTTTTTAAAAAAAAGTATAAATTATGTGATTTTTTTTTCTAATTCTGTTAAATATTTGTATTTTTTCTTACAAAAAAAAATTACAAATTCTTACATGAAAATTTTTGCAACTGTTCAACACAGAAAATTTTCGAGTCTTTTCTGAAAACAAATTACAACGAAAGTTTATTAGAAAAAAAAAAAAACTGTAACTATTTTTTCCTTTTCATGAAAACAGGAACCATATATAAATACCATACACCTGAAAATTAAATTTACCCAGTGAAAGTACACCCATATACGTTTTTCTTTTTTCTTTAACCTGCTTCTTCACATCCTTAAGCTGGTAACAAATTGAATGATTAAAATATTGCAATATAATAATAAAAATAAATAAAATACATAAAAAGACAAAAGAGATACATATAAAATTCTGAGGCGCGGTGAATTAACCTGGGTTGTCAAGACGATGAGAAGGCCGCAGAGAAAGTTCAAATTCTGTTTGTAATAAGCTTTCATGACAGTAATGGCGCCAATAGAGTAAGCATCACCACCGCCAATAGACACACCACAGTTGGCAAATATAGTGATAATAACGTGCTCTTTAATATTGAAAGGCCCGGGATTCAAGCTGAATCTCCAACTCGGAATTCCGTACTCCTTCGTCGGAAGCGTTGCCGCCATGAACTTCCCGATCGGCAGAACGGCGATTTGCATGAGAATGGCGGAGATGGTGAGAGGCTGAGTCCTGTAGGTGAAGAAGGTATTGAGGAAGATGAGAAGAATACAGGAAATCAAACCTAGAAACCATGCTCGGAAAGTCATCACCGGCAGCGACGGATCGTCGGTCTCAGGCACCACCAGAGCGACCTCCTCGATCGGGCACCTGTCTTCGGATGCTTCCTCGCTGGTCGCTTCTTCGGTGTCCGTGTGGTTATTCTTGGACGCCATTGGAGAAGACAATGTGAAGATCAGCGGGAAAACCGAGCTGTTAGCGAGAGCTTGCTCTGTTCTGTTGAAATGAGTGATTGCGCAGCGACGAATTGTCAAAAAGCGTAGCTTAGCGGTGATTATATAAGGAGGATCGGATTTATGTGAAGTGTCTGAATTACCCTCGATTAATTGGTGCATGGGAGAAAGCGAAGATGACAGGGGACGGGGGGGAGACTCTTCTGCCACCACTTGTTTTGACCAGCGCTGACATGTTTTGGTATACAGAGAGCGATTGACAGGACCGTCCACTTAGTTGAGAAATGGAAACATTACGAGTGAGTGAGATTGGCCGTTCCGATTAGAATCGATCTATTTGACGTATAAGTAACCATTAAAACAATTAATTATATATATTTATTTTATGTTTGCAGATAAATGATTATATATAATTTATTTTTTATTGATGTACAGAATAATATTTTTTTAGTGTGAAAAGTATTAAAAAATACAATAACAAAGCGCGAGAGAATAATAATTTTTTTTTGTTACAATCGGGGACGGATAATAGAGATAAAAGATTAACAAATTAATTAACATAGATATAAATTTTAATAATTTTATTTATATTTCAATTCAATTAAAAATAAGTTATTTCTTAATTGTAATTTTTTATAATTGATTATTAAAAGTTTACCGGAGTGTAACTAATATTTTTTTAAAAAATTATTGATCAATTATTTTATTTATCATTAATTATTAAAATTTTAATCAATATACCACACACAAGGAATTAGTGTATTAAGATTCAAAAATAGCAATATTATATACATCAAAAATAAAATTTGAAATTAGTCATTGAATATAAATTAAGAGTCATTATTAAATATAAAATAATCAAATAAATTTGTAAAATTTAATTTAATTAATATAAAAAAATTAAAATTTAATTTTTAATCTCATTTTCAATGCTTATAATATTTTTTATTCAAAAAAATTTCAGATTCAATTATGATTTAGCTCACGAATCATTGTGAATAATAGAAAGAAAAAAAATGCACAAACATGAAATCCTAGAAAGGAATTAAATTTAATCCACCATTGGAATCTGAAAACATTTGAGATTTAATTATGATCTAATTCATTAAATCATCATGAATAATAGAAAAAAATATGGACACCATATGAAATTCATTAAGAAATTAAATTTATTCTATTATTAATCATAAATTAATTTTACACTCTTATTTAATTAAATATTATTATATTAATAAAAATTATTAAATTAAAATTAAAATATTTCTAATGTTAAAAAAATAACTAATTTTCAATGAAGTGTCATATTTTTACTTATTATAATGCAAAAAATTATATATTAATAATAAATCAAATTTAAATTCATTTAATAACACATATAAAATTTATGTTATTGTTTCGCCTGTTTGTTTCTTAAGAATAAAGGCACTAAATTACCACAAGAGATATACGCAACATATCGAATTTACTAATACACATAAAATTTATTTCATTATGTTGCCTGTTCCTTTCTTGATAATAATGTTATATGGACAATTCAACTGTAACCACACTAATGGGTATGAATACTTCAATTCATAATAATTATAATCATTTATCATCTATATTATTTTGTATAATTTACATTTTTTATTATTTAAATAAGGTAATAAAATAAAATTCTCTTTTTGATATATTTATTTTTTATATTTATTAATCCCAACTTTAACAAATTAAATATAATATTTTTTATTTTTCCTATATAGTTTACATAATTTTTTTCTTTTTTTTAATTTATATTCTATCAAATGTTGATTGATTTGTGACATAAAAAATTATAAAAATGTAATTATTTAGTAATATTAATATTAGGATCTCATATATTCTATTATTAATAAAAAATTTCACATAAAAGGTGTTATGTTATTGAAAAAAGTAAACACGATCATAAATTGTTATTTTTAGTAAAAATAATTTAATAATTTTAATAATTTAAAAATATATGATAAATAATAGTGTAAAATTATTTTCTTTATAACATCAATAAATCAATTTAAATTCTAAAAATTAAAAATCAACTTGCTCAATAAATTTTTTTATTTTAACACGTTAAAATAATGTAACAAAATTTTGTAATATCACTTTCCATATTATTAAAAATTGGTACAATTTTTCTACATTTAATAAAAATATCAGTTATTTTTATTTTTGTGAATTAACTTGTTTTTCATTAATAACATTAAAAATATATTATATGGTTAATATGAAATTTTATAAAAATAAGCTTAAAAATAACTAAAATATAGGGCGGAATGTACAAATGAAGGTATTGGTTCATTATATCTAATATGTTATATGAAACTTATTTGGCAGGCTATTAAAAATGATTGAAAATATAAAATATTATAAAATAAATTAAAATTAAATTTTACTTAAAATTATTATTAAAAAGTACTCTTATCCTAATATATGACTTTATATAATATTTATTTAATTAAATTTACTTTTTCTTAAATTTACATTTGATTAAAAATTTTATATTTGCATTTTGAACAATTGTGATATTTATTAAATTTTTTATTACAGAATAACTTATTTAATAAATAAAAAAAATTGAAATTAAATAAAAATTAAAATAAGATTTTATCATTTCTCATTCATCGTCCCATTACTATCAATAAATTATGAAGATATGTGTAATAATTTTAAGTTTACCTAATTAATAGTAATTAATATATTTATAGTTGTTTTTATATAACAATAATATATTTGATAAAATAAATTATTCATGTTATATTATATGATTATTTATAATTATATAATAAAATATAAAATAAGCATACATTTTGATGTTTATAGAAATCAATTAAATTCAAACTTTTTATTAGTGTGTTGAATAATTTTTTTATATATTGAATAAAATTCAAATGATATATTAATGAATCAAGTTAAATGATTTTTTGGTGAGATAAACATAATCACTTCTAATTTCTATTAAAAATATAATAAAAATTAAAAACAAATTATTTTAGTTATAAAATTTTAAAAATATAATAATTATAAATTTTAAAAATAATAATTAATTATTATATTTACTGTAAACATAATTTACTTTTCTTTATTTTTAAGAAGAAATGGGATTTAAGGGAGGTTTATATATGAAAAGTAAAATACAAGACTCCTTTATCAACTCTACTAATCTTAGAATTGTTATAAGAATTAGCTATATTCTTAAAAGTAATAAATATTTTATTTAATACTTAATAATATTTTAAAAATTATGTTTATATTTTTAAATTAACATTTGGTTCAAATATAACTAGAAAAGTAAAATTTTCTTCAAATATTAATAAGTGAAGCAAAGATTTTAATAGATGGACAATATATGATAAAGATAAAAAAAAATTGTTCATAATAATATATTATGGGTATATCTATAATATAAGTAGTTAACTAGTCATATAAGTTATTAATTAAATTATCACAATCCTAAAATTTTGGTGGGTAAAAAATGGTTCAAAATTTGTTATTTACTCAAAATATTTGTACCGTAACTACTATTTTGGATATGGAAAAATTATTCATGATATATTTGATGATGCACTTGAATAGAATGAAAAAAATGAAATGAAAATATTTATTTGTAAAAAATTATCAAATGGATATTCCTGATGAAATTTGATAAAAAATAATCATTTTAAAATTTCTATTTCATAACAAAAGTAATAAAATAATTATTTCATCATTTATAGAATTTTTTTTCAAATTTATAGTTCTCATATTATCTTTTTTTACAATATTGCCCTGTATTGATAAATAATAAAATAATATTAATTTTTAATTTTTTTATTCAAATATTTTAGTAATTATATTTTTAATAATAAATTTTAAAAATAAAATATTTATGTATTCTTTGTAAACAATTGATATTAATTTTTTATTTTTATTTTATAATTTTTAATTATAATATTGAAAAATAAATTTTAAATATAATAAATTTATAATAAAAATATCATACATTATTATTTTACTATTTAATATGCATGCTCCATTCCAAATTATATATGTGTTCAATTATAAAAGTTTGTAAATGAATAATAAATAACAATAACATTTTGAATGTAAATATAATTTTAATTTATATTTTTTATATTAAAAAGTATTATTATTATTTTATTTTTCTTTTATAATATTGGTTATACTAGACATAATTATAAAAATGAACTTAACTGCTCATTTCATTCACCATATCTAACGCAAGATAAAGGAGCCAAATTCACACAAATTTTTCTTAGAAAAACAAAGGCAGTGGTTGAGATTGTCCGATCAACAGAGGCAACCTAGCCTATCAATCTCACAAAGATGCTAAGAACGAAACGGAGTAACATATTTATGGACATGATAGTCAGTGTTTTACTAAATAAACCTTAGAATTATGATTAAAATTTATTTTTTCATTTATGTTTTTTCTTATTTTGATTATTTATGCTTTTCTTTGAATAAATGCAGATTGGATTATTGTTATTTTTTATAAAATAAGTATAATTTAATATTTATTTATTTATTTATATTTTATGTTTAGCTATTTCTTTCTTGCACTTCTTCTTAAAAATTGTGAATTCAAATTCTTTTTATAGTCGCACCCTTTATGATCTATTCATATTTTCAAAGGCACTTTAACAAAATAACTTTTCATAAGAGGGGAGAGACAAGAGTACTCCACAACTCTGATGTGATTATATTTTAATTTTATTAATTTTATAAATTTATGAATAAAATATTTTAATTTAAAAAAATATAAATTAATATTTATAATTTGTTTAATTAACTATTTTATTGAATAGCATAATTTTTCATTAAATTTTTAAATAAAGCTTCATTTAATTTATATAAGAAATAAATTCTTATAAGTAATTAAACTTCACAGAAAGTAAATTTTTTTGTAAAGTCCAAAATTATTTGATTGATATTAAAGAAATAAATTTTTTTAGGAATTAATTATCTATATTTTATTTGGTTCAACTTTTAATTTCTTAAAAAGTATCAATAATATGATTATTATACTCCTTATAATTATAATACAAAAAAATAAAATTATTAATGAATTTCAATTATTTTTATTTTTTTAAACAATGTATCTTATATCATTTGTTTAATAACTTTTTTAAATTTTTTATTTTAATAAAGAATTAACATTAACTTAATAAATTATGTATAAATTATTAAAATAACTCATCTCTTGTATTTTTATTTTCAAATTTATAATAATTATGTAAAACACATATAATTATAACAATACTACCTAAAATATTTTCAATATTATGGAATGTTAACATTTTAAATATTAAAAAATACTTAACCTTTGAATGAGATAAATCTCAATGAGTAAATAAAATGGTAAGGTTATCATTAGTTAATATTAAAAAATATATTTTTATATTTATTTTTATGCAAAATGCAGGTGGTCCAACTTACTAAGGAAAAGTAGATAAGTTGCTTTTTATATTTTATAGGAAATTCTACTTTTTCCATTTTAGTATTTAGTGACCAATCAAACAATCAATTCAATACATATTTTTTAAAAAGTTTTACTTTCCACCAAATTTTTTATCAACCAAACAACCCCTAATAATCATAATATCAATATTGGTTGATTTATAATATCATTTTTCTCACATAATTTCATATGTATACAATTAATGGAAATTAAATTAAATATATTTACAAAATTATGTATAAAAAATAATATGATAAATTAACATGTAATAATAGTGATATTTTTATTTAAAATTTAATAAAAATGATATAATTTAAATGTTAATTAAGTGAATCATTGGTGTTAATTTTAAATTATTATATAATTAAATGATCTAATTTACAAGTTTTTAGAATTAATAGAGACAAAATATAAATACTGCAAAATAAAATAGAATACTTTACAATTTTCCCTTCATATGTGACATAAGTTTTTAACGGCATTTTACAATTATTTCCTATTATTTAAACTTTAAACAAGAATGACTCTCATTAACTATAATCATCTTAATGGCATCAAAAGGAAGGTGATCAAATTCAAATGTAAAATTAAGTTTCAAATTTTTTATATTCATTGAATTAAATTTTATAAATTTATTTTATTATCTTATATTTAATGCTAATCTTTAATTTATATGTGAAATTTAATTTTAGATTTTATATTTTGTGTGTATAGTATTTCTGATTTAAAATTTTAAATTGTGTTTTATCAATTAAAAATCTAAAATGATTACTTACCAAAATCCAAAGATTGGAATATATAATTCTTCTAAAATGTAAAAGAAAAAATTATGGATATATAATAATGTAAATAGCTGCATAATGTAAATAGCTGCATGGGGGTGGGGTGTGGGTCGGTCTCTTCCGGCGTGTGAATGGTGCATGCTGCGCATAATCTCCCACGTTTTTTTCCAAGGCTCCCTTCCAAAATGGAAGCGCGGAACGATACGGTAAAATGCCACGTCGGAAACGGGGTCCACCAGGCTATATTGGCGCCAAAATCACGTAAAGCGCTATTGGACAATCATCATTGTTGAACCTACTTGGCGACCACATCGGAAGCCAAGCTCGTGGCTGCGTGTGTCGTGAGTGAATACCACGGCAGGTATATGAGGCATCGCTAGCCACGTGTAAATAAAGTGCATGGCGGCAGCTGAGGACGAAAAATCTTAGACGCATCAATTATCACAGTATCCTCACTTTAAACCAATAAAAATAAATCGATTATTAACTTTATGGTACTTGCAATGTATTAAAAACTAATTCTTTCTTTTTTATCTTTTATTATTTTTGCAGTTATTAGTTTATAAATAATAAAAATTAATTCAATTTATTTATTTTGATAAAAATTTTAAAATTATCTTTTAGTTCTTTATTATGTATAAAATTTAAAATAATTAAAAATAAATAATAAAATAAATATATTGAGATATTTAAAAAATAAAGTATTTATAAACTAAATTTATTTATTTTTGATAAAATTTTTAAAATTATCTTTTATTTCTTTATTATGTATAAAATTTAAAATAATTAAAAATAAATAATGAAATAATAACATAAATATATTGAGATATAAAAAAAATAAAATATTTATCAATAAAATAGAATGATAAAATTAAAAAATATATTTAATATTTTATTAAAATTCTAAAGTAACAAGTAAAAGGAATTAAAACTTTCTTCAAAATGTGATAAATAATAAAAATAAAAAATTTTAATTTTAATATATTACAAATTATAATTCACTTATTCCTATTAACGAATAATTAAGATATGTATTCTAATAAAAAAATATATATTATAATTGGATTATACGATAACCTTTCACCTAGAACATGACATGATTTGGTTCAAGGAGCGTAATAATTACATAATTTAGCAAGCAGAGAATTTCCATTGTGAGATGCGAGTGGCGCCTACCATTTCATGACAGTAATAGTTTATTGATAAGCATAACATATGTTAAGAACTTTTGCCTAGTGCTTCATTGTTAATAATTATAAAAGCAAACATGGGAAGAATATAATAAATAATAGTACTGATATATTAGTTCTATATTTTCTTACTTGGCAATGAACTTTTCTGGTACATCTGACACGTCAAGTGACACGTTGGACAAAAATTTGTGCCATGCTCGTGAATGTAACACAAAAAACAAGGATTCCACGTACGGAATTGCATTTATGTGTCAAGGGGTGGCGTTAAAAGTGTGATAATATGTGGATTGTGGATTATTAAGTCAGCATTGTGCTGGAAATGGTAAATTTAGCGCTGGTGGTTGGTTGGCCTTAAATATTGACAACTTTTCGCGAGGAATTAGTGGTATCATTAAAAATGTTACTCCTTTTAGTTATTCAAGAATCGAGATATCTATAATAAGGATATTAAATAGTTTCAATAATTTTTTTATTATGACTCAATTACTACTAAATTAATATAATAAGAACAAATTTAAAAAAAGATTACAAAATATATTCTTAATTTCCTCGAGCAATAGACCAATAAATTTTTTTTCTAAAACCACAGGCGACAATGAATGAAGGAAATAAATTAAAATAAAAATCCATGTATTCTAGTTGTTTTTACTTTATCATTTCGAGGCTTAAAATGTTTTAAGGGATAGATCCCTAGCATTTGTTAGCATGCAAAATCTGTGATTCTTTTGGTCTAAAAGCTAAAAAAATATGACAACTGTCACATAGCATTCCAAAATTTTAACTACCATGGTCAGCAAGACTGTCACAACCTTTATGTTATTGGTTCGTTTATTGCCGTATTTCTCCATGTATCGTTTGTTGTCATAATCAGGCAACACGTAAACCTTTTTTTTTTTTTTTATTGAATTACGCATAAGAAAGAACATAAAAATTATTTGATAATGAAAGGTAGACTAAAATTCAATTTGGGTCTTTTAAGGTTGAAGTTATATTAATTTTATTTCTGTAAAATTAATTTTATATTAAATTTTAATTTAATTCCTCCGCACCAGATACATCTTACTTTGGGGTGGCTTTATGCTTTTATTTATTTATTTTTGAAATATTCATAGTTAGTCTCCTCAAAAATCATAGAATTTTTATATAAATCTTTAATGAAATTTATTTTAACCGCTACAATACTTTCTTTTTAGCTTTGCGCTTGAGATAGAATTGTTGAATTATTATATAAAATAACTAAAATTTAACATAAAATTAATCTTGTAAAAACTAAATTAATACGGGCATTAAAATAGAATTTTAGTCATAGAAGGTCCCTTAAAATTTACATTGACAGCATTTAGAATAAATTAAAAACTCTATTTTAATCCTTAAAGTGTTAGAATTCTATCAATTTTATCCCTAAAATAAATTTTGCATTAATTTAATTTTCAAATATTTAAATCGAGCTAAAATTTTACTTGAACTTAAATCTTTGATAACAAAATTGATACAAACTTTATCTTAAAAATAAAATTCATAGAAATATAATATTTTAAAAATTAAAATAGTATTTTTAATCTAAAATAAATAAAATTGAGTCAAATTAAAAAGTTTTCTTTATAATTCATTCTAGAATAAATGAAGGATATTATATAGGGGGAAAGATCTCCAAACTAATTTACATATAATATTAGTCACATTGAAGGTTATAAAAAGTATCACAGAAAAGTTGTAAAAAGAGAAAAAGGGAAAAAGAATAACAATCTATGAGAATACAAAGAGAATAAAGGAAATGAAAAGGAGTGATTAAAGCTCATAATATTTTTCTCCGTTTGTTTTCTCATTTTCAAAAGAAAAGTGTAATGGAGATAAATTCATCCGGTCTATTGTTCCTTCAAGACCCTTCCTCTTAACTTTGGACAATGAAAAGCAAAATTGTATCAGATGAGAAAAGTTCCTACGCTCTCTAATCATTTAAAATTTGTCAATAATTGAATTATATTTGAGTACTTACTTACTTGAAAGAATTCGATATAATGCACATTTTTATAAATTTTGAAAAAAAATTATACCTTTTTATAAAATGTTCATTAGATTTTATAATTTTTTTAAAAATTATTTTAAGTTAATACCTTTAAAGAGTTTTTGTTACAGAAAAAACTTAGATAAGCTTCTTTAATTATTTGTTGTAGGATTCCTCATTCAAATTATAATATGTACATTAATTACTATATTAATTATTAATAACTTTAATTTGATAATTATAATAATTAGTAAAATATTTTAATTATATTAAAATAATTAATATATATGTTGTAATCTTAATAAAGAACTTTACGATATATACCTAAAGAACTTTATCTACATTTTACACTTCTTTAATACAATTATATATTGAAGAAGAATAAAATCATTATACCAATAATAAATTATCAAGAATGAAATTGTTTTAAAAAATTTTAATAGTAAATTGACGATTCTTCAAAATCATAATAAGAATTCTTGTAATATAATTTTATATTGACAAATATTATTGTTTGGTTCACATAAATAGTATGAAAAGTACAAATTTTTAGAAAGTAGGATTTCTTTAAATTGTTTGATTGACTGTTAAGTGTAAAATTAGAAAAAGCAAAACTTTTTCTAAAGTTCTACTTTACACAACTCATAAGAAGTTACTTATTCACATTGTTTGGAAATTTTTTTTTTCATATTTTTCATAAATAAAAATACTAAATTATTTCTACTTAATATAACTAATCATCAATTTATCTTTTTATTATCATTATTTAAAAATTATAATTTATATAATTTTTTAATAATAATTATAGTATATTAATTATAAAATATAAATTATTTTAATTTTTATGGTAAATTAAAAAATAAAAAATTATCAATTTAATAATGCTATGATGGAAAGAAAAATTAATAATATAATTTTAAAAAAAGTAATTAAATATAATTAGAATCCATCAATATTTTTTATTTCTTATATTAGAAATTTGAATGATATATTAGTCATTTTAATAATACTTCTTAAAAAATTTAAAGTTAAATTAAATAAAATATACAAAGTTAGTTTCTAGAAAGTATTAACTCATTAATGTCAACAAACAACAATTTTGTGCATTTTAGAAGAAGTTCATGATTACTTCCTAAAAAATTAAATTTTTAACTAAAATTTACTTTCTGTATAAATCAAGAGTCATTTGGCTTGTACAAGAAATAACTTCCTACACTGTAAAAAATTAAATTTCTAAAGAAATAACTTTTTGTATAAACAATTTTGTATAGTTTCCAAAAAGTATTAATTCATTAATGTTAACCAACAATAATTTTATGCATTTTACAAGAAGTTCATAATTATTTCCCAAAAAGTTAAATTTTTAACTAAAATTTACTTTCTATATAAATCAAGGAGTCATTTGACTTATACAGGAAATAACTTTATATACGAAATTAAATTTTTAAGAAAATAACTTCTTGTATAAATTTTTGAAAAAGTATTCAAATTATTTTGTTGACGCATAAAAATAATATTTCTTAAAAAATAATTTTTTATATTTTTTTTAGTTCAACTTTAAATATTGTAAAAAGTATTAATAAAATAATTATTATATCATCAATATTATTATAATATAAATTAATAAATTTTAGTTATCATTAATTAAATTTAATGAGAATAATTTTATTATTATATCTATAAATAATACGAAAAATAGAACTTAACTGAAAGGGAGGTGAGTAAGTTATTTTTCATATTTTATGAAAAGTAAGACTTTCCAAAAAGTTCTATTTCTTCCAATTTATTAGATAATTGCTAATGAAATAAACAATTTCTTTCTTATTTTTCCAAAAATAGAACTTTGCATGTTATTAAAATAAATCAAATGCCCTCCAAGTTATCCTAAAAATATCACATCAATGATAAATTATGAAGAGTTAATCGAATCATTCCAAAATTGTCAACCATAGATTGCACGTTACTTGAATTGATCCCAAATGAAAAATTAGGATGTATATAAAAGTGAGATCACTTGAAAGATTTGGTCATTTTAAGGATATATCTATTATTTTTCAAATAAAATGTATGCATTGAGAAAATATAATATCATCTATTGCACGTAACTTGAATTGATCCCAAATGAAAAATTAGGATGTATATAAAAGTGAGATCACTTGAAATATTTGGTCATTTTAAGGATATATCTATTATTTTTCAAATTAAAAGTATGCATTGAGAAAATATAATATCATCTATTTTGTTAGTGTGGCATGAAAAAACATAAAAAAATTAGTGCTATTCTCATACAAATATTACTAATTATATTATTTTTTAATTCAATAATTTGATTTGATAAAAAAAATATCATTTTTTCTTATAAAAAATAACTTCTTTTGAAAAAATTATATTATTGAACTGAAAAAATAATATATTAACAGATTTATATAAAAATAACGCTAAATTTTTAATAGTAACATAGCAATAGAAGGTTTTTCCGCCCCATGCCTCTTGCTATCGCATATTATTGACTGGCAAATAGAACTAAATTAGCTATAAGAGTCTAATTTTGGTGACTTGAAAATTAAATAAATAATAGTATTACTTATACACTACACTTCCTATTAACAAGATTAGTAATCTCAATTAAAATTAAAGTGGAGATATTTTCAAATGCTTCTAAGTGAGAAAGGGTATATTAAATAAAGAATAGCATCACTTACACACTAAACTCATCATATTAACAAAATTAAAAGTATCACTTATACTTAGTAATTTTTATTTTTTATTAAATTTTATAATTTTATATATAAGCTAATTCTTATTTACCTATTTTAAGTCAAAATTAATAACCACAATTGCTAACTCTATTAATTGCCAAAATATTCTCTCCACATAATGTTAAAGAAACTTGTAGTGATGTAGAGAAAACAAAAGATACGAGAACAAAAATGAAATAGTTGCCAAAATATTCTTTCCACAAAATTTAAAGAAATTTGCAGTAATGTAAAGGAAGAAAGATAGGAGAGGGTGAAATAATTGAGGAGGTTGAAATGATGCAGATAGAGAGGTTAAAGGAGGACGTAGGGGGTTAAAATACCAAATTACAGTTATTTCATAAACTATTTTCTGCTTTACCACGGTTTCAAAATTATTTATCAAAATACGCAGGGCGCCACACTGTATGGCGTCATCGGCCGCTGATGCGCAGCTGCACAGTTCACGAATTCGCTATGCACGAAGGGCTGGGAGGCGCCATTTCACTTGGCGCCTCCCCAGCCATAAACTTAAGTTTAGTAAACTTAGGGCCTGGGAGGCGCCAAGTGAAATGGCGCTTCCCCAACCCCATTTTATAAATTAATTAAATTTTATAAATTTATATATTTATTTATATAATTTTTATTTTATTATTATTTATAATAAAATTATAATTTTTAAAATATAATTAATTATATTTTATGATATTATTTATATATATTATAATTTAAAATTAAGATATAATTATATTAAAATTAAATTAATTATATTTTATAAAAAATATTTAGATTTATATTATAAATAATGTAGATTGTAAATTAATAAAAATATAAGGATAAATTTGAAAAGATAGTAATTTATATATATAAAAAATATTTTCAAATTAATAAAAAATATTTTCAAATATTTAGATTTATATATAAATTTAAAAAAATTTGAAAAGATAGTAATTTATATATAAAATTTTTTTTCAAATTAATAAAAAATATTTTCAAATATTTAGATTTATATATAAATTTGTATACAATATAAAAAATTGTATACAATTTTATTATATCTACATTCAGATTAAGATAAATTTGAAAAAATTAATCTGATCTACTATTTGATCTACTATATTTGATCTACAAATTTATATTAAAATTAATATGCAATATATATAAAAAATATTTTCAAATATTTAGATTTATATATAAATTACTATCTTTTCAATTTTTTTTTCAAATTTATCCTTATATTTTTATTAATTTACAATTTACACTATTTATAATATAAATTTAAATATTTTTTATAAAATATAATTAATTTAATTTTAATATAATTATATCTTAATTTTAAATTATAATATATATAAATAATATCATAAAATATAATTAATTATATTTTAAAAATTATAATTTTATTATAAATAATAATAAAATAAAAATTATATAAATAAATATATAAATTTATAAAATTTAATTAATTTGTAAAATGGGGCTAGGGAGGCGCCATTTCACTTGGCGCCTCCCAAGCCCCAAGTTTATTAAACTTAAGTTTATGGCTGGGGAGGCGCCAAGTGAAATGGCGCCTCCTAGCCCTTCGCTAATTGCGCAGTTGTGCGAATGCGTAGCGAAGGCGCCATGTTGAAAGATGCCATGTTGAAAGGCGCCTTCAGCGGTCCTTCAGCGGCCGATGACGCCATACAATGTGGAGCCCTACGTATTTTGATAAATACTTTTGAAACCGTGGTAAAACGAAAAATAGTTTATGAAATAACCGTAATTTGATATTTTAACTGACGTAGGGAGAGAATAAAAAAAGAATAAGAAGGAAGAAAGATGCGAGCGTGTGGAAAAGAAAGAAAATGAAGTAAAGTAGAAATGGATAGCAATAAAAAGGATAGGCGAGAGAGAAGGAAAAAAATTGGAGGGGGAGTTTGAAATTATGTAAGATAGGATAATTTAACAGAATAATTTTTCAATTAAAATAATTTTTTTTGATATATTGCTATTTTTATTACCTAAAATTTTTTCCCATTGGTTATTTTTTATTGCCAATTTTTAAATTATTTCCAAATATAAAAATTTTAAAAAATAATTTCCAAAAGAGCACGGACAATAAGATTCATCCGTTTTTTAGATATCAAATGCTTGTAAATAATTTGAATATGTTAATAATTTTTTACTTGGACTGAAATTGCTAATGAAACAGTACCTAGTATCCATTTGTTAAGAATTAAGACAAAATGTGCTCTCAATTTTTTTTTCTGGAAAAAGAGCAACGTACTTGACCCTAAAAATAAAACAAAAATAAGAAGACGGCATTTTCAGTAGCCATGGTCTCCGGGCAGATGAATTTGATTTTTCTGAAGTGTGAAATACATTTTAAAGAATAAAATGAATAACTATAATCATTAATAAAAAATTAAAAGATAAAAATTTGTTAAATAATAAATTATTAAAATAATTTTTTAATTTATAATTATTTCTTCTCTTATTTTTTTCTTAATAACTATGATGATCTATTTTAATCTTTAAAATGTATTTTAAAGCCGAATCTAAGGTTAAATGGAGTGTAAATGAACGGAAAGTGAGGAAAATATTATAATAGTTTGTTTCAAAGGGTAAATTTTTTTTATAAAAAATAATTATAAAATATTAAATAAAAATAAAAATAAAAATATTTTTTAATATTAAATGTGAAAATTTTGAGTGAATCCACTTGCTATATATTTTAAAATAAAATTTGATTTCCTCCACTTTTATAATTTTAAATATCATTTTTTTAATCATATAAGTGATATGTCACTTTTTTATTAATATAGATGTAAATATTACTGCTTTTTATATTTTGTTGAGTCAGAAGATTATTTTAAATTTTAAATATTCCTTAATTATATTATCAAAATATCTTATTTATTAAGGGTTTGTTTGACATCAATTTTTTTCAATTGATTATAATTTCAACTCATTTATAAATAAATTATATTATTTGAAAATTATATCAAAAATAAATATTTGAATTTATTTATAAATAAATTATTTTATTAAAAATATATTGAAAAATGTATGCATTGAAAAGTAAATTTTAATAATATCATTTTAAATACAAAATAAAGTAAAGTTTTTGATATAACATGTATCTTAGGTCTAATGTAATGAAATTTTTATAAATTTAATAAATTTTATAATGATATAATATAATTAAAATAAAAATTATGAATAAATAATTTTTTGCTTAGCAAGCACAATTTTAAAATGAAATTTATTTAAAACTAAAATTTTTTCAACCATTTCAAACGAGAGATAAATGTAAAATTACTGCAGTAAATTATTTTAATTTTTTAACGGTTAATTTTAGCCTCGAGATATCTGACATGTTAAATGTAACGATACTGCCGTGTTGAAAACATTTCGGAAGCGATGAACGATGAATCTGTGGAAGAACCGAAGATGGAGCAATGCTAAATGAATAAAAAATGATATCTGCATTCGAATTTTTTTTATATAAATTAAAAGTTGATATTAAATATAAAATATGAAATAAATTTATAAAA
The DNA here is from genome assembly GCA_020226215.1 of Sindora glabra. Lineage (NCBI taxonomy): Eukaryota > Viridiplantae > Streptophyta > Magnoliopsida > Fabales > Fabaceae > Sindora > Sindora glabra. The sequence continues at coordinate 14,122,962 of CM035226.1, read as the reverse complement.
TTTAATTTAATATATTAAAAATTCAAAAAACTTAATCTTAAATTTATACTTGATATCTATAATAAATATAAATTTTACGAAAGGAGTTGAGGGTCCCACCGGAGAGCTGAGTCAGAGGATTGCGTTGACGAATCCACATGGGGAAGCCCGCGTGGAGTTAACGAACATCACTAGTGGTGCTGTACTGCGGCATCTCGTACTCATTGTTGATTCGGACTTTTTTGATCGTACACGTGGCACGATGATTAAATCTGTGAAGCAAGATAAAATCTGAACAGTGGAGTTGACAATTATCCATACATAAACCATCGAATGTGCCCAAAACAGGATCAAGGGTTTGTACTTTGTAGCCGCATTATGTCAGTTTCAACAGTGGAGTGGCCTCGGATCAACGATATGATGGCAGAGTATTGTAATTTACATATATATATATATATATATTCTGTATTTGTCTGCGGCTGGCAAGATTGAGGGGCGGGTGTTCTCATACCCTAAAAAATGGATCCTATGGATGCAAACTCATGAATTCTATGAAAACTTTCGATTTTCTTGTAATAAAGTATAAATTTTCAGCAACTTAATATGTTTCTATTTTGATTTATGAAATTAAAATTTTTTAGATTTGCTTCACTTAAAATTCTTACAAAACAGTAACTCAAAAGAATATCAATACGGCTTCATGCTAGCTTATATATATATGTATGTATATTCTTTCAATCTTTCAAAAAAAAAATGTTACAATTCTTTATAGAGCCCCTTGATATTTGAATATTGCAAATATTATCGCTTTTGTTGGAAAATTTTTAAAATTATACGAAAAAATTACACTTCCATACTTTAAACACTTTCCAAATTTTATAAAAAATAAATTATAACTTTTCATAAAATAATATATTTCTTAAAAATGCATTAAAAAAAATATTTCTTTGAAAATCATATCTAAGCAACGTTTAAAATTATAATATTTTGTGTAGGTTGCTAATATATTAATAATATAGTACAATTTGATTTTAATTTTTTGAACCTTTCCTCCAAAATTATTCATAAAACTGTATGAAACACTTTAACAGAAAAAAAATCAAAAGCTACAATTTTAAATAAAAAAAAGTGGACAAAAGCAAATGTAAAAAATTCAATAACTGGAACTGTTTGCCCTTCATAATTTTCTAAGGGAACAAAGAAAGGCTTCAATCTTAATTTTACCAGAAAAGCTAGCTTCATATATTTTCAATTTCAAAGATTTTAACATCATCAATTGTAGATCTTTTGCCAAAAAAAAAATGATAAAAAAGAAGACAGGACGAAAAAAGTGGAGCACAGCAGCATGGTTCAGCTCATATCATTGAGTAAAAGCCTCTCTAGAAATTTGATTCCATCTATGATAAGATGTTCTACATTCTTTCAAGTTCAATGATTTAATCGAAGTTTCCCTGTGCTCCCACCAGATACCGAAAAGAAATCTTGGTCCTCAAGACATAACATCTAGCGATTAGCAACCCCCACACCAAACAAAATCTTGTGGGTCTCAACCGTTTGTGGTTCATTCGATCATCCACCTTTCAAATTCAATTCATCCCCATTAGATGTGTCTTTTTTCCCCCCTCATTTTTTGGGTCAAAATTAGCTTTGTCAACTAACAGTATAAGCATTGGGGAAAAACAAATTAAACAATGTCCAACCCAAAAACTGTTGACTTTAGCGGCCAAGTATGAAAAATGTAGAAGGAAATACGAAATTCTGACTCTTAAAATGATAGATAAAAAATTGCTATAGAAGACTAAGATAACCCCTGTTTATTCCCGACATCAACATCTATCTACATTCTTGTGGGAAAATATATTTTAAAAAAAAAATAATGGAATCACTCTATAAAAAATATTTCCACAAAATTTAGAGTAGGTTCTAATGAAACACAAGATCCAAGAGGTTATCTTCAACATCATTCACGTGTGCAAATGCATGGGAAAGTGTCCTAAGGTTGATTGTGATGATTTTTATAGATAAACATACTCAATTTTGAATTAAATTTGATAAGAAAAATTAAGTATGATTTTAGGGTCCTTTAACTAAAATTTAAAATTAATTTGGCTTATATATTATTTTTTATATTATTTCAAGTTTTAGAATATTTTGATAATTTTTACATAATTTAAAAATTCAAATATTAACTCATAAAAAATATGTTTATTTGTATCGGAAGACATTTAATTTAAAATGTCGAGGTGAAGTATTAAAAGACTCAGAGGGCAGCTTAGCATTGAATTTATAATTCAATATACACAAACATTTCAACAATATTTGATTGTAATTTATGGGCATGTAAATTCCACTATCTTTTCCACATATGCTATAAGACTGTAGTGGAAGGGTTATCATATTTGCCAAATTAGCAAATATACGCTACGATTTCGATTAGAGAGGAAGAATCATGTCGCGACAAAGGAAGCTTTGCACGGTTAGTTTCTAACTAGCAATAACATTTGTGGTAGGACTTTTAAGTTTGGACATAATACAATAATCGAAGCAAAAAGGCCTATTACTGCAGCATTTTTGGGCCCATGATTGCAACTCCTTGGCATACCAGTTCTCAGCTGATGTGGTTTGGGTTCATGATTGTGATTCGTTCCCCCCACCCCCCAATTGTGGTTTGGGCATTGTGACTAGTGTACTAAATTTTGTTGCCATTAATATGCTGGTCCCAAAATGATCCCAAGTTACAAATTTAGGCTTGCAATATATATATGCGACTTGTCAATACAACCTCAAAAATTTTTAATCCTACTACTATAATTCTCAATTTCTCAATACTACTAGTTTTTGTATCTTGACAGTGACAGATCACAAATTTATGAATAATTTTTAGCTTCCAACTCAAACTTCATATTAAAAATGTTGATTTATTAAAAGTTCTTTTCCACTCTATAAATGATAACTTTGGTTGAACAATTGGTTAATTAACTTGTCTAAGCAAACCTTAGGGAAAGCCACCGGGCGAATAATGTCTTATCGTGCAAGGAAAGACTTGAATAGGTTTGTTTGGCAGTAAAGAAAATGAAGAAAAAGGATAAAAATGAAGGGGAAGAAGCTTCATAAAATTTTAGTAAAATAAGAGGTGATTTTCATTCTCTTTCCTAATTCCTTCTCTCTTTCCCTCCTCTTCCGAACATATACCATAATTATTTGTTTGGAAGCTGAAAAATGGAGGCTGTTTATCTTTTTTTAAGATGATAATTAATCTTAAGTAAATGATGGTAGCAGAGCTAACAAAGTCATCCTAAGAATGTCAGAAGCACTAGGAAAGGGGTTGGTGGCATCCTTTTCAGAGATGATTTAGAAGCGGAGGTCACAAGGGTCAAGAGCCCTTTCTCTTAATTAAAGACAGTCCATCCAAGTTGGGAGAGTATTAATCAAAATGAGATGCACAGCACAAAGCCTGCCTTTGGCAATATTCAGTGTTCAATCATGGTCTTGCTAGTGTAGGTACCACAATTCCAATATCTCACTGATTATGAGCTAATCACTTTTTTCTGAGTTTGGCCCAGGCTTAATATTCCAAGTTGAAATGCAGTTCAACAGCTTGCCATTTTGTGGTCCATCTGTATATTCTCAATCCATTACCGGAGACATTCTATCTTATTTTTGAAGTAAGACAAGAGAGACTGGATTATTGAATCCACAAATTTAGGGACCTCACCATGTCTCTCAAGCTGCTGCATGATGATACACACTGCAGCTGCACTATAAGTTAAGCAATTATGAACGTGAAATCTGAAAAACTGTGAGGCTCCATACTATTCTCAGAGTAGAACAAGTAATTTCTGGTTCATTTTGAATATCCTTACAAGTATGTAGGGATCAGAATGGCAGCAAAAGCCTCAATTTTCCTCTTTGAAGTTGTGGACTGTAGCATCTTATATTCTGCGACAACTTTGCTGACAAAAATTATAAAAAAAAAAAGGAAAATTTCATATTCCCTTCCAGGCTTTAGCCACCATTCTGCAATGATATTTCATCTTGACATTTCTAACGGTGAAGTTCCCTTTTCAAGTTATTTGAATCAAAACTATCTTCATTAGCTAATGTTACAACCCCAAACATAAGCACTAATACGCTGCTCAGCAACATGCTTTCAATAAGAAAAGTAAAAATGATGCCTTCTTTTGAATGTGAACTGATTCATTTACTAACTCAAAATTCAACCAATAATAACATTTTAGTGTCTAAATTTAGATTTACTAAACTATTGAGTTAAAAATTATAATAAAATCATTTATGAATTTTCTCCTACCAGTTTATACTTTTAGGAACAATTGATATTTGACATACTAAATTAAATTAAAGCATAAATATTACATTCAAGACTAAGAAGGCTTGCTTACAAGCATTGATAGTTACAAGGATTCTAACTCAAAATTCATCACCTACACCAACATAACACATGCCCTTGCAGGCTCTAGCCACCATTTTGCAATGGTATGCTGGATGACCAATAAACTCAAGAAATAAGACAGTCTTACTTGCGCACATTAATCATCATGTATGTACACATTTCATACATAGTGAAGAAAATTGCTTGAACTAATCAGCTTCCTATTAACTAAAAACTATGGATGAAGCACAGACTACAGTTTTACATGACAAAGCAGGCAACTGGATTCTCATCACTAAAAATTTGATGGCCCATATTCACTCCTCGTGGTATCATCAGTTTTGTTATCATTTTCTGCCTTGTTTTCTTCTACCTCTTTCTCTTCCGCTTCTTCGTCTTCCTTCTTTTCCTCTTCTTTAACAACGGAGGCTTGCATTCTGGTTCTCTCGTACACGTCATCAACAAGTTTTGTGGGATCGACCAAAACTTTTACAATTACCTGGCCATTTGCCAAGTCTGTTTCAACTGACTCTAGTCCTACAAATATCACTCATTTACATTGTAGCATTTTTCATAAATTGCATACCAATTATAGAACACACCCTTGTTGGTCAGGAAAACCACAACCAAAAAGTGAAGTTCCCAACAAATTTGGACAGTTAACATAGAATAACAAAATTGCTAGCAAACATAAGGAATTTTCTTAAATTTGTGTTCATATGAAATTTGTGTACCTTGAATTTTATATATTGGCTTCTGTATAACTTGAGCACATGTTTGACAATCCATTCGAACTTTTAGGACTACTGTCACCACAGCAGAAGGAGTCTGACAAAAAATTAAACATCAGATGAATACTAAAATTTTTAGGTTAATGCTATATTCACTCATTTTCTCACAATTGTTATTTAAACTTTGGTTAAAACCAATCCAATTCATTAGTTGTCACCTCTTCATATTTTGTCAACTGTTCACATGAGTACGCTACAATTATCATTTCCCAATATTCAACAAGACTGATTGCTTGGGATTCAAAATGTTGGCCCTGTAGTTATAGTTTAACGGTAGGCATCAAGCATCTTAAGAAGTGACAAAATGAGAGTTTGAAACTCTTGGAACTAATATCTAACCAGATAGAGAAAAGGTGAAGAGGTGAAGTTCCTACTATTATCTTGTGGTTATATTAGGAGATAAACACATTCCAATGATATAATCCTTATAATTATGTGGGTCTTACAAGTCTTCCCTTATCTGTCTCTATTTTTTCAAACAAGCAATCAAAATTCCCGTCATAAAATGACTTCATGGAGCGGCCAAGTTGGCCGACGAATAATACTTTGTTAATATCCTGAACATTAACCAGTTAGCAGAGCAACAGCTTCCAATATAAAAGCCACCATTCGCTGCTGATCTGATGCATTTTTGCATCGTGAACAGCATCTATTGTTTGAGCCTTAAGCACATTCAATCTAATGACTCAGTAGAATTTACCTTCTATTATCTCAGACTTCCTAATCTCTGTAAATAACTTCAAGTTGCAGAAAGGGTATGGCAAAAAGTAAAAAACTAAAAGCGTTAAACCTGTTGCCCCATGAGCTGCAGAGCAGCACGTCAACTTGTAAAAGGGTGAGTGAGTTAGTGAGTGTTGTTACCGCCACCAGCCCTTGTTTTGCGTGCCTCATTTTGTGCTGTGACCTCATTTTAATTACTTTGTTTCATTACTTTCGTCTCAGAACTCACTCACTTAAAACAGCAAAGGTGAAATAACAAAGCAAAGAGTATGGAATTGGAAACTGCACTCAAAGATATCACTGTGCAGCCATGTGAGTCTTCTCCAAGCTTTCAACCTGGCTTACTTTAGAAAACTGCTATTTGCCCCCTATATTTTCCCATCCTTTATACTTGCACACGAAATATAGTTTAAGTTAAACATACATGTGTTCAAATTTGAGAAATTTAAAAGAGAGAAAAAGGGAAATCTGTTGCAAGAGGGGGAGTAAAGGTTAAACTATACCTCATCTTTTGGTATTTCTTTGAATTCTGTGTCTCTCCCTTGCGGAGGCTTTGGCAAAGGTGAAATTAGGTCCACTTTCCTACTCGTTTTCTTTTGTAGCCTCTCCCACAACTTTTTGGCGTCTGCTGCCTTCCCTTTCACTACCACCTTGCTGGCGTTGCTATCTGCACTTACTTCTTCTACTCCGGTTTCCAAAAAAATAAAAATAACTGTTAGCACTTGAGAGCTTAATCCACTACTTTTAACATTTTTTCTACTCTTGGCATGTGAAAATTAGCTGCAAAAAGTATAAGATAATAGACAAATTTATTTTATCATATATATCTCTATATTTGAAGTTCAAATTAATGCATCTAAACAGAATAGAAAGTGAATAAATACATACATACATACGTACATATATATATATGAGTATGAGTTACTTTGAAATCATGATTAAGAACTATAGGAATTAATATTATGTTTTAGTAATGTTTTTAAATTAAGGGACTAATTGACCCTTGATTGGTTCCTCAACTGTCTTTGATCGGAATCAGCCAATTATGAACTAATTCTAAAAATCTGAGGACCCATTCTTATTCTAATAATCTCTGCGTTCAAGCATCTACTATCATCAGTGAGAAACACCAAAATGGAGTATGGTTATACTCTAATAATTATAACTATGGACAAATCTAAAAAATGCAAAAGAAGTTGCAAGATAAAACTATGATAAATTGCAGTAACAAAACCAAATAGAATCAATTAAGTTATTTGTAATATTGCAATTTCTAATTGTAATTTAAAACTATGGAACGGGAAGTAAGGAGAATTAACCTTCAAATCCCTTCAATGCTTTGGCAACTTTCTTAGTACAGGTCTTACAGTGTATATCAACTTTGAGGACTATTTCGGGGGTTCTTCTTTCTTATTTTCATCATTTTTCTTTCCTTTCTTCATCTCCTGTTTCTCTTATTTCTTTTGTTCTACTTTTTTTTCCTTAAGCAGAAATAAAGAGCACTCTGAGTGAATATGAGACTATCATATGGATGAAATTTGAAATCTCTCTAAGCGAACAAACTATAATAAGAACTCTAGCAACATGAAATTTTTCTCAAAAACATACCTAAAAAGAAAAGGAAGTTTTATTGATAGAAAATTTTGGAAAGGGTGAAGAGAAAGACAAAATTTAATTTAGAAATATAGAGTTTATAAGTAAACTCTTACATCAGCTATTTTTGTGGTAATGATGGAATAATGCCCTTTGTTTTAGAAGCTTCACCACAAATTAAGTCAGACATACCTCTCTCTCTAAAATTCACTCATTCAGTCTCCTTGGCTTTTTTTTTCCTTTATGCATGGGGGAGAAGAATATTTTAAGTAACATCGAAATTTTGCAAATTTGATGCAAACAATTTAATGCAAAATACATAAAAATTTTTGTATGTTTCAACTATGTCACGTGTCCTTAATCATAACTAATAAATGAAGGATAATTATTAGTTTTTACAATTTTTAGAATCTTAAGAATTGAAAAATTATATTTTTAATGTGCATGAACCATATAAACCAACAACTTTCATTCATTTATTGGCTATGATAAGGACATATGATATAATTAAAACATGTAAGAATTTTTCTCAGATAGGCATTCCCTTCACTTTCTATTTAATGAAATGTTACATATAAAATTGAAATTTATACAAAGGTAGTTGGAGAAATGCTTATATATTTTGATTACAACTAGGAGTACAAATGAGTAAAATTATTCATAAGTAGTTTAAGATTGGTTTGTAAAAAGTTCGATTTGAATTCAATTTTAAGCGAACTAAACTCAATTAATGAACAAGCTAAGTTTCTTATTACTTGACTCAAATTATTTATAAGTACAAGCAAACTTAGTTATAAAATATTTTTATATTATATTTAATTAATATAAATATAACATGTAAATAATATAATATATAAATTTTATATTATTAAGGTATAAATATATATAATATATATTAGACAAAAATTTAGGCTTGATTAGACTCGTTTATGTTGATTTATAATTTGGATATGAACTCAAGCTTGAATACTTTAAGCTCCATTAGAAATTTAAACTAAATAATATGTTGCTTATTTAAGCTTGAATAAACTTGCTTGGACTTGTGTTCGATTTGAACTCAAGCTTGAAATTTTCAAACTTGATAAGTTCAAGCTCGTTTATTACTGCTAAGCTCAAGCTTGAATATATAGATATTTGGCTTAGCTTAACTCGTCTACATCTCAAATTATAATGCTTGTCCTTACTCTTAATTAATAAGGAAAAGTTAATTATAATTTTTGATACATCAAAAATTGAAAAATCTAATTCTAATGCATGTTGTTAGTTAAATCTTACTAGAAGTGGTGTTACTTGGTTGAACACAGTGGAAATCATTGAAAAGGAATCTCTCATCACTTATAAGTAAACCAAACAATGGGTTATGATTTGCTTTTGGTTCTTTAAAACTTAAATTAGTAAAAGTGAGAGCGTATAGTTGTAAGTAAAGAGAGTAAAATGAGATTAAAGAGCATATCTAGCTTAGGTAATTGGTATTTATAAAGAAGATCATCCTAGGGTAAACCAATCATTTTATAACTGGGAAATATTCATGAAAGGTATATTTAAGTATTTTAATTGAGGCAAATCATTCTGGAAATGATAACCATTTTCAGTTGGCATAACCATCCTTAACTTTCATAATGTTATCATCTGGTTCTTTAAGACTAATTTGATTATTTTGTTAAGTATTGTTAAGGATTAGTGATCATTAAGATGAATATGCTAGTTGATGGGTTGGCCTATTTGCAACATAGATAGACCTACTCTCTATTAGATTAAGATCAATTTAGGTCCAATACTTTGTCTCCCTTGGTCTTATATAAGTATTTATCATTTGACCCCTTAAAATAATATAGTAAGACTTAACCAAGCAACCAATCAATTAAATCAACTTTGATATATCTACCAAGCTGATCAATGTAGATCGATTATACATGAGAATATTTTTCTATAAGTGATGCTTCAAGAACATGTGATCACATAATATTATAGGAGTAAATATTATGTTTTAGTAGTCTTTTTCTTAACCAAGGAATTGATTAATCCTTTAATTGGTTCCTCAACTATCTTTGATGGGAATCAACCAGGCACAAATCAATTCTAAAAATCTAAGGAACCATTCTCATTCTAATAGTTTTTCTATTCGACCATCCGTTATTACAAGTGAGGAACACCAAAAAGGAGTAGGGTTACACTAGGATAATCATAACTATAGTCACATGTAAAAAATGCAAAAGAAGTAGCAAAACAAAACTCTGATAAATTATAGTAACAAAACCACGTAGAATTATTATATCATTTGCTATATTGTACTTACTAATTGTAATTTAAAACTATGGAATGGAAAGTAAGGAGAACTAACTTTCAAATCCTTTCAATATTTTAACAATTTTCCTAGCACAAGCCTCATAGTACATATCAAATTTAAGGACTATTTTTGAGGGGCTCTTCTTCCTTCTTTTCATTGTTTTTCTCTTCTTTCTCTGCCTGCTTTTCTTCTACTTTCTTCTCCTTAAGCAGAAATAGAAAGCAATTTAAGTGAATATGAGACTATCACATGGATGAATTCTGAAATCTCTCTATAAGAACTCTAGTAGCATGAAATTTTTTCTAAAAAACATACATCAAAAGAGAGAGAACAATGTTAATAGAAAAACCTGGAAAGGGTGAGGAAAAAGACAAAAACTAATTTAGAAATGAAGCTTATAAGTGAACTTTTCCATCAGCCATTTCTATGGTAATAGACAATGGAACAGTGCCCTCTATTTCAAAAGTTTTTATTGCAAATTAAATCAGATTATCCCTCTTTTTAATTCACTCACTCAATCTCCCCTTGCTCTATTTTCCTCCATGTGTAGGGGAGAACATTTTAAGTAATGTGGAAATTTTGCAAATCTAACGCAGATGGTTTAATGCAAAATACACAGAGAAATTTTAGTATGGTGCAATACATATAATATAATTAGAGCATTTTTAAATAACATTCGGTCTCTATTTAATGACATGTTACCTGTAGAGTTGGCGTTGACATAAGAGTAAGAAAAAAATTTATATATTTCAATTATAATATGTATCTTTATTCATAAAAAAGATTAATTATAATTTTTAATATATTAAAATTTTAAAAATATATTATAATTCTGAATATAAGTGAGTTTTATAAAATTAGAAATGAACTTCTCTATGTCTATCAAAAAACATACATTTAAAATATACAGGAATATCTTAGATGGGTGATGAACCGATTGTCACAATTTAAAATAGAAAAAATGATAAGCATCTGGATCGATTATTCCGAATTAATCCCTTTGGAACCTTTCATGCTAATTTTCATTGATTTTTTTAAACATTGCTATTTCCCTTGCTTGATTTTAAAGAACTACATAGCATAACTGCTACACCCCACCCAAGTGGTTTTGGCTCCCATTCTGATCATCGTCTTGGGGTGATATAGCACCACCCTTCAAAATGTCACTTCTTTTGACAACTACCCAGTAGTTGACTGAGGCATTCCTGGAATTAAAGGTCGCAATTTTTAATGTTACACGATAATTCGAAATGAATATAATATGTTTATTAAGATTTGGATTATCATATTAACTCATTTAATAATTTATATTAAATTTTTAAAAATAATTAATAATTAAATTATAAATAGAAACATATAATAAGGATATAAAATTTTTATTTTAATAAGATGACAATAAAAGTATAAAATAGTATTTTATTAATAATTAAAATATTTTTTATAAAAAAGTAAGTAATTAAATTTAATAAATAATTTTTAATATAAACTTTATTAATTAAAACTTTTAAATGGGTTAGATGAATAATCTATTTTGACAAATTTAATAAATAAGTTAATCCCAACATCATGAATTGTTGCCCTTTCTATTAGCTGATCAGATGAAATTTTGTTTTGATGCATGTTAAAAAGTTTATAATTATTAAAAAATTATAATTTTTTAATAATTTTGATTTGATGTATTATAGTTTTTTACAAATTAAATATGAAAAATATTAAATATTAAATAAAATTATGAAATTTTATCCATAAATGTTGTAACACATAAATAACTTAAACTTTTACAAAAAAATATAATAAAAATATATAAAAATTTTAAAAATTTAATTAATTTAATAAATTTCAATTCAATGCGTACCTTTTAAACTTGTATAAATATTTTATTGTAAAAAATTTAGATAATAAAATTAAAATAAATAGTAAAGTAAGTGATACTAGTGCAATTATCTTACATGTATAACATAAATAAAAATATAAAATTATTTTTATAAAGAATGTAACAGTAAATTATTTAGAATTTTATTAGAAAAATTATATTAAAATTTTATAAAATTTACAAAAGTATAATTAAATTAATGAAGTTTATATGTCTATGTACTTTTTTTAGAAGTATATAAAGGGTTGTGAAAATTAGGATGATAAAATCAAAATGAATAGTAAATGAGTAGCAATTTTAGTGTAATCATATTATATGCATAATATAAATAAGTGCATGTTAATTTTAATATATGTAATATTTTTCAAATAAAATTAGAGTTAGAAATAAGTTAAAAAAATTTTGCAACTCATGTAAATTTTTTGTTTGAAATAAACATATACTTCAACAAAGTATTTTTAAGGTAAATAGTTGCCTAACTCGAAAGATCCGGTCAAAATAAAAATATGAAGTAAAGGTATTTTTTAAAGATTTAAATATTTATTAAATTTTGTTATGATCCAATTGATATTTGGATTGGGTCAAATCATAATAATAAGAAATGAGTCAAATTGGCTTGATTATGTAAATTTATTTTTAATAATATAATTATATATTAAAAAATAATTATATCTAATTATTTTTAATAAAAAATACTTTATTTAATATAACTAATATTTCATATATTTAAATATTTTATTATTTCTTTAAATATATATTTTATATAAAAATTATTTTTATTTAAAATAATAATAAAAATAAAAGTAATCAAATTTTTTGGACTGGATTTTAGGCCATATATAAATTTAATCAGATTGAACACAGGCTTGGCTCATTATATTTCATACAATTATATTTAAAAATTTTGGCTTGAAAATCACTAATCTAACTTATTTACACTTCTACTTTAAGGTATAAGGAAATAAAAAAGAAGTTTATATCTAGCATAAAAGGAGAAAGGTAAAATATTAATTAAAATATAAAATATTTATATGTAATTATAAAAATTATAATCTTACACCTTGTATCTATAAATTTATCTTTTTTATAAAGTTTATTTTTATTAAATAAGTACATTTTTTCTTATTATAAATATAAGTATTTGAAAATTTTAGAGGGCTAGAGTACATAATAATATACATATGTAATAAAAAATATGAAACTTTAGAGACTAGGGCTCCTTCTAACCTCAGCTCTGCTTCTACAATTATATATGTCATACAATTTCTATTAGGGAGAGGCTATGATATCGGTTAACTATCAAATTTAATTATTAATTAAGTTTATTTTTTAAAAAAATTAAATTTTATTTGCTTAATTAATAATCAGATTTAGTTATGTACCAGTATATTCCCGTGTTAATAGTATACTACAAAATTTTCCTTTTCAGTAATGAGCTCTTTCATACATTAAATTTATCTATGCATTAAGTATTTAATATTCATATTAAATTTTATATTTTTTACACAAAAAATTTGAATCCAACAACTTATAATTTACTAATAAAATTAATTTATTCAGATATTAAATTTTATTCTATACACGATAAAATCGATCATTTGTAATCAGAGAGGCTAACTTTGGTTAAAGTAAAGGAATTTGACATTGGATTCGGTTCCATCTGTTTCAGTTAAGTAGTTCAGTTAAAGACGCAATCAAATTATTTATAATTTTTTTATCTGTTTGATTTTAATAAATAATAATCAATGACTAACTATAACAATAGCTAATAAAATTATTACAAAATTTATAATATTATAATATATAATAATAATGACAATTGTGAATGAACTAAAATTGAATAATAAATGACGGTAATAATTAAGACGATAAGTGATGATAGCAATATTTGGTCATGGCTATGGTAAAGGTTGGGGTCCTTAATATGGGTAGAAGTTGAAATGAGCGGCGGTGGATTTATTATGGTCATGATGTGTGGCTATGAAGCACTCTCATTTTCTTTCATTAGTATTATAAATTTATAACTACTAATTTTTCCCCATTTTTTGTGCTTTTAAAAGTAAGAATGAGTGATTAGTATATTTATATTTATATTTATGACTACTAGCTTTCTTTTAACGTTTTATTATATAACATATTGTGTGTGTGTGTGTGTGTATATATATATATATATATATATATATATATATATATATATATATATATATATTTGATTATATTAAATTATATAGTTATATTAGAAGTTTATGAGTAAGTATTCTATTTAAAATTTTATTAAGTTTGAATTTGATTTTTCCATTGAATCTTTGTAAGAATATTTTTTTAAGAGAAAATATTTCTTTTATTAGATATAATATAAGTGATTTAAAATTATAATCTTCTCTTATCATTTCACATATAATTTTTTTTTGTTTTAAAAAAGTATATAATTTTTATAAAATAGGAATTTATTAAGAATATGTGTGTGTATCAATATTATAAGTTGTTCTTCAATATTTATTGGGGAAGGTTTTTTAAAACCAAATTTCTTCTTCACGTATCATTCATTAAAAATATATGAGGAGTAAAATAATATTATATGTTTCCTTTTTACATTAAAATATGAATTAATTCATTTATATATATATATATATATATATATATATATATATATATATATATATATATCGATATTACATGTTGCACTTCTACATTTATTTGAAAAAAAAACCTTTTGAATCAAATCATTCTTTATTTATGATTTACAAATAATAGATAAGAAATAAAATAAATTATGAGAATTTTCATTGGCTTAATTTTTATTTGGGATGTATTTGAAAATACTAATTCAATGTCTGACTAAATAAATTTAGACTTAAAATTATATTTCAAATATTTGATTTGTTCAAACTAAATATTAAATTAAACCGAAATTTATTTGTTGTATGTTTGAAGACACTAATTCAATGGATTCATGTTTATATTTTATTTGTTTAATTTATTAGGACAAAACATTAAATTTAGTAAGAATGCGATTAATTCATTCAATGACAATTATTTGGCTGAATACCTTTAGCAACTACTTCCATTTTGATGAAATTTTATTGGATACATATATTCAATATTATCCTTATTTTTATAATAATTATAATTATCACATCATTTATGCATTTTCGGCATAGAAATTTTAAAAACATGATAAAGATAATTTTCAAATTTATACTTAATGAATTCAACACTTAAAAAATTTAATATTTAATTTCAAGGCAAAATATTTCAATGTTGCCGAACACATTATTCTCTAATATAGCTGTGTTTTGGTACAATATGAAATTTATTTATATAAATAAAATCTTTATTTAAATAAATGTATTACATGATATTACAATATAATATCAAAGTTTTAAAAGCCTAACTTAATCCTATCAGTTTAATTGATTAGATCAATACCCAGAGTGAGAGTGCTGAATGATTCAAAATGAACTTTTAAACTAGACTTAGAGTCAATCTAGAATGAACTAGAACTAGACAAAATCTACAGAACCAACAAGAATTGGTAACCAAATTGATTTGGTAACCTAGGAAATTTAAATATTACATATTTAATTAGATGAGATATTACGATATTTACATTATTATTCATATTGCACTACATATACATATATTTGGGGGTTTAGGTAAGTAAATTTAAGGTTTATTTGTTGCACAAATGATAGTCTTACAATTTGAATTAAGACATTATGTTTTAGCTATCTCAAAAGTTTTTAATATGAGTTTTCCTATTAATTATTTGCTTTACTACTATGTTGTTCCTTATAATTGTAATAAAATTAATATCTATTTATATTTAAAAAATATAATAATAAACTTATACTAATTAAATAATTTTATTTTTATATACATAAATATAATATATAATTTATTATATATAAAAATATAATAATTAACTTAACCACTTAATTTGATTAGTTGAATCGATCCAATTTTGATTTGCTCATTTTGCCAAACTAATGATCAATTCAAATCTAAAAACATTGGATAGTACAATATTGCACAGATAAAAGAGGATGTGAAAGAGTCAGAAAAGGAGAGCAATGAGACTTATTCATGATAGATTAGGGTTTTAGTTCCTTTGACTTTTTGCAATGTTTATTTTAGGAAAAAAATGTCCTATGAAATTACTAACAAATTTATATCATTTAAATTTATGCCAAAAAAAATAAGGGGGTGTAAATCTAATGCAATTATATACTCCTTTATTTTTTTTAATTATGAGTGTAATAATTTAATTTATGCACACATGTAAAATTTTAAGTTCAAAATTTTAGACATTATAAAAAGTAAGAATTTTAAAATAATATCAAAGATGTCTACACCACTAAAATATCAATTACACTCCTTTGCTGATCATGTTTTACATTGAAATCCTCTTATTTCCACTTTTTTTTTAACGAAAAAACTAAGAGTACCATAATTTGCTTTATTGTAAAATTATAATATATAAAACAATTTGAATCACTGATTGTGCATTCAGAGGAATTGTACTTTAGCAACTTATGCCTCACCTTTTTCTTTTCCTTTTCTAATAGTAGTCGCACCGAGATTTAAAACTTACGATTTCATTTAAATTTCTCGTGACCAATTGCCAACCTAATGATTTCCCATGTGGACCATTTGAGATGGACTACCCGTGCCAGTTTGGATGATTTTAGGGCACTTTATATTAATGGGCTATATTTTTGTAGTGATCACTAATGGGCTCATTGATTCAGTAGGATTAATCAAACACTGAAGAGTTGGGCTCAACCGAAACACAACCAAACTGAATCACAAATCATAATCTACCATACTGATGTTGGATTACAATTGGCGTTGCATGCAAAAAGACTAGTCAACCAAACTCCCGACATATTAAATTATTTAAAATTAAATTTATTTATTTTTGTAAATTCATATAAATCAATCTATTAATCTACAATTAAAACTTGTAAATTTGCAAATCAAATGGAAGCATTCAAATTTTAATTTTTCTTTCGAATTTAAACAAATCCATCCGTACAGGTTGGAATTGGCACGAATCAAATGAATTTATTTCAATTTAATCCGTCCGCTTTACACTCCTGATTTTTACAATTATGGTTTTCTCCCTCATATGTTATTTTCGATAAGTTCTGAGTTGATTATGTTTAAGGTGATTTTGAAATACCATATATATGGTAGATAAATAATTGACGTTTAGACGTTTACTACATTGAAGGCGATCAATCTATTCTTGTATTGGAGAACCAAAATTATAATATTTTTTTGAAGCTTTTGGAGAACCGGCATTACATAATTTAAGATGTTTTCATTTTAAAAAATAGAAAGAAAGAGATAAAATTTTTAATCAAATGCTTAAAAAAAAAAAACTCTATTGCCTTTCCCTCTAGTAACATAAAAAAAAAGTAGTGTTACAAATAGTTTTATCTTCTAAATATTGAGGTTGAGTGCTTATGAATTACTTTTTTAAAATTTTAAAATGAATAAATTAAAATCGAATATATAAATTTAATTATATTAAAATAATTTAATAATAAAAATATTTAATTGTTTAAAATGTGAAACCTCCGTAAACCGTAATATTATCTTTAGTCAAATGGAGGGCCCGCCTAATTACATTAATACTAACGAAAGAGACTCATAAAAGAGAGATAATTATTTCCAAATTTACTTTAGTACCAAAAAGTGGGTAGGCAGGTTGCCAAAAAAATTAGGTCATAGGCGCAGTAAAGTTAGACATCATTCCGCTAACAAACAAAATAATTGACGAAATGGAATCGCAGTGCACTGTACGCAAATTGTAGTACATTGGACAGTGCTTTTCATTGTTATTAGGGTGGGTGGGCACTGGAGTGGCGGAGGGGGGCGGGGGTTAGAATGGCCCCGGCCCCCTTAACCTCAAAAAGGGTGTTAGGATGAGCTCTAATGAATATAATATTAAATTTATACGTGAATCCTCAAATTTTATAATATTTTATTTTTAACTCTCCTCATTTAAAATTTCTGCTTCTACCACTAACGTCATCAAGTGAGTCATTTAAGTAGTATTATTGGTTTAAGCTTCATTTATTAATTATATAAGATTAAAATTTAAACTCAATTTAGTTTATTTAAAAATTTTGTATAAATGCAAATTCCTTTCTCTTACATGAATGCGTAAATCGGAAGTCTGGCGTACAGTGGTAATCCCTCTCTTAGTCAAATCCTTTCAGTTGAGTAATATATGATATTATATGACGCTATTCGGCATTTTTACCTTTTCTTCGTAATTTGAATCCTCAAACTTTTCATATATATATATATATATATATATATATATATATATATATATATATATATATATTAAAATTTTAATTTAATTTTAAAATATTAAAAATTATAAAATGTAACTGTGTATTAGATAAGATTAGATAAAAATGTTATCCTGGAAAAATGCAAAGTTTTTCCTCTATTTGGAGCAGATTAGCAGTCATTTTCTCTCCTAGTATTCACTATTGATTGTAGATAGACTGTTTGTGACTTTGAAGGTCGAGCTTTTCTTTACCACATAAGCAATATAAACAAAAGACAATTGCAACAAAATATTGACAAAAACTTCAACGATGAGTCTAATAAAAAAAAGTTCAAATAATTGGCATACCATCACATTTTCGTTAAAAAGAAAAAATATTTAATTAGTAACCATTCATTTTCATATGTATCTAACAGATGATGCTGGCAAGGGGCGAGACGGAGCTAGATGACAAGGTGGAAGCTGGTTAGTCATTTATCGTCCCATGTTCCATGTCTTATCATTAAAAGACAATTTGTCCCATGTTTTATTATGATGTGAAATTTGCCTCATGCCATGTATGGATGACAATAAAATTTTATCAGAATTATAAAGAATGATAAAATAAAAAATATATATTAAAATTAAATACTATCAACATAATTATCAAAATAAATATAAGCAAATATAATTAATAAATAACATTTTAATTTATTCATAATAAACAATTATTTTAAATAAAACATACTAGATCTTTTTTAAGCGTGAACCTAAGGGCCCCCTTAAAACGAAAATCATCACCGACTCTGTCCTACATTAAACCTTTGCTATATTGGCAAAAGCGCAATCCTTATGAGAAAAAGTCGAAGCATAATAGTATTAAGATTAAACCGATTAATATATATGGGGAAATGGTTGTTTTGACCGTTACGGAATATCGGTATTGATTTTTTCTATTAAATAATGAGATTCATAAAAATATAAATTTTACAATATATAAAGAGAGCATGAATAAAAAATGAGTGTACGAAAGTGTTAGTAATTATTCAGTGTCAAATTGTAAATTAACTCCAAGCATCAAATTGAATAAAAATAGAACAAATCCTAATTACATATAAATTTCAATTTCCTTATTAAACTATAAATAATTAAATTAACAAATTTAACTCATACTCAAAGTTTTAAAACATTTCAATATTTCAAATATACATAAAAAAACATAACTTAGACATTAATTATTGAAGAAATCTAAAAAATTCCTTACAAAATAAACAAATCTCAAACACTATATCTAATATTTTATAGAAAACAATTGATTAGAAAAAAGATGATATAATAAGAAAACTCTTGAAGGCAACAGATGGTCGTGAGGAGGGCAGAGGATGGTGGTGGCAGAAGAGAGGAGAGAATTTCATCTTATAGAAATAATTTTTTTTTTATCATGAACTGTCTATATTTATAAATTAGCGATAAAATATTACATCACTAATTTAATTTTAATGATACAGTACCTTTAGTTTAATAACAAATTTAGCATTAGATCATTATTGTTCTATTCAATGTTTTGAAACCCGGCCTGATCATCAACCCGATAAGGCGAGCGGGTAAAGGTTGGATCAATTCAACTTATTAATATATTTTTATATTTATAAATATACATAATAAAAAATTAACACATCATATTATAAATTAATATTTTTAAATTATTAAGAATATAATATTTTTCTAAATTTTAAATTTGTATGTTACCACTATACAAAAATAAATATATTTTCATTATTAGTATTTATGATAACAAGTATAATATAATTTAAATGGAGTTAAGAAATATTTAAAATAATGAAATTAATTAAAATAATATAATTTAAAATTATATTTAATATAAACATAATTAATATAATTTATTATATAATAAATATGTTTTGTTTCTTTTTTTGTCAAAATATAATAAATATATCTTCATATTATTATTAAGTTACAATACTAAATATATATTTTTTATTACATTTACAAATTAAATAGTTATGCTGGCCTAGTGGCAAGGATTGCACTCACGTGACGACAGGGCTGAGGGGTCGAGACTTAATGCTAGCTCTAATTTCTCTTTTATGAGAATGCGCAATGGAGACCCATCCAAACCAGTTTGATGGACTTTCGGATATTTGTTGGATTCTGATGATTTAAAGAGGGGCGATTATGAGAATGCGCAGTGGAGACCCGTCCGTCGAACTGATTCGATGCATTTCTAGATATTTACAAATTAAATAGTTATGATGATTTAAAGAGGGGTGATTATGAGAATGCGCAGTGGAGACCCGTCCGTCGAACTGGTTCGATGCATTTCTAGATATTTACAAATTAAATAGTTATGCTGGCCTAGTGGCAAGGACTGCACTCACATGACGACAGGGCTGAGGGGTCGAGGCTTGATGCTAGCTCTAAGTTCCCTTTTATGAGAATGCGCAGTGGAGACCCATCCAAACCAGTTTGATGGACTTTCGGATATTTGTTGGATTTTGATGATTTAAAGAGGGGCGATTATGAGAATGCGCAGTGGAGACCCGTCCGTCGAACTGGTTCGATGCATTTCTAGATATTTGCTGGGTTCCGGCAGTTTAAAGTGGCTGAACTACCCCTCTGGATTTTAGCGTTTGCTCGAACCGAACTAGGGTTCGAGCCAATTCTCGGTTGGACCGGTTAAACTAGTCGATTCAGTTTAGATTTTAAAACACTAGTTCTATTACCATTCTATTAAAAATTTTAATTTAGTAATAGATATAAAAAATTCATCATTAATTCTATTAGTAAAATCAATTGTAATTTCATTTTGATGAAAATTTCATTATCAAATACTAAAATTCTTTTGATGTTTATTTTTTTAAAAAAAAGTGGAATTAAAAACTCACGTACAGAAAATTATATGAATCTTTTTAAAAATAATACTTGTTTTGTTTACAAAAACAATGCAGTAGATTAACCACTTTTACTCCGAACCCTAACAACAACGTGAAAACAATTTCGAAGCCCCAAATTATTGGGAGGAACATTCCATGGTACAAATTGTTATAAAAGGCAAAGTAAAATGAATGGGGACAGAACTAAAAACGGAAAAGAAAATTAGTATCTTTTTTGTCATGTTATATATAGATTACTTAGTAATATTAATATTTGAGGCGTAAGTAACAGAAATAATAAAAATTAAAAGAAGAATAACATGTAATAAGACAAATAAAAACATAAAAATAATGTATGAATTACAAAATATATAATTAAATACATCAATTAAATTAAAATTCTAACTTATTTATAATATTTAATAATAAAATAAAATATATTGTGCTTTATGTATGCTTAGTAATATTAGCATTCAAATTGTAAATAATACAAGTAAACATAGAAAAATAAAATAAATTAAAAAGAAAAAAGTGATACAATATGTCATAACATTATAAAAATTATTGAAATCCAATTTCTCATATTTATTTTACAATAATACATTTAAGTTTGTAAATTATATATTTTCAACATATGTTATTGGATCCTAAACAAAAGTACGTAAATTTAATTAATTTTTGTTATGACCTATAAATTCTCCATAGTTTAAATTCATAAATAAGTGAAAATATAAAAAAAAGTATAATAGAGAACAAATAAAATCCAAATAAATGAAAATTTACATAATTTATTTTGCACTTCATATATTATTTATTAATCATATTTAAATAATAATTTGATTTAAAGAAGCTATTTCTAACGCATTCATAATGACAATATATAACAATGATGTTTATGCTCTAATGAATTAATCTTTTATAAAAAGGCTCCTAATTCATCACAATATATATATTTTGTGAATAGATCATAATATATTTGATTCAAAATATAGTATCTGAAAATGATACCAAGAAAATATTGATAAAGTTTAAACATAAAAATTTGATTTTATTTTTTAAGTATTTTCATAAGCAATAAAATATGTAATTAAATAATTTAATTTAATTAAATTTAATATTTAATTTATTTAAAATAATTTTATAATAAAAATATATTATATTATATCGATAACACTAGTCAATCTATCGATATTTAAGCTGCAAATAATATAATAGATAGGAAAAAGTAGGAATATTATGTAATGAAGTAGATAAAAATAAGTAAAATAGTACATGAATTGTAAAACCTTGACAAAATTTCATTTAAATATTTTTAATTTTAATATCAAATATATCACTTGACAAATTTAAAATAAATAATTTTAATTTTAATTTTTTAATATTTTAAAAAATAGAATATGTGATTAATTAATCAATATCTTTTATGTTAAAATATTTTTTATTTAAATATTTAATAACAAAAAATAAATATATCAAATTATATTTATACTACTTAATGATATTAATAATTAAATTAAAAATAACAAAAATAGTAAACTCAAAAAAAAGGAAAGATATGTAATTGAGTAAATAAAGTAAAGAGAAACACTGCATTAATCATAAAGTAATAAAAGTTTAAAATAAAATACACAATTAATAAATTCAATTAAATAAGCTTATTCTTCTATTTAAAATATTTTTATAAAAGGAATACATTGTATTGTATCAGTATTAGTTAATGGTGTTTGAATTGTGAATAATATAAACAAAATGGAGAAAAAAATAAAAACATACAATTGGATAAATAAAAAATAATTTCTGATTTGTAAAATTATAAAGAATTTTAATTAATATATATTTAATTTGTAATACATATTATAATAATTAATATTAACAAAGTATTAACAAATTTGAAATAAATGAATTTGGTTGTGATTTTTAAATATTTTTATTACAGAATAGCATACGTCATTCAATATATACCTTTAATGTTAAATATTTGAATTATTTAAGGTATTTTTATTATAAAAATAAAACATATTATACTATATTTATATTATTTAGCAATGTCGGCGCTTGAATTGTAAATAACAAAAATACTACTTGAGTCATAATTTTTTTATGAAATATCATTTGATATATATATTTATTTAATTTAAAATATAATATTTAAGAATTGATACCAAGACAATATTAATAAAATTTATATAAAATTAATTTTAATTTTTAAATATTTTTATTAATTGATAAAATATATAATTAATTAATTTAATCAGTATGTACAATCTAATAAAAATTTTAATTTACTTTCAAATGATGTAAATAAGGAAGGAAGATGGCAAACGAGCAAGCTCGCTTCGCTGCATTGCCTTCCATAGCAGGCTATAAATTGTGTCACCGTAGGCTTTTTCTTTTAAAGAATAATATGTTAGAGAGGATAAGTAAATATTAAAAATAATGTCACTTTCTCTGTATACAAAAGATTGATATATATTTGTCATAATTATAATATAATATAAAAATAATTATTTCTTAATTATTATAATATTAAAAATATCCTTATATTAATATGAATAAAAATAATGGCGTCGCGCATTTGCAGGGAAGGTATCCTAATGTTCATGGATTCAATGCCAATCACGGCGCCTTTGCAGGGGAGGTAACCTAATGTTTATGGATTCAATGCTATTCATGGTTCCCATCAAGTCAATTCATCTACCATTGGGATATGGCGACTTGAATACGTGGGGCTGGGAAGACCTAGACCAAGACATTCCAAGTCTTCCAATTAACATTTTTTTTTCTAATTTATAGGCTATTACAACGAAATAAGCAAAATTGTCGGTGATATAAGTGTTAGAGTCATGATAATAATAAAATCCATTTTCAATCGTATCATAATAACTTAAGCTTTTAGAGATAATCCATATTTTTTTTTATCTGCACCAGCCAGTATCCAGTAAACATTATTAGACTGCTCATTAATTCAAATTCGAGTCAGATTAGATTCTATGTGAGGATAAGTTATCCCAGTAAAGTCTACTCCATTTACAAAATTTGAATTTGAGACTTTGCTTAAAGATATTGAACTCTTTACCACTCAAACTAACAATCGTTGGTGAGATAATCAATATTTAATAAAATATAAGAGCCACTTAAATTAAATGAATAAAATTTTAGTTCATGCTGGCATTGCTCTAAAAATATATACATAAGATAATAAATATTAATAATTTATCAGGAGATTGTTAATATTCATTTTTTTAATTGAATCAGAAAATATATTATTAATTTAATAATAAAATGATAAAAATAATTTTAATAAAAATATAAATTTAAAAAATTTAAATTAATTCCACTTATTTGTCTATCTTTATAATGAATAATTTATTAATTAAACAAGTTATAATAATATAAAATAAAATTAATATTTTTTTATTATTTTATTGTAATTATATTAGGATAATTACTTTTTCGCTCACCCAAAAGATTAACAGTAATAACCCCTACATCGCTGAATCCTTATGACAAGAATTAAAAGAATCTCCTTTTTATGTGGTGGTACGTCAAACCCGTTACGTTCCATAAAAATATGACAAAGAGGTAATTATGATGAATCATTGATGTGATAATATGTAATAATATATAATTTTAATTTAATTTAATTTAAAACCCTGATAATATAATTTTAAGATTTAATAGTACATTAATTTATTATTAAATTTAATTATTAATATATTATTATATAATATATTAAATTATAAGATATATTAAATTTAATTTTTAAAAAATTAAATTTAATATACAGTTAAGTCTATTAATGTATTAATATATCATTGCATAATAATGTATTATAATTTCTTCATGACAATTGAGTATTTAGATTGATCATCGGCAATGATTACAATGCACGTTTCATGATATACCACTAAATTTTGTTCGAGTTGAGATAGAGATATAAGACTATTTTCTTTATCATATATTTGCATTAATTAAATGGGTATATATTTTATTACAATTTTTTCTTCTTTTTATAAATAAAATTAACATAAATTATACTTATTTCTCTCAAAATTTAATATAATTATGTTTACATTTCATTTATTTTTAAAAATGTACTCTTCTTTTATATCTTAAAAATAAGCGGTCAAAATCATGGAAAATAGATGTATCTTTAAAATGAGTATAATTGATCATAAAATTAATATTGTAATATATTTTGTATTTTTTTTGGTCTCGTTCAAATTTTGGGCAACAATTATGAAACACAGAAATTCATGGACAAAATGAAAATTAACACAGATAAGTTGCTTTACGTGAGATCGGTGATATTGAATTTGAACAAATCTCAACAATTAGATGAACGCGATAGATTTGCCCTAGAAAAGAAAAAAAAAAATAAATCGGGCGTCCAAGTCCACACCTAGTCACCTAATAAGTACATTGCCTCACGCGGATGAGCTCAGATTTTTTTTCCCCTTCTTCTCAACCATTACAATGACAACTTCCTGAATCCTAACTGTACAGCTAGCAATCTAAATTCTGACATATTTGCAGTAAATGAATAAAAACACAATTTGTGTATTACTTTCAAAAAATTTAAAATAAATATAAAAATATTTTAATAATTAATTTTTGTAACAATTTCTTATCTCATTTCTTTCTTATTAGTGATGGATACTTCATTAATTAATTAAGAATTTCTTTCAAATTCAAGCTGTCCAAGCAACCCACTCATCGAAGGTTTAATACTGCACTCTGAAAGATGAAGTGGTCAAACAGAACCTTAAGTACTAAATTGAAGGATTAAGAAATTGATAAATAATAAAAAATTAAAAAAATAAATTTTATATTTAATTTATAAGTATTTACTTCCTTACTTTTATTATCAAGGAAATAAATATTTTATATTTTAAAAATGTATCTAACACTTTAGCATCCTCATCAAAGGAGTTCATGTAAAAATATTTTTAATAGATTTTCATTAATTGGGTCTTTCATTTTATTTTATTTAAAATATTTTTTAATAGATTTTCATTAATTGAGTCTTTCATTTTATTTTATTTAAAATAAATCGAATCTGACTTTAGAATTATAATTTTAAATTTAATTTTTTAATGACCATTTTTATAAATTAAAAATGTTTGATGGGTTGATGTGTTTTATAACAAATATAAACTTTTAACAAGTTGTATTTTTTATGAGTGAGTAAGTAGAGCTTTTGATGCCTAATGGATTTTTTATTTTTTATTCTATGAATAATTTTTGCTTACAATTCATTCACTTCTTCACTTTCCAATATTTAAAATAAAATAAAAGCATTATTGATGATTATTCAAAAAAAAAATTATTGATGTCCTAAACCCCCCGAGTTCTATAAGTATTATGTAATTGCATGTTAATGTCGTCTTTAGCCTCTGCTAGCCAGTTCTTCCCTTCCCTTCCCTTCCTGCAGATTCATATTACTTATAAATAATTTTGTGAAGTTTCTTCTATTATTCCATATCAGTCTCCGATTTGAGCTTGGAATCTGCAGTCATGGCGGAAAAGGTACCAGGATGTCAACTTTTTTGAAAAATGGTGTCTGGGACCTTCTGTTTAGAAAATTAGTTTTTCTGTTCGTGGCTGCTTTTTCTTGATTTCCTCACATATATCATGAGCTTGGTTTTCTTTTCTCTTTTAATATTATAAATTTATTTGAACTCAACAAAGTCCTCTTATTGGGCCCCATGATATGCTTGAATTTTGAGATGTCTGCTTTCCTTGATATTGTCTAGGAAGTGATGATGAAGTTGAAGGTTGATCTTCATTGCCAAAAATGCATGAAGAAGGTGAAGAAGACTCTCAGCAAATTTCCAGGTGTGTGCTCTTCTTTAACACACGCTCAGCTACTTTTATATCTGTGCAAATTAATTTCATACTTATAAAAAGACAATGTCGGTAAAACAGAAATTCGAGAACAGACATTCGACGAGAAGCAGAACCTTGTAATAATCAAAGTAGTATGCTTCGACCCTGAGAAGATAAGGGATAAGATTTGCTGCAAAAGTGAATGTTGCGTCAAGACCATTGAAATAGTAGAACCACCTCCACCTCCACCTCCACCTCCACCTCCACCTCCGCCTCCGAAGCCGCAGCCACCGCTGATAGTGGTTCCATTTGGGACGTGCTATTTGCCATGGTGTGAGGGCCGACGTGGTGGGCCATGCTTATGCTTTCGTGGTTGTTATGAGAGGCCATCGCCGTGTGACTGCGGCTGCCATCATGAGAGGCCATCGGCGTGTGGCTGTGGCTGTGGGAGGCCATCGGCGTGTGACTGTGGCTGTGGGAGGTCATCGGCGGGTGACTGCGGCTGCCATCATGGGAGGCCAGTTTATGATTGTTACGGCGGAGGCAGAGCGTGGAATATGAGCACTTGTGAACAAAGTGCATCAGAGTGCACAACAATGTAAAGACGCAAGACATTTCATCGGAAGGTTGAAGACAGAGAGTGGGGAGTAAGATAGTGTGATTAATAAGCTACTTGGAAGTTGTCCATTGTTATGGTTCTAAATAACCGGTCTTCATATCAGATATTTGCCAGATGCTACTGCTCACGGTGGCGTTTCTGGTGGGTAGATGGTAGGCGACCGCCGTGTTATTGTCGCAGTTATAATAATAGTGATCAGAATTACTCGTACAAAGAATAGTGTTACAGGTACTCAGTAATGTAATTAAAGGAAGTTAACGTAGCACTATTTACTCAATGGGAGACCGAATGAAATTTATGCTGCCTACGTACTGGCAGGGACGTGTGAACTGTCAGCAGACATGAATATAATTTGTCTTAGAAAATATGTATGCAGACATGAATTTTTTACAATGCATATATACTGCTATCCTTCCCGCAAGGTTATAGTCAATTTACAGCTACAAACATGAAACATCTACTTCAGTATTGAGTGTGTGTATATATATATATATATAATAAAGGTTAATGATTTTTACTCTTTTAATTAAAAAAATAAAATCATACTATTAATTTAAAAATAATAATAAAGAGTATTAAGATTAATTTACCATCCCACAAACTACTTGAATTAATGAATGCATTTATTATAAAGATGAAAGAGAATGAGTGAATTTGATTTAAATAATTTGTAGTAACATATTTTTATTAAAATTACATAAAACTTATTTATTATTTTATTATTTTTAAATTAGTAACATAATTTATTCATCCAAATAAACAAGTGAAGATGACTAACTTCATGTAAGAACATTGAGGTTAGCAATTCTCTCTCTATATATATGTATACATACATACACACAAATGCTATATGCATAAAAAAAATAAGATTTGAAATTGAGTTTTGATTTTTTTATATCCATAAAATTAAATTTTATAAGTTTGTCTTGCCATCTTGAATTCAATTAATAATCTTTGATTTACATCCGATACTCAATTTTAGATTTTATTTTCGATATATATACAATTGCTCATATATGTATGGCATATTAAATGAAAAGAGTATTTTTATATTAGAGTGAGAAAAGTATACTATGATCATTAGATCCAAATTAAAGGTTAAGATTAAAATATAAGTTTAGGTAACTTCTTTTAAATAATCATGTGATTCTTTTAAGTGATTTGACTTTCAATTATATTTTAATTATAATCATCAATATAAGATTTAATAATTATAATTCACTCCTCTCATTTGTCATATAAAAATATTCATTTCACTTTATATGTTATATATACAAAGATTGTTAACATCTATACATTCATATGTAAAGGTTAGAAACATTTGATTTTTTATTTAGATTAAAAAATATGTTACTATTTTAATGATAATAAAATAATAAAGGCATTTAAATATTTTTGATGAAGATATATTAATTTAAAATATGAAATTCAATTCTATTCATTCTTTTTTATCTTCACAATAAATACACCCATTAATTGATTTAGTGGGTGATGCTAGTGGTAAATTAATTATAATACTTTTATTATTTTATTATCAAATTAATAATATAATTTTTTATCCAAATGAAAGAATAGAAACTACTAAACTCCACATCCATGTATATATATAGAAGTTAGTAACATCCATATTTTTGTTTGCATAAAAAAATGTTATTATTTTGATGATATAATAAAATAATTAGAATATTTAAATAATTTTTATGAGGAAATATCATTCCTTTCATTCCATTTTAAGTATCATTTAAGGTTAATGTACAAGAATTAAGAAAGATAATAAATAATTTTAATTTTAAAAGAGATGAGTTATAATTTATGAATATATCTTTTATTAAAAGTTAACTTATAAAGTAAAGTTATTAAGTAATTATTTAGATAGTAATAATAATATTTAAAAGATGACTACAAATGTAATTTTAATTTCCTCCTAAAATGATATATAAATAAGAATAAATTTTTTTTATAAAACAACAATTAAAAAAGAATATAAGAAGTAATTTAAAATATTTAAATCATCTCAATTTATTTTTTAATGAGGATGATAAATTAAAAAATTTAATGAAGATGATAAATTAATTATAATAATTTTATTATTTTATTATATTTAAATTAGTAACTTTTTTTTTTTCAAGGAGAGAATGTTGCTAAGATGTGCAGCCTAGCCATCATTGCGGGGCCACAGGCCAACCTCCCAACATTGCGCAAGGGTCCCCCTCGCGTGGACGAGAAAACGACCTGGTCACGTTAAACTCGTTTAAATTGTGCATCCTTTTTTTTATTAATTTAGTACACATACCAATTGGAATGCATGGACTCTAATTGCCCTGTTTGGGACCGGAAGACCAAGACGAAGACCACTTGGAGTCGAAACAGGGTCAGTTTGGTTTTGTTTGGTGACTATTTCTAAAAGAATTTTTTTATTTTTAAAAACAAAATAATTTATTTAATAATTTATTTTTAAGAATAATAATTTTTAATGTATAATTTTAAAAAAATAAAAAATAATTTTTAATATTTTTATAATTATTTTTATGAATAAATAAAATATTTATTTATAATATTAATCATTCTTTATTTTTATTTTTTTAATTCAAAATGATTTTTAAATAAATTTTAAAAATAAAAAAATAGAAACTTTCCCACTATATTCAATTCATCCTCTCCTCTCGTACATATAAATATTTCTGACTCTCGAAAGTGAAAGAACTCCACGCCCCTCCCCACTCCTCTGTCTCGTGCATAGATATTTTCCACTTTAGAAAGCGGGGAAATAAATTATTTCTTTCGTTTTTTTTGGTCCTAATTTAAAAAATTATTTTATTTTTATTAATTGTTTTAACATTTTAATAAGGTATTAAATTTTTTAATTTTATATTTTATTAATAAATATTTCATTATTTTATATATTTTCAATTTATTTATATTTATTTCAATGCATTCATTTTATATTTTTATTTATCTAAAATTTTATACACAAAGTGATTTTAAAAAATTTATTAAAAATAAATAAATTATATTATATTTATAATATATATATAATTAATTAATTACGAATAATAATTAAAAAATAATAATAATTAAACTAATCTGTCACCGCTGTGAGGGCAAGACGGCAAGTGCTAAGATACCAACTTCAGTAGATGCGCACAAGTTCATCAATTACCCTTCTGCTTCTCGCACACTAGTTACAAACTACCCCACCACAAAAATTAAAATTAACCTCCTTCATCGATGGTGTTACTAATTAAGTACTTAGCTTTTCTATAAATATATATATAAGAATTAGTTTGTCATCCGTGCATTATATAAATAAATATTTATTTTAATAATAAAATATTATAATTATATATTAATTATCTATTAAACAGATTAGATTTAAAAAATTAATATACAACTAACAATTTTAAGAAATATTTTACAAAATAAAATATTATAATTTTATTACATGTATATTATTAAATAATTAAAATTAATATTATAATATAATAAAAACTTGAATTTAAAAATTCTTTTATATACATTAAATCATGTAAAACCAAACATCAATTACCCTTTTGCTTTTCACACATTAGTTATGAACTACCCCACCACAAAAATTAAAATTAACCTCCTTTACTGATGGTGGTACTAATTAAGTACTTCGCTTTTCTATAAATATATATAACAATTAGTTAGTCACTCGAATAAATATTTATTTTAATAATATAATATTATAATTATATGTTAATTACTTACAAATAAAATGGGATAAAAAATTAATTTACAACTAACAACTCTAAAAAATATGTGATAAAATAAAATATCATAATTTTATTACTTGTATGTCATTAAATAATTAATATTAATATTATATTATATTAAGAGATTGAACTTAAAAATTCTTTCATATACCTTAGATTATATAAAGCAAATTTAAAAATTTTGCTTACTTTTGAATACTCATAAATTAAATCAATATTAAACTACTCTAAATTATTTTGAATATATACCGCAATCTTTAAAAAAGAATTCATTCATACTGCTACATTGTAGACTTATAAGTAGATAACAATTATATCTAATAGAAAATTTTTCTAAAGTATAAGTATTCTATAAATAGTAATAATTATAGAAACTTTAGAGAAAAATTTATGAAGGAGAAAAAGTATAAGTATTCTATAAATAGTAATAATTATAGAAACTTTAGAGAAAAATTTATGAAGGAGAAAAAAAAAACCCGAAGTAAAATAGGAGAAGAAAATTAGAAATGTTTGAAAAAAAATTCTTGAAAAATAAAAAAAAAAGTAAAATATTTGTGGAAGAAGATAATTAAAAGATTTGTATATCATAAAATAAAAATTGAGAGATAATTAAGGAAGAAAAAAAAATCATCTCCTCACTTATTTAGTTTAACATTTAAGTAGGCAATTAATTTTAAATTTATTTTATCAAAAGGATTGGTTCTAAATTCAAACATTGCATTAATTAGATATCATTTTTAAGATAATTATTGTTATTAATATTAATTTTTAATAACATAATTTATGATAAGAATATATCTTCATTTTAATGGTAATAAATTTTTCATTTACTATACTAGTAAATTATAAAACAAAACTTTTGAAATAATAATTTTATATTGTAAATAACTTATTAAATATAATCCATAAATTATTATTTATTTGTTAACTAAGATTTAATATTTTAATATCAAATATTTTTTGTTTTTAATTGACATGAAAGAAAGGAATAACTTTTGGTAGGAAAACACCAATAAGGAATTTATATTTAAATATTTTCTAAAAATTGCATTATAATAGAAATTAACAAAAAAAGCTCCTTCCAAAATTTGAAAAATAAATCTCTCTCTCTCTCTCTCTATATATGTGTGTGTGTGTGTGTGTGTGTGATAATATCATGGATCACTACTTTCTTAGAAATTATGATCAATTATGCTTATAAAGCCACATATTTATAAAAAAAAAAAAGAAAGGCAATAAAATCAAAAAATTTGATATAATCATAAATATAAAATAGTTTGATTGAAGTTTTAAAAAAATATATTAAGAACACAAAAGAGAAAAAGACTAAAAAAATAACATAAATATTTAGTAAAATATTATTAGAAAAAAGTAATTAATTACATTATGAAAAAGAAAAATAATCCTATAATTACTATAATAAAAATTCATAAAATGAAGATAAACCATTATGCTATTTAGTGAAAAAATATTATTGAATACTGAACTCAAACTTTCTTAAAAGGAAGATAATGTTAATAGAAATAAATTTGATACTAAAGTTAAAGTTTCTTTAATAATTGCAAGTAAGGTTATTCATTTGTATGTGCGGACAAATCGAAATTTTATTAAATACGTATAAAAAGAAAGAGCATTATAGATAAAATTTATAAATTTTAAATTAGATCTAAAATGAGATGAAGATAAGTATAAAAAGATTTCTGTTTAAATAAAATGAAGATAAAATAATAGAAAATTTTCAAATAAAATTAGATAAAAAATACTATTAAGTTCATTTGCAAATTTATTAAGTTCAGTTATAAATTTGTAAAATTTTTTAGAAATAGTAGTTTCACATGGTAATTCTGCTTCTTGCATAATTTCCTCTAAAATGCATAACTATCTTTTCCTATTAAAGGGTGTATGAAATAATTAAAGAATTTACCTAATGAAATAAATTATGTTATATATGTATGCTTTTGCAATTTTTATATATTAAAAATCTAGTAAGTTAATGAAAGTGCATTAAGTTACAAATCTTTAAAAAAATGGAAATTTGATAAAATAAAGCATTCATAATAAAAAAAAAATGGACAATCAAATTAATATAACAATAGTATAAAAAAAGAAGCAAAAGAAATAGTAAAAAGAATTTTACTGTCATGACCCTAATTCAATCGTGATTGGCATGGAACCCTTGTTAGGTTTCCAGTAGCTTGTTCCTGACTAAATACCTTAATTCATAATAATAAATGCTTTGTGTTTATAAAGGATCTAGCATTTCAGAAAGAGAACTTTCAATAAGGTTTTTATAAAAGATAAAGAAATTAGGTATGCTTATAGTCCTCTCAAAATGAAGATAAGCAAACCTAATTAATTCATTAGGAAATCAGTGTAACGTTCCCCTATCTATTTCTAGGATAGACAAAAGGCCTAAATATCTTATGTACATAAATTTGTGCTACTAAAATATCATTATTGAGCTCTAATGAACTCTAACTCTAGACAGGTGGAATGAAGGCTTAACTTAGAAATTTGTAAACTAAAACATGGAAGAGTGAATTCGAGGCTCAGTGAGTAGATAATCTATAAGAATAACAATATTTCACACTTACTTATCTATCAGACTATCCTCTTTCAATCATTCATTTTAAATTTAAGCGTAATAAAATCCAATAGCTGATAACAATAATTTAACATATAGTCATTTCATTGTCGATACATCATGTAAAAACAATCGTGGATAACTATAATTAGCTCATATCTCATTTAGAGCAATAAATAATTGATACTATACAATCATCCACCTTTTGTCTCCTGGTTTAATTTTATACACCCCACAAGCTTTCCATCTTCATCCTTTTAAAGTATGTTTTATACCCTCCACAAACATGTTATCAAGAATTTTTTATCTAGTATTTACAACAGCACCTTTATCATATTTCTTATCTTTAATGTCATTTAAGGCATGATTCACAATTGCAATTTAAGTGTTAAAGCTTAAGCTCTATTCAACACAGTCATAATTCAATTTCAATGTATATCACAATATTTATTAATATTATTATGCCCTCTGGTATACTTACAAGCATTCACACATATCATAGTACTCATTTCATAAAGCATTTCTCAATATATATCTCACTCCATAAGTAATGCAATAAGTTCATAACACCATATGTTATATTATATAACTTCTACTTCCTCATGTTATGATTATCTAACCTATGTGATCATCTTATACTTAACATGAAACATACTATCTTTAATGTTTAGTGACCAAATACTTATGTTAGGTAAATAAAAGTCATGAAAACATAGTACAGACGGGGGTATATGTTACTATATGGTTATCTTAACTATGACCTTTGAGTGTTCTTTTATAAATAACTCAAAAATTATAAATATGATATCCATGAAACTTTTTTTATATAAAAATAAACTTATTTAGCTTTTTATCTATTGGTCATTTTTCTAAATCCACTAAGTTTTGGAAAGGTTATGCCCTTTTAAAAATAGATGCAAAAAAGTTCACTTTTGAAATCTTGAGTTTTTTTTTACCTCTATCCAATATTTTGATAATATTTCAAAATATATGCAAGATTTTAACTTGAAATTAATTTTATTTGAAAGTAGACTTAATTACCTTTCAAACAATAGGTGATTTGTTTAAAACAGACATAAGATGAAGGCGTTATGCCTTTTCAAAATCAGCATAAGATTCTACAATTGATGTATTGATTGGTGAATTAACTCATCCGCCCAATTTTGCCTTTGGACCCCTAGAATTGATTGGTGAATCAATTCATCAATCTTTAGAACCCCAGAATTGATTGGTTACTCAATTTTGAAGCCTAATTTTGCCTTTAGACCTTTAGAATTAATTAGTGAATCAATTCACACATGAAAAACTTAGTTTTCTGGAAAATTTTTACTATGCAACCGATCAAAAACACCTCATAAACATATATAATGCATGTCAAACCCAAGTATAATCATTAATATACTTATCTAACATCTTACATTACCTTTTTCCATCATTTATGACTTCCATAATATCAAAATAAACTAGAATCAAGCAAATCACAAATCAACTTATATTTCATCTATATCCTTATATAATTTCAAAATCTATAGATTTAGCTAGATTATCCACTCACCTTATATGGAAGAAGATGCTAGAAGGGTAGTTTAATGATTTTTCAATCCTAATCATATCAAAATTCATAGATTCCATAATTAGGGCTCAAAATACTCCATAGAATCAAATAAACTTCAAATCCTTCATTAATTAAGAAGAAATGAGAGGGATTCTTAATGAAAATATTATTCTCACGTTGATTGGAGGAAGAAATCAACAAGATTTAAAGCCTTCTTGCTTGATTAAGAGGGTGGTAGGAGAAATTCTTGCAAAAAGATGGAAGAATAGGGGGAATGAGGAGAAAATGAAGAGAATATAAGGTTTAGGGTTGAAATAGGGAAAAAAAGACCTTAGGGGCATTTTCAAAAAAATACTCCTAAACTTCTTCCATACTCATATACTCACTTATATTAGTATATAACTTTATACCTCAAGATTCTAGTAAACTTTACCTATTAAAATTTCACCCGAATCACATTCTCACATTCTTACTTTTATTAATTCTATTTTATTTCCTATTTCACATATAATATTTTTAATTCTCCTAAATTTACTAATTACTTTAACTATTTTTCCTTATATGATAATTTTTAATTTATTAATAATTGTAGAATGTGTAATAATACTTCCCTCTTCATTAGAATTCATCCTCAAATTCTCGACACATACAATATTGTGAAGTTAGTATAAATTATTACTATGTCAAACTCACCACTTACCAAATAAATGAGGATATCATTACTACATATCAGATTCTAACTCCCACATAACTTCTTCTAGTCCATGACATTCCCAATGAACTTTCATAGAAGGAACCTTTTTAAATCTTAGCTTTCAAACTTGGCAATCTAGGATCTTTATGAGTTACTCCTTATATGATAGCTTAGGATCAAGTTGTAGTGATCTATCTCGAATGACATGAGACTCATCTGACAAGTATTTTCTAAGCATGGATACATGGAATATAGGGTGAAATGGCTCGTAAACTATCTAGTAACTCTAACTGATAGGTTATAACCCTAACACGCTTAAGAATTAGGAATGGCCTAATGAAACGTGGTACCAATTTACCTTTTCTCCCAAATCTCACTACACCTTTCATAAGCAAGACTTTTAGAAATACCATATCCTCTACTTGAAACTCTAGTTACCTTTTTCTTTTGTCTGCATATGACTTTTGTTAATCTTAAGTTACTTTTAATCTATCTCATATAATTCGAACTTTTTTCAAAGTATCACCCACTAAATCTGGTCTTAAGAGTTATGCCTTATTGGGTTCAAACTATTCTATTGGTGATCAATATTTTTTACCATAAAAAGCTTCATAGGATGCCAGTTGAATATTGGACTGATAACTATTATTGTAAGCAAACTCTGCTAGAGGTAGATACTTTTCCCAAATACCTTTAAATTCCACTACACAAACTCTAAGCATATCCTCTAGTATCTTAATAGTTCTTTCAAATTACCTATTAGTTTATAGATGAAAGGTGGTGCTAAATCACAGCTAAGTGCCTAATGCTTGTTAAAATAATTGCCAAAAGTAAGATGTGAATTGAGCACCATGATTTGAGATGATAGTAAATGGAACTTCATGTAATGGCACAATCTTATTAAGGTACATCTGAGCATACTGAGTTGTAGTAAAGGTAGTCCTAATAGGAAGAAATATGTTAATTTTGTTAACCTATCAACAATGACCCAAATGAAATTATATCTTTTCTGTGTTTTAGGCAATTTGATTAGGAAGTCTATTGTAATACTTTCCCATTTCTATTCTAGTATTGGAAGTGGTTAGTATATTCCTATTGGACATTGATGTTTTACCTTCACCTGTTGACAAGTGAGACATTTCATTACATAATTCAATACATCTCTTTTCATCCCTTTCCATCAGAAAACTTCTTTCAAGTGATTGTACATTTC
This sequence comes from Sindora glabra, assembly GCA_020226215.1. Taxonomy (NCBI): domain Eukaryota; kingdom Viridiplantae; phylum Streptophyta; class Magnoliopsida; order Fabales; family Fabaceae; genus Sindora; species Sindora glabra. Next base: position 14,085,915 of record CM035226.1, on the reverse strand, counting down.
TACTACTCTTGGATGCATGGTGTAAAAGGAATTATGAGCTTGATACAATAATTCATTTCGTGCGCTTATCAAAACCCAAATCCTCGCTTAACGCCAAATTACTCTCTTCTCATTAATAGTTAGATTAGATCATTATTCTTTAGTTGCCTCTTTCACAAAGTTATGTAGTGTGGATCACTCTTTTGTGCATCTTTGATCTTTTCTACAAGGATAAATTGAATGGCTACATGGGCCAACACTACACTAAAATCTTCAATTGGTGCCTTTTTTTATTTGCTTATAGATTTCCCACTAAGAACATCTGCCACTATACTAGCCTTACTAGGATGGTATAAAATAAAGCAATTATAATCCTTAACTAACTCCATCCATCTCTTTTGTCTTAAGTTAAGATCTTTTAGCTCGAAGATATATTTCAAGCTTTTATGATCTGTGTAAATTTTAGTGGTTTCTCCATACAATTAATATCTCTATATTTTCAAGGCAAAAATCACTGTGGCCATTTTCAAATCATGTGTGGGATAGTTCTATTCATGTCTCTTTAATTGTTGGAAAGCATAAGCTATTACCTTATCGTGTTGCATAAGAACACACCTAAGCCTAATCCTTGATGCGTTGTAATACACCACATATCCTTCAGTTCCTGAGATCTTTTTGCTTAAATATATATTTCAAGCTTTTATGATTTATATAAATTTTAATGGTTTTTTCCATATATGTAATGTTTCCATATCTTCAAGGACTACGACTATCTCTAAATCATGTATGGGATAGTTCTGTTTATGTCTTTTTAATTATCAAGAAGTATAAGTTATTACCTTATCATGTTGCATAAGAACACACCCAAACCTAATCCTTAATGTATCACAATACAGCATATATTCTTCAATGCTTAAAGGAAGTGCCAATACTAATGCTGACATTAAGCATAACTTTAATTTCTAAAAGTTATTTTCGTATGCATCCATCCATTCTAATTTCACTCCTTTTTGTATTAGTTTGGTTAATAGTGCCAATATTTTAAAAAAATCTTTGACAAACTTCCGATAATAACTCGCTAGTCCAAGGAAACTACGAATTTTTATAATTGATGATGGCCTCAACCAATTCTCTATAGTTTCTACTTCTTGGGGATCCACTTAAACCCTTTCCTGTGTCACCACATGCCCAAAAAGATAATACTAGTAATCCAGAATTTACATTTAGAAAAATTTGCATACAATTAATGCTCTTATAAGGTTTGTAAGAACACTCAAGGATGTCAAGTATGCTTTTCCTCACCTTTTGAGTATACTAAGATATCATTTATAAAGAAAATAATAAATTTATCCAAATATGGTTTGAAAATATAATTCATTAAATCAATGAAAGTAGCAGGGCCATTGGTCAATCCAAAGGACATTATTAGAAACTTGAAATGGTTGTATCGAGTCTTAAATGCAATCTTAGGAATATCTCCTTTATGGATCTTCAACTGATGATAACTTGTGTGAAGGTCAATCTTGGAGAAGTATTTTACCCCTTGAAGTTAATCAAAAAGGTCATTAATACGAGGAAGAGGGTATTTATTTTTTATGGTAACTTTGTTAAGCTAGTGGTACTTAATACACATTGCATAGATTCATCTTTTTTCTTTATAAAGAGAATTAGAGCTCCCCAGGGTGAAGAGCTTGGGTGAATGAATCCTTTATTTGTAAGATTTTGCAACTATTCTCTTAACTTTTGTAATTCTATTGGGGCCATTCGATATAGAGGAATTGAAACGGGTTTAGTGCTTGACAATAAATCAATGTGAAACTCAATTTCACAATCTAGGGGTAACCCTGGCAATTCCTTTGGAAACACATTGGGGAATTCTTTTACTATTTGGATAATATTAACATCTGGGATAGGTTGGTTCAAATCTTGTACTGATGCTAAGTACGCTATGCTTCCCTTCTAAATAAACATTTGAGCCTTAATGCTCGAAATAATAACAATAGAATTCATTATCTTATCTTATTAGAACTCAGTGGGTGCAAAGTCCTCTATGGAGAATGTTACAAATTTATCAAAATAATTCACACAAGCATTGTACTCAGATAACTAATCCATCCCTAAAATTACATTATAGTCACTCATATTAAGTAAGATCAAACCTATTGGCATTACACAATCATGAATTCTTATGGTACAAGCCTCCAATTTATAGGTTACTATAAAGGATTTCTCTACAAGGGTCATTACAATTAAAGGAGTATTTATCTCTTTAGTAGGTTTACTTATGATGGTAGCAAATTTCTTTGATACAAAAGAGTAGGTTACTCTAGGATCAAATAAAATTTTAGCAGTAAAAGTTTCAATAAGGATAATATCTATCACAACAACATTTGAGGCATGAGCCTTTTAATGGCTAAGAGCATACACTTAAGCTTAATTTTCACTTATTTCTCTTTTTGGGCCCAAGATATTAGCACTCCTCGAATATGCTGGAAGTTTTCTAGATCGTAAAGTTAATGGAGGATTTGGATTATTCCATTGGGATACAGAATAACTCATGCCTTGACTTGTAACATTTCTAAGGAAATCCTTTACCTTATGCCCTATCATCCGACATTTGAAGCATTATGCTCCAAAATGATTACAAGGACCATCATGGTGAAGTCGACATTGAAGGCACCAAAGTATTCCACCACCTTGCCTAAAAGGTCGATTTAGTTAACTTGAAGAATTAAAATGAGTTCTTTATCCTCCCAAGTTATCCCTTAAAGAGTATCCACTAGGTACACCTTGAAAAGATGGTGTCCCCATAATGGAACCACTTCCCTCATGCTTGGAGATAGCTTGAGGGGGTATCCCCTTTGAAAAATATACTTGGCTTGGTGCCGCAGACCGGTTCCTTTTCTTACTCCTTTCTTGAGCTTGACTCTCTTTCCTTTCTTTAACTCTCATCTCAAAAGCTAATACTTAATTGATCATTTCTTGATAAATGGCATTGCGGTCAACATGGATTCTCTCAAAATAAAAGTCTTTGAGGCCACATATAAATCTCTCAATTTTAGCCTTCTTTATAGAAACCAAATGTAGAGCATATTAAGATAATCGAATGAACTGAGCATCATACTCCGCAATAGATAAGTTCTTTTATTTTAGGGTTTTAAATTCCCTAACTCTTCCTTAGTGAACACTTAGTGGCAAGAAGCGATCCATGAATAATTTTTGGAAGGCCTCCCAAGTTAAGGGCTCTAATTATGGATTTTGATTGGTTACTATATTAGTGAACCAATAATGGGCCATATGATCTAATTGGTAACCCACTAACTCAATCAACAAAGAAGTAGGACTTTGTAACATCTCATCCAACCTTGTAATATGTTTCAAGAATTGATATGGATCTACTACTGAATCAAAACTGGATTATCTAGGTAGATTTAATCGAAGAAACTTATGTACGATTTTAAACCTATCCCTCATTCCCTTTGTAGGAAAGGTATAACTATGCTCACTTTCTATTATTTGATTTTGACTTTCATTATGATCATTAGGGTTATTTGAAGGCTCACTTTAATCCTTTGAGGCATTATGCCTTAACCATCGGGTAAAGACTGCATTAACTCGGTTGAGAATATGTTCTAAAAATGGTGTAGTCTAAGGTGGAAATTGCTGATTAATTTTTTCATTAGCTTCTTACTTATCATTTTGAGTTTGAGGGCCCCTAGATGATTCTTCATCTTCAAGGTGATTGGCTTGCGCCTAACTTCATGTGTTGACCATTTCCTAATTATCCATAAATTTTCTTAAACAATCATATAGCAATCCAAACAATCAATAAGCAATCAATTAATTAAATAACTCATAATATACTATGTTGCATATAACTCTACCACCCATTATCATGGTATAATAGAGTCCATTGAAATAGTACAATGGCATATGATCCTGGGTGCACACATACCATTGTATAATTTTGATTAACACCTATTATAGTAGCATATAAATATAACCTAAGGGTCTCATCCCACTAGAAACCTAAATGATGCTCTAATACCACCTTTGTTATGACCCTAACCCGATCGTGACTGGTATGGAACCCCTATCAGGTTTCCACTAGCTTATTCCTGACTAAATGCCTTGATTTATAATAACAAATGCCTTATGTTTATAAAAGATCTAGCATTTTAAAAAGAGAACCTTTTAAGATTTCTACAAAAGATGAAGAAGTTAAGTATATTTATAGCCCTCCCAAAATGAGGATAAACAAATTTAACTAATTTAATTGGAAATTAGTACAATGTTCCCTCTATCTATTTCTAGGACAAACAAGAGGCCTAAATATCTTAAGTATATGAATTTATGCTACCAAAATACCATTATTGAGTTATAATGAACTCTAGCTCTGGGTAAGTGGAAGTGAAGACTCAACCTAAAAATTTGTAAAATAAAACATAGAGGAGTAAATTTGGGGCTCAGTGAGTAAATAATTTATAAAAATAACAACATTTCATACTTAGTTATCCATCAAACTATCTTCCTTCAACCATTTGTATTAAATTTAAGCATAATAGAATCCAAGAATTGATAATAATAGTTTAATATATAATCATTTCATTATCGATACCTTATGTAAAAATAGTCATGGATAACTATAATTAAGCCATATCTCATTTAAAGCGATAAACAATTGATACAATATAATTATCCACCTTTTATCTCTCAAATTAATCTTATACCCTTTACAAGATTTTCATCATTGTCCTTTTAGGATATGCCTTATACCCTTCACTAGTATGTTACCAGGAATTTTTCATCTAGCATTCACAATATCATCCTTATCACATTTCTCATCTCTAATGCCATTTGAGGCATGATCCATAATTGCAATTTGAATGTTAAAGCTTAAGCTCTATTCAACATAGTCACAATTTAATTTTAGTGTACATTATAATACTTATCAATATCATTATGTTCTTTAGTATAACTACAAGCATTCACACATATCATAGTACTCATTTCATAAAGCATTTCTCAATATATATATATATATATATATATATATCTCACTCTATGAGTAATGCATCAAGTTCGTCACATCATATGTTATATCACATAACTTCTACTTCCTTATGTTATGATTATCCAACCTATGTGATCATCTTATACTTATCATGAACCACACTATCTTTAGTGTTTAGTAACCAAAAACTCATGTTAGGCAAATAAAAGTCATGAAAACATAGTACAGACTGGGTATGTGTTACCATATAGTTATCTTAATTATGACTTTTGAGTGGTCTTTTATAAATAACTTAAAAATTATAAATATAATATCTATAAAAATCATTTCATATGAAAATAAACTTATTTGGCTTTTTATAGACTGGTCATTTGTCTAAATCGGCTAAGTTTTAGAAAGGTTATGCCCTATTGAAATAGATGCAAAAAAGTCCACTTTTGAAATCTTGAATTTTTTATATCTATCCACTCTTTTAATGATATTTCAAAATATATACAAGATTTTAACTTAAAATTAGATTCAATAAACTTTAAAACGATAGGTGATTTGTTTAAAACAAACATAAGATGAAGGAGTTATGTCCTTACAAATTTAGTAGAAAATTCTATAGTCGATGAATCGATTGGCCCGTCCAGTTTTCACATTTAAATCTTTAAAGTCAATTGTTACTTGATTTTAATGCCCAATTTCACTTTTGGACCCCTAAAATTGATTAATAAATCGATTCACACATGAAAACTCACTTTTCTAAAATTTTTTTACTATGCAACTAATCCAAAACACCTTATAAATACATATAATGCACATCAAACCTAAGTATAATCATTAATATACTTATCTAATATATTATATTACTTTTTTCTATCATTTATTACTTTCATAACATCAAAATAAACCTGAATCAAGAAAATCACTAACCAATCCATATTTCATCTATATCCTTATATAACCTCAAAATCTATAGATTTAGCTAAATTATCCACTCACCTTATATAAAAAAGGATGTTAAAAGGCCAGTTTGATAATTTTTCAACTCTAATCACATCAAAATTTATGGATTCCATAGTTAGAGCTCAAAATGCTCCACATAATTAAATAAACTTCAAATATTTCATCAATCAAGAAGAAATAGGAAAGATTCTTAATAAAAATATTGTTTTTACCTTGATTGAAGGAAGAAATTAACAAGATTTAAAGTCTTTTTACTTAATTAAAGGAGTGATGGGAGAAATTCTTGCAAAGAGATGGAAGAGTGGAATGAATGAGGAGAAAATGAAGAGAACATAAGGCTTAGGGCCTAAATGGGGAAAATAAGGCTCTAGGGGCATTTTAAAAAAAATACTCCTAAACCTTTTCCATATTCATATACTCATTTATATTACTATATAATTTTACATCTTAAGATTCTAATAAATTTTTCTCAATAAAATTTCACCTAAATCACATTCTTACATTTTTTACTTTTATTAATTTTATTTTATTTTTTATTTTACACATAATATTCTTAATTCTCTTGAATTTACTAATTATTTTAACTATTTTTCTTCATATCATAATTTCTAATTTATTAATAATTATGGAGGATGTAACATTTACTCAGCAAGAACATGACTAAGCAATTACAAAACATTAAAAGTACTAACATGCCATAAAAGAGAAAAAGGATGAAAATAAAAGTTCTCATATTAGAGAAGAAGAAAGTAAGATTAAAGAGAAAAGAAATAGAATATAGATATAATTTAAAGAGCTTTTTTATGAAATTAAAATAATTTAGTATTTATGAATTCTAATGATAGATAAAAAATAATTCAAATTCAAATTTTCACTAAAAATATTTAATATTATAAGATAAATAGAGAAAAAATAATAAATTAATATATGGTAAATTATAAGAATGATATTTGTTACAAAAAGTAAAAAATATTACGGTTAATATATAATATAAAAATTGGATAAATATGTTTGGTTATATATTATATTTGTCACTTTCCTATATATTTAACATTTCGTATTGTAATATATTAATAAAAATATTATATATATCAAAATAAAATTTAAATTTTTTTATAATTATTAAATTAAAATTTGTAAATTTATCATATTATTTTACATGTAATTAATAAGTCTTGATTTATATTCATAATTTAATTTTAAATCTCACTATCATTGCATAAAGGTTAATCTTGCCTTTAGCCTTAATTAGTGCTTCCTCTTCTCTTGTAAGTTTTCAATCTCTTCCTATGTATAAAAAATTAAATTGGACTAGCTGGTTAAATCAAAAAAAATCATAAACTGATCCCTTGGCCTGTTTGGCTAACTTTTAAAATCAATCTTAAAAAAATCAATTTGAAAACTAGTAAATTGGTGATAAATTAGTCAAATTGTGTGAATTGATCATGATTTTCACAGTTCAACTAAGTTTTAAAAAAAATTATTGTTTAAATATTTATAAAAATAATATTATTTTTACTATGCATATTCAAAGTTTAAAGTTTCAAATAATAAAAAATTATTTTATATATATAAATGAAAGATACATTACCAAAAAATAGAGTTCAATATTAAATTTTTGTGATAATTTAAATTATGAATTTATGAACTTATTTAAAATTTTTTAAATATTTTCATATTTTGTATATATAAATTTAATTTTATGATAATTTAATTATTTTTAACGATATATGTATATATTAAAACTTTTAATTTATATTTTACATTAAAATTTTGATTCAATCTTGATTCGATCTTAATTGAATCATTAAATTTTAAATCACTCTCATTTCCAGTTCAATAACCCACCTGATTTTTAAAACATTGGTCTTTTCGATTACTCCCACTTGTGTCTCTTACGAGCTTGGGTTCTGCTGAGATGGCGCAAAAGGTCTCGTGTGTTCTCTATTTTTTTTTAAAAAAAGTTTCACTTAGTTATGAATTTAATTATAACCTTTTCACAATAGGTGTCTGGACCGGGGGCGAAGCTATGTTGAACGAGCCAACCCAAACATAAAAGAAAATTAAAAAAATTTCCCCACCTTTCTTATAAAATTTGGAAACATGCATGTTTAGTCCTTTAAAATTTAAATTTTTTTTATATAAATCCTTAATAAATTTTATTTCAACCTCTTCAATTATTTTGTTTTAACTTTGCTCTTTGAAAAATTCTATCAAAATTTTAAATTTGAAGTGACATAGCGCATTTTGAATTATCGGATGAAATTATTAAAATTTTTTATAATCTTATCAATGATTCAAAATACATCACATCATCCAGATTTGAAACTCACAGGAGTACCATGACATTGCCCTCGCTCTTTTGTTCGGATGCTTTCGTGTTTTTTGTCTATGACTGCTCGTTCTTTAATTAATTTTTTTTTATCTATTTAGCAGCTTGATATTCTCTTTTTCTATATTAGAGTTATATTCTATTATTTCTGATTATATTTTCCTCTTTCATTTTATAAATTTATTTCTTTTATTTTTGTCAGATTTTGTATATTTATTTCAACTCAACACAGGTCCCTTGTTGGACCCCGTTGTATGCTAAAATTTTAACGTGTTCTATGCTTTTGGGCTAACATCAATTGAATCTTCTGGACTTGTAAAATTGATTGAACCAGTCGTTCAATTATTTCTCAAAACCCAGTTAATGGATTGACCCTATTTGGACCTAGAGGCACCTTGGTTGAGGCTAGATTCATAGTATTCATAAATCGTTTATTTCATAATAATTCATAATAATAATAATATAAAAAATTTTATTTTTTGAAAAATAAAAATAAAGTGGATTATTTCATAGTCATTTATTTAATAAATTAAGAGAAATAAATTTTTTCAAGGAGTTTTACTTTTCATTGAGTATGAAAAAATTTTTGTCCATCTTTTTCTATGTAACTTTTTACTTTTTGTATTTTTTATAGATATGAAGACAAAAGTATTATCATTAAATTTAATTAATAATGAAAATTTATTAATATTTATTATGATAATATTGAGAACATAGTAACTAATTTATTAATACTTCTTAGAAAGTTTAAAATTTAACCAAATAAAATATAAAAAATTATTTATCAAGAAGTGTTATTTTCTTATTATTAATTAAATAACTTTGAATATTTTTTAAGAAATTCAAATAAAAAGTTAGTTTTTGAAAAGTTTGGCTTTCTAAGAGAACTTACTTTTCATGTAAATCAAATGACACGTTATATTTTCCACACTGAATCCTTACTCTTATCATTAATTGGTTGTTCCATTGAAACAATTACAAGGCACTTACGATTGGAAAAAAAATTTGTTTAGTAATTAATTAATTATATTCACTATTGATTATAGTTAATTGTATTAATATTAATTGATTGGGTCCTCTTAATAACATTGTCTATTTACACAAAAATATTTAGATAAAATTGTTAGTTATTTCCTATTAGTTATTTATATATAAAATAAAATATAAAAATATAGGTGTATGTTATTATTTATTCAAATATATTATTTATTGTAAAAAATTTTAATTTTCATATATTATTTATTAAACTAATTATTTAAAGATATAGTATTGTAATTTATTATTTATTAAATTTTCTTTAAAAAATAAATTATTATAATTTATTATACTTGTTAAATTTTTCTTTGAAAAATAAATATATTCAAGTGTTCATTTTCATTTTTGTATTATTTTATATTAAGTTTTAAATATACCATTTATATATATTGTAATGCACATGTTTTTCAGAAGAACGTGACTTGATAAAAATAAGTGTTTTTGCAATATTTTATAGTTTGAATGATCCTCACTCTCTCTCTCTCTCTCTTTATTTTTTTTCTTGTTAAAGTGATGTTTTAAGATTTAGATTGATTAATAATGAATTAGAAAAAGTATTATGTATATATATATATATATATATATATATATATATATATGTATATAGGTTAATCTTATCAATTTTTTACTTTTAATATAAAAAATTTAAATTTATTAAATAATTATATAACACAATATTTTTAACGTATTATAATATTTACTTTACTATTAATGTTTATTAATTTTATAATGTAAAGTTGATTAATAAAAAAATTAAATAATTATTTATTATTTACAAAGAACTGTTACATTTTAATATATATTAAATTGGCGCCCGTGTGTAGTTAAAATTGTTTTGTAGCTTAACAGTTGAGCTGATTCTTATATATTGTAGGTTTGTGTCAATAAATTCTAATATATATGTTGATATAATTTCCCAGAATCCCAACAATGGTTCACAGTATAATTTAAAGAACAATATGTCGATAAAAGAGCAACATATATTGACAAAATTTCCCAGAATCCCAACAATGTGTCACTTTTTTTTTTATTTACAGGCTGTTAAAATGCAAATGAGGTACGTAACTTGTCACTATAAGTATTGAAAGTAAATCTTAATTTTTTTTATATACTAAATTGAGATTTAAAAATTCGTCCTATGATAATTTTTAATTTTTATTTAGAACCTAATTTTAAGTCTTTGATATATATAAAATTACTCCAATAATAATAAAATCAATTTTCAACTGACTTTTAATAGTTCGAATTTTTAGAAATAAATGATATTTAACAAGGTTCTCTGCAAAATTTCCAGGTGTGTGTTTCTTTAGCAGTTGCTTAACTACTTTTACATCTCTGCAAATCAATTTCATAGTAATAAAAAAAATGTTGGTAAAACAGAAATGCGAGACCACACATTCCACAGGAAGCAGAACCTTGTAACTATCAAAGTAGCATGCTTCAACCCTGAGAAGATAAGGGATAAGATCTGCTGCAAAAGTGAATGTTGCATCAAGACCATTGAAATATTAGAACCACTTCCACCTCCACCTCCACAGCCGCAGCCACCGCCGATAGTGGCTCCAAGTTGGACGTGCTATGTGCCATGGTGTAAGGGTCGATGTGGTGGGCCATGCTTATGCTTTCGTGTCTGCTACGGGAGGCCATCAGTGTGTTACTGGGGCTGCCATAATGGGAGGCCATCGGCGTGTGACTGCGGCTGCCATCATGGGAGGCCAGTTTATGCTTGTTACGGCGGAGGCAGAGCATGTAGTGTGAGCACTTGTGAACAAAGTGCCTCAGAGTGCACAACAATGTAAAGCTGCAAGACCTTTCATTGGAAGGTTGAAGACAGAAAGTGGTGCGTAAGATGGTGTGATTAATAAGCTACTTGGAAGTTGTCCATTTGTTATGGTTCTAAATAACCGGTCTTCATATCAGATATTTGCCTGATGCCACTGTTCAGGGTGGCGTTTCCGGTGGGTAAATGGTAGGCGACCGCCATGGTATTGTCGCAGTTATAATAATAGTGATCAGAATTAATCGTACAAAGAATAGTGTTACCGGTACTCAGTAATGTAATTAAAGGAAGTTAACGTAGCACTATTTTTTTTCTTTTTTTGGTAGAATAACGTAGCACTATTTACTCAATGGGAGACCGAATGAAATTTACGTACTGTTAGGGACGTGTGAACTGTCAGCTGTGGTGTGAAGCAATGAATATAATTTATCTTAGAAAATATGTATGCAGACATGAATTTTTTACAATGTATATATACTGCTATATATACATTTATCCCATTGTTTAATTTATCTTAGAAAATATAATTTAATTTTTTATCTTAGAAAATATTGCGGTCAACAATTCTCTCTCTCTCTCTTTTAACACACACATGTTATATGTAATTGAATTTTGAATCTTTTATATTTATTAAATTAAATTTTACAAATTTATCCCATTGTTTTAAATTCAATTAATAGTTTTTGATTTACATTCGATACTCGATTTTACTTTTCATATATACACCATTGTTAATATATATATAGCATATCAAATGAAAAGAGTATTTTTATATTAGAGTGGGAAAAGTATACAATGATCATTAGATCTAGATTGAGAATTAAGATTAAAACAGAAACTCTAGTATTTTGTAAAATAATCATGTGATTCTTTTAAGTGGTTACTTAACTTTAAATTATATTTCAATTCTCTTCTTTCACAATCAGTTGCGGCTTTTCCACCATATTTATATCCATGAAGCTTTACGTATTCACCAAAACTCGAAAGTTTTGGCGGAGGCAGAGCCTGTAACGTGAGCCATTGTGAACAAAACACAGTAAGATGCACGACAATGCGAACACATCACATTCCGTTGTTGGAGTAGGATCATGTTTAGCAATGGAATTAGACATTAGCGTCATTTAAAATAAAGCGAGTTCAAGTCGAGTATAAGTTTAATTCAAACTTAAATTAATATGTTTTTAGTTAATTAAAATTAATAAATATATTTTTTTAAATTATAATAATTAATATGATCATAAATATTATTAAATAACATAAATTTAAAATTATAAAAATAAGTTAAGATTTTAAGTATATATCATATTATATATAGTTAGATTTTAAATTATATATTACATTTTATATAAAAAATATAATAAATAAATTATAATCGAATTATTCATAAATTAGACAAATCGAATCAAATTAAACAAGCAACCAAACTACACGGCTCAAGCATATTTCTCCTAATCATATCAATATCAATAGCAAGTAGTAGCACATGTGAGATATTGCCATATACAATAGTCATGCTGTGCATATGAAGCTTTGTACTCGTGTTTTGTTTATCTTGTTTTATGTCAGCTGCAAAATACTTAAGATTTTTTTTTCTCTTTATCTACTGGTTGATGTTATAATGAGTACACATTATTTTTTTTTTAAAAAAAATCCTTTTTCTCACTCTTCAATTTATGCATAATTTTTATGGATTGTGCATTTTATAGGAAAATTGTTGGAAGTATGAATTAAAATCCTAAAATATGAAATTAATTATAATAAAATTATGAACATACCTGATGCATAATTTGATGAGGTCATAACTGATTTGAATGATCATAATAAGTAGAATTGCAATCTATTTCATTCCAGATAGAGAAAAAAGGGGAAGAAAATTTTAAGAGTGATAATTCTTATTGTGCAGCATCTAAATAATAACCCTGATATTTCTATTTAAGGTTAAACTTGTGATAGGAAATTACTTATCATTAAAGTACTGTAGGTTGAGGACTTCTATTCATATAGACTTGTGCATGATCTAACCTATCACGAATTATATAGATTAAACCAAGACTCAATCTATTCTATATTTAATGTTAAAATACGAAATTAATTACTTAAATAAATATTTTATTAATTAATTTATACTAATCCATATAAATTTTAAAAAATAAATTATTTATTTTATTTTAATACAACAATCTCTAACTTGGATAACATTAATTAATTATATGGAATAATTGAAATATTAATAATTAAGCAATTAGTTATACATTAAACCATAAACTTTATTCAGAGAATGAGACCATATAAAATCATTGAATTTGATAGGGAGACAAGTGAAATAATGTCTCATAATCTGAAAGCAAATATAATAAAGTTAATTTTTCGACTACAGCTTATAAGAGAAATAATTCAAAATCATTAAATTTGATAAAGAAACAAATGATTTATATATGTATAAAACATATTACTAATATTTCAATATCCAAACTGAGCAATGATTATATAAGTAGAATGAGACCATACGAAATCACTGAATCTAATAAGGAGAGAAGTGATGTTTAAATATATGTCTCATAATCTCAAAGAAACTAGATATATATAAGGTTAGTCTTTTGACCACAGCTCATAAGAAAAATAACTCAAAATCATTGAATTTCATAGGGAAGCAAATAATTTATATATGAATAAAACATATCACCAATGTTTCAATATGTGCAATTACTGGTCACAGATATCAACAAAATAAAATAAGCATATCTCAGACTCTCATTAAACTAAGGCTTTATCAAAAAATTTAACAAGACCCATATGAATTACTTGATTTTAAAATACTCATATAGGTAAGCCTTAAGTCAATGAATCCCTAGCATGTCTCCAATGTGAGTTTGAGATTCAACAATCTTCTCTCTAGCGAATAAGAATTTAACATCAAAATATTTAGTACAACTACAATTCTTGTAGTTTTGAGAGAAGCACATAACAGAAGAATTATCACTATAAAAAATTGGTAGAGGTAGTGATATAAATAAGCTAATTGCATGCTAGATATCAACTTCCTCAACCATGCAGCTTGACAAATGGCTTTATAACATGTAATAAACTTTGCTTTCATAGTTGAGGTAGCTATGAGTGTCTGTTTAACATTATTTTATGAGACAGCTCCTCCAGACATCATAAAGATGTATCCAAATGTTGACTTACAATCATCTATATATAAGGCATAATCAGAATCTGAATAACTAACACCTTCAAGTAAATTAGATTGTCTATAAGTTAACATATGATTCTTGGTATCTTAAAGATACCTCATTATCTTCTTAGCTGTTTTTCAATGATCCATCCTAAGGTCACTCAAGTATCTTCTAAGCACACTAATAGCAAAGGCCATGTCTAGACAGATGCAGATCTATGCATACATAAGACTACTAATAACAGAAGTATAAGGAATCTTATCCATTTCAACCCTTTCAATGTCAATTTAAGGGCATTATGATTAAAATAATGTATCGCCTTTCTGAGTAAGTGCTAAACTGGATGCACAAGTATCCATTTTAAATCCTTTAAACACTTGTTTAATGCAATTGACTTAATACAAACCTAAAATACCATAAGTTTTGTCATAATGGATCTAAATTCTAAGGACAAAGGATGCTTCACTAAGATCATTCATATCAAAATGGCATGACAATATGCATTTTGACTCATCTAAATTGATTGAGTTACTAACTAACAAAATGTCACCAACATAAAGCACTAAGATGACAAAATTACCCTTATTAAAATTTATTAAAATTCCTACAAGTACATGGTATAGTTATTCGATATTGCAAGCTCCGAACCCTTTGAGATCGTTTTAATTTAATGGCTAGCTGATTAGGTTCTTTAATATAAGGATATTTATTTATCTGAATTGGATTGTCAATATTATCTCCTCTAGTGTTAAAGGAGCTAGAACAGGTATAGGCAGAATGTTGGGCTTATCACTTAGATTAATAGCCCTAAGTACCAAACTTCCACTATCCAAGTCATCCTCAAAATTAGAATGTCTGATTAAACTTGATGATCTTGGTGCTATGAGTAAGATAATAAAATCTACAACCTTTTGATCCAATTCAATACCTAATGAAGAATCTACTGATTGTTCTAGAGTCTAATTTCTTCAACTAGGGATTATATGATCTCATCTCTATTTTATAACTCCACACTTAAAAGTTTTAAAATATGAGAAATCTAGGTTTAACAACAAACTTTTATTTTACTAATCTTTCTAATCTCTCTCTAAAAAAATGGCCTAAATGTTGATCCCACAAAACAAAAGAATTCTTACTCATTCTAGGTTGTTTATACCTAATCATAACATTAATGGGAACATCAGAAAACACAATAGGATAATCATTTAAATTCAAATAATACGGACCATTTTGTAAGATGGCATACCAATAATAGCAATATCATAATAAATTTTAAATTTTCATTTCTTTGTCAAAAGGAATAACTACAATTATTCAAAATAGAACTAGAAATCGAATTCTTTCTCGTAAAAGATACATAAATAACATTATTCAAATCAAAAGGTGTCTAAAAGATAAAACATAAAAAAAAAGGATCCTATATATTCAATTTCAACCTTACTTCCTACTACTCCTAATATAATCTTCTCTGTCTCACTTGGGATCCACCTGTTTCTAAGCCCCTTCCTGCTCACACTTATTCTTTAGCTTATAACACTGAGACATCTTGTGTCCAGGGATCTTGCAATAATTGCACTTGCCCTTAAATTTCTTCTGTTGTCCCTTACCCTTATCACCACCTTTCTTGAATTCAAGCTTTCCAGATATTTGTATCTTCGGTTTCTTTCCTCTTTTATCACTACCACTTGACTTACTATTAGATCCTTGAGACAAGTAATTGACAAAAGGTGGCTGTGAGTTACGCTTCATAGTCTCCTCTTCTTGAGTCACTATAGAAATCATCTGGTCTATTATATTAATAAATCATTTTCATGATGTGCTCTTTGACACTCGAAACTCCATCATAACGAGTGTTATCAAGCATGGAAAGGTAGTAGACTTTCTGAGTCTTGTCAAGCTTCTTAAATTTCTCTCCAACAGCCTTCATGTATTTGATAGCAGTGTCCTTATCTGCAATACTCTCTCTAATTCTCTTTTCAATGGTGAATTTAATCACTAACAAATAGATCCGGTTCGACTCATACTATTATTTATAATAGGTTTTATCTGCAGCACTAGACTCAAGCAAGAGATCAGCTAACTTTGGTTCTCTAAGAGCTAAATCTTTCTTAGAAATTGTCAAGTACATATTCAAAGACTCTTTCCATTCATCATAATTCGTTCCATTAAGAGTCCTCACCACAAGTAGTTATTGAAAGACCAAAACTGATGCAACAAGATTAGGAAATTATTAATTATGCATACATAACATAATTATAACACAAGATTCTTAATTAAATAAATAAGTCAAATAACTATTTAACAAAATGGTATCAAAATTACATGTACCATATGATTTAGCTTGCACAAGAGTTTACATAAAAATATAATCAATATAGTCATACCGATAGGGTACAAGAAATATTGAAATATTATAATTACTGTATGCCTATTTTAAGGAGTCTAAATTCTAAAATTATATTAACAATATCACACTGATAGGGTGTATCCATTATCAATGCAATATGCTCCTAAATATCCTAGAAGGATAGTATTTTATGAAAAATAGTCTTATTATATCCCTAATCTATCACTAGTGAGAAATAAATAGCTTTATGTGTTTTTATATGTATAAAATTACATAATTAAAGGCTCAAAATTATTTAATATATTTATACTCACAACCAGAGAGAGTGACAAGTTATCAAGTTTAGGAAAAATGTGAAGAACATCCATGAATTTTTACAGGTTAAAAATCTATAAATAAAATATATTTTATACAGTGTAAATCTTTTAAAATTTAAAATAAATACTTATTGGCCTCAAAAAATTCTAGAAAAATTCCAAACAAATAGAAAATTTAAATTCCATACAATTAGGCTAAAATTCGGCTCGAAAACCTAAGTGCGTAACTTATATATGCCTGTACGCGCCTCGGCACTTGTGTGGGCTTGGCTTTAGACCAATTTGGTCAGTTGATTAGCACGTGACACTCATGCGCTCACACACGTGTGGCTCACGCATGGTCAGTTGACTGCTCAACCTCTGATCAGCTTGCTTGGTGCGTGATGTTCATGCATTATCATGCACGTGGCTTTGATGCACGCAGCCAAAAGCTGCTCAGTCATTTAACACGTGGGTTTCATGTGTGCAGTGAGCGCGTGGGCCCCATACGCGCAGGCAGCAGCAAGCTTTCCTTTTCCTTGCTTCATCTAGTTCGGTTTTATAGTTATTTTTTAGCCATTAAAGTGGTTTTTAAGCTTTAGAAAATTCATTTTTAACCCTTTTTAATCCTATAAAAAAATTATATCTAACCTATTTTTAACATGGATTCACATATTAATTAGAAGGAAAAGCTTCAAAATTGTACAATTTATGTTCATAAATTTTCCAAAAAAAATTCAAATTGATCCACAATAATCACAAATTTGATGCAATTAAATAATACAGTAATATTCCTCATGTATATGAGATCAGGATTCAATATTTAACTGAAAAAGAAAAATAGATCCAAAAAATTTTCAGAAAAGAAATCCCCAATTTCATTAATTTTATGTACAAACATGAAACGAAAAATTGGAAATTTTATAAATTTGTCAAGATAATTAAACTTTCTCATAATCAAATTATTCATACTATTAACATGCTTTGATACTATCTGTTGAAAGTATGAATTAAAATCTTAAAATATGAAATTAATTATAATAAAATTATGAGCATATCTAGTGCATAATTTGATAAGGCCATAACTAATTTGAATAATGATGATTAGTAAAATTGTAACTTATTTTACCTCTTAGGTTATTTAGATAGAGACAAAAAGGGAAGAAAATTTTAGGAGTGGGAATCCTTATTGTGTAGCATCCAAATAATAACTTTGATATCTCTATTTAATGTCAGACTTGTAATAGGAAATTACTGATCACTAAAGGATTGTAGATTGGGACCTCTACCCTTATGGGTTTGTGTATAACCTAACCTATCATAAATCATGCACATTAAACTAGATTTCAATTTATTCTATGCTCAATGTTAAAACACAAAATTAATTATCTAAATAAATATTTTAATAATTAATTAATATTAATCCATATAAATTTAAATAAACAAATTATTTATTTTATTTTAATACAACAAATACTTAAGATTTTTTTCTCTTTATTTACTGGTTGATGTTATAATGAGTACAAATTATTTTTTTTAAAAAAATCCTTTTTCTCACTCTTCAATTTATGCATAATTTTTATAGATCGTGCATTTTATAGGAAAATAACATGATTATTTATATCTATTTTATCAAAAATATTTTTTGTAAACAAAATTATTTGCATATATAAATAAACAGATTATATATTACTTATATTAGTAATAACAAAATGATATATAAGAGGAAAATAACTTTTAAATTGAAAAAATTATCTTTCCCTAATTCTTTTTATTTAATGTTAAATAAATAAAATATTATAACTTATCTATTTTATAAAAAGTATTTTTAATCAAAACAAACTAACTGTATCCAATGAAAGTTAATATTCCTTTGCTTTATACATACAGCTAAATTATTTCAACTTGAGAGTATGACGTGAAAATAAGATGAATGAAAGAGTGAACAAAGAGTAAATACATAACAAATAGGCTATCCATAAATGTGTTTGTTCCATGCAAATCTAATGCAATTAATACAAAAATATTGTTAAAGTACCGATTTGCCTTTGTTGACTATGTCTTACATTGAAATCCTTTTATTTGCCCTTTCTCAAAAGAAAATTTTATGAGTAAATCGTTTGTTTTATTTTAAATTAAAAAATGTCTTTACAATAGAATTTGAATAAATCTTTTATATAATAGTTGAAGTAGTAATTCATTTAATGCACATATATAAGATTATGAATTCAAATCTTATATAATAAAAAGTAAAACTTGTAAAGTAATATCAAATATCATTACATTACTAAAATATTGATAAAATATTTTTTTAATAGTAAGAGTGACAAACAACTTAATGTACTGCAAAGTTCAAGTCCATGATAACAAAAAATTCTTAAAATAATACTAGATGTTACTATATCACAAAAATACTAATGATATAATTTGAATAGTTAATTATGCATAAGGCAAAACTTAGGCAATGTTATTATGCATAGGACAAAATTTGAACCTCATATCTTTTTAAGCGTTTGTAACTAGATTTTCCATCTAAATTATAACACATATATTAACAATTATTATTGACTATTATAATTTGATAATTACAATAATTATTAATATCATAGTTATTATTTTAAAATAAAATAATTAATATGCCTCCCTTTTCATGATTTGAATAAAAAACTCCTTACAGTAAATAATAAGAAACTTTTCCCGAGCTTCGTGAAATTGTACTCTTTTTCTTTTTTCTTGAAATTGTACTCTACTTACTAGTGCAAAGCCCATCATCTGTATTTTCTTTTAGCAGTGTGATGTGATTTAAACGGACAAATTCTCACAAAATTCTCATATTTCTCATAATTAACTCTCATTTGATATTGTGTTTGGTATGATAACATAGAATGAGGATGAAGATGAGGATCAGAATAAAATAAAATGATAATTTAATAACATTGCACCATTTTCATTGCTTAATGTCAAAATCGATATCTATAAAGACATGGTAACATTTTTCATGGTGACACTCTTGAAAATCAATACAACTTACTATGTCAATTAGAATAATAAGTTAATGTTATAAAGTCTTATTTTTCAATGGGAGATAGAGGGTTTGGTATTGAAAAATTTAATATGATGGTTGTGCAATAAACTAACATTTAAAAGAATGTTAACAATCAATTATAACAAATGTGAAATATTTAAATAATGTTATTTTTCTTTTCTCAAAATTTATGAAAATGAAGGTAGGAGTTAAAGTTGGAAACTTGTCTTGAGCACCAAACAAATTACAAATATATTATAAAGAGAGCCCTATGGAGTTCACTACAATTTCTTTACCCAAAAAATCATTTATCATCTTCACTTGATTCAACTAATTAATTTTCTTTATAAGTAAGAATTTCATTACAATTTTTTCACACAAAAGTTTGCTCAAGTTCAATCACTCGTTTGGTCTTTTTGACATCTTTGTCTTAATGTTAAGAATTGTCCAAATGTCTCATTTTTCCTCTAAACTTAATTAAGAACATCTATGTATTGTGTATTATGTTAATTTGTTTAAATTCTTTGTTTTTTATTTAATTATTAGGGTCTTGTTTGATGTGGGTTTCTTGAGAAAAAGGCAGTAGTTTCCTTCCTTACAAAAGTAAATTAATAGGTATTTCTATAGAAAGGGATATAATGATATGAGAAGCCCAAATAGCATACGATATTACTAAAGTTTAATGGCATATGTCAAATAATAAACTCCTTTCTAATAGAAACATATTGTAGTAATGTTTTACCTATAGTATCAATTCTAACATCCTTATGCTCCATTTTTGCAACACCTATAACATAGCAATATTTACTCAATGGGAGATCAAATGAAATTCATGCTACTACCTATGTACTGTTAGAGATGTGTGAAACATTAGCCGTGATATGAAGCAATGAATTTAATGTCTCAGAAATTATGTACGTAGACATGAATTTCTTACATTGTATATATACATATACACTACATTTATGAGTGTATTTATTATGAGAATAAGAGAGAATGAGTGAATTTAATTTAAATATTTTAAATTAATATTTCTCCATTAAAATTACACAGAAGCCATTTATTATTTTATTATTTTTTAAATTAGTAACATAATTTTTATCCAAATAAATAATTGAAAATGACTAATTTCACATAAAAACATTAAGGTCAACAATTCTCTCTCTCTTTCTCCACCCTCTACACACATGCGCGCGCGCATGTACACACATATAAATGTTACAAAAAAATAAGATTTGAAATTAAGTTTTGAACTTCTATATTCATCGAATTAAATTTTACAACTTTATCCCATTATTTTAAATTCAAATAACAATTCTTGATTTTTATTTGATACCCAATTTTAGATTTCACTTTCGATATATATACCATTGTTGATATATACATATATATGACATATCAAATGAAAAGAGTGCATTTATTTTAGAGTGAAATGATCATTAGATTCAAATTAAGGGTTAAGATTAAAACATAAAGTCAAGTAGCTTTTTCTAAATAATCATATAACTCTTTTAAGTGGTTGTTTGCCTTTAAATTATGTTTTAATTATAACCATCAATACAATATTTAATGACTATAATTTACTCCTCCCATCTATCATATAAAGATACTCATCTCACTTGATACGTTTTATATGTATATATAATATATAAAGATTGCTAACATTTACATCTACATGTAGAGGTTATCAACCTTCAATTTTTTATTTAGATAAAAAAGCATGTTATTAATTTAATATTAATAAAATAATAAGGACATTTAAGTAATTTTGATGGAGATATATTAATTTAAAAATATGAAATTCAACTCCACTCATTCTTTCTTATCTTCATAATAAATACACTCATTAATTGAATTAGTTAATGAAGGTGGTGGTAAATTAATTAATAACATAATTTTTTTATCCAAATGAAAGAATAGAAGCTACCAACCTCCACATTTGTATATACATAATAGAGGTTAGTAACACCCACATTTTTATTTGCACAAAAAAATGCTGCTACAATAAAATAATAAAAGATATTTAAATAATTTTAATGAAAAAAATATTATTCCTTCTTTTCCATTTTAAGTATCATTTAATGTTAATATATAATAATTAAAAAATATAATAAATAATCTTGATTTTAAAAGAAATGAGTTATAATTTATAAATATATCTTTTATTAAAAATCAATTTATAAGTAAAGTTATTGAGTAATTATTTAGATAGTAACAATAATATTTAAAAAATGACTATAAAAGTAATTTCAATTTCTTTCTAAAATAATATATAAATAGGAATAAATTTTTTTTATAATACGACACTTAAATAAGAATCTAACAAGTAATTTAAAATATTTAAATCAATTTAATTTATTTTCTCCTATTTTTATAATAAATATATGAGTTAAATTAAAAATTTAATGAAGATAATAAATTAATTATAATAATTTTATTATTTTATTATATTTAAATTAGTAACATATATTTTTTTTTTTGTCAAGGAGCGAATGTTACTAAGATGTGCAGTCTAGTTATCATTTGTGGGGGCAACTGGCCAACGGCCCAACCGCCCAACATTGTGAATGGTTCCCCCTCGCACGGACAAGAAAACGACCTGGCTATGTTAAGCTCGTTTAAAATGTGTATCCCATTTTTTATTAATTTAGTTCACATAATAATTGAAATGCATCGACTCTAATTACTCTCTTTGGGGCCCGAAAACCAAGACGAAGATCTCTTAAGACTCGAAACCATGGTGCTTAAATCCAGCCCAGACCAGACCGATCCAACTAGTTCAACCAATCATACTAGTATTCCGGAGAGAAAATAATTATTCCAAAGGATCCATAAATTTAAATTAAACAGAAAGTTGGGTCAGTATCGTCAAATCTGGTAAAAAATTATTTAAACCGTCAATCCAATTAATTCAATAACTCAATTTGTTCTTTTTTTTAAATTTTTTTCCAATTCAAAATTTTAATATAAAAAATTCTTGCCTAAATTTGAGAATTCATTACATGTTTAAAGAATGAAGTGAAAGAAATTTTTTGAATTATATTTATCATTTAAAGCATTTTATGGTTATTAATATTATTTAAAATGATTTTTCAATGAATAATCATGAAATATTTCAAAGAATGTTTTACTTTCCAATATTTGGCATAAAATAGAAGTATTATTTTAATTATTAATGTCCTAACCCGCCTGTTCAATAAGTATTATGTTTCCTTTCTATTAATCGCGTCTTTACGCATTCTTCTCTTCCCTTCCCTTCATATTACTTATAAAAAATTTTGTGAGGTTTCTTCAATTACTTCCGTATCAGTCTCGAATTTAAGCTTGGAATCTGCAGTCATGGCGGAAAAGGTACCAGGATGTCTTCTCCTTTCTTGATTTCCTCACATATTCATGAGCTTGATTTTCTTTCTTCTTTTAATATTACAAATTTATTTGAACTCAACAAAGTTCTCTTATTGGGCCCCATGATATGCTTGAATTTTGAGGTGTCTACTTTCCTTGAGCACGTCTAGGAAGTGATGATGAAGCTGAAAGTTGACCTCCATTGCCAAAAATGTATGAAGAGGGTGAGGACGGCTCTCAGCAAATGGCCAGGTGTGTACTTCCCTAGCAGATGCTTAACTACTTTTACATCTCTGCAACTTAATTTCATACTGATAAAAAACAATGTTGGTAAAACAGAAATTCGAGAACAGACATTCGACGAGAAGCTGAACCTTGTAATAATCAAAGTAGTGTGCTTGGATCCTGAGAAGACAAGGGATAAGATTTACTGCAAAAGTGAAGGTTCTATCAAGACCAATGAAATATCACCTATACCAAAGCCACCTGCAGATTCAAAGCCTCCAACTGACGGATCAAAGGAAAAGAATCAGCCAAGCCAACCTGTGCCTCCATCTACGGATTAGCCCAAAGAGGGAAAAGACAAGCCTATCATGTTTGTAGGCCACTAGGCCCTCTGTATGAAAAGCCAGAGAAACAGCCAGAGGATCATAAACCTAAGTCAGACCCTAAACCTGAAACTCCCCCGCCGCAGAGGCCTTGTCAACCGCCACCGACGATCGGATACCCGCCTCAGCTGATGCCGGTTCTGTTTGGAACGTGCTATGTGCCATGGTGTGAGAGTCGACGCGGTGGGCAGTGCTTATGCTTTCGTGGTTGTTATGGGAGGCCATCAGCGCGTGACTGTGGCTGCCGTCATGGGAGGCCAGTTTATGATTGTAACGGCGGAGGCAGAGCATGTAATGTGAGCAGTTGTGAACAAAGCGCATCAGAGTGCACAACAATGTAAAGACGCAAGGCCTTTCATTGGAAGGTTAAAGAGAGTGGTGAGAGAGATTGTGTGATTGTTAAGCTACTCGGAAGTTGTCCGTTTGTTATGGTTCTCTAAATAATCGGTCTTCATATCAGATATTTGCCTGATGCTACCGCTCGCGGTGGCGTTGCCGCTGGGTAAATGGTAGGCGACCGCCATGTTATTGGTGCAGTTATAATAGTGGTGATCCCAATTACTCGTACAAAGAATAGTGCTCCAGCTTCTCAGTAAGCAATTAATGGAAGTTAGGGACGTGTGAACTGTGATGTGAGCCGGTGAATTTAATTTGTCTAGAAAGCATGTATGCAGACATAAAATTTTTACATTATATATATATATATATATATATATATATATATATATATATATATATATATATATATATATATATATATATATATATATATATATATGGCTCCACTCTTTTAATTGACAAAAAAATTATATTGATAATAAAAAAATAAAAGATAGTTAATTATCATCACCAATAATTTTTTCAAGTAATAAGTTGTTTTATTATGAAAATTAAAAAAAAAGTGAAGTAGATGTAAATTTTTTAAATTCATATTTTTATTAAAATTATTTAAATATTATTTAAATATTATTTATTATTTCATTATTATTAAATTAATAATATAATTTCTTTGCTAATTAAAATAGTGAAAGTCAGTAATCCTCTCTCTCTCTCCACATATATATATATATATATATATATATATATATATATATATATATATATATATATATATATACACACACACACACGTGCGCGTGTGTAGAGATTAACAACTTCCACATTTTTATTTGCATAAAAAATATGTTATTAATTTCATGATAATAAAATAATAAAAATATTTATTAAATTAAAAAATTAATAAAGATAGAAAATTAATTATAAATTTTTTTATTATTTTATTTTTTATAAATTAATAGCATAATTTCTTTCTCTAATTAGAAAAGTGTGTACCGGTAGAAGTGTCAAAATGAATTGAGTTTAATAGATTTACATGAGACTAGTACAATTTTACCTAGTTTAGGATTGAGACTGATATAAAAAAATGATAACTGTGGTTCATTGGTTAGCTTGACTTAATAAAGAAATGAGATTAGTAAGTATTAACTTATTGAGTTAGTCTATTAGTTTAGTAATAGTAGTAAGTAATAAATAAATAATTTATTAGATGTATAATTTTAAATTATATATATATATATTAAAATAATAATTTTGATATATTAAAATTATACTTTAATATTATAATTATAAAAATATTATTTGAAAAATAATTAATAATTAAATTATAAATAATTTTATATAATAAAAATATAAAATTTATATTTTAATAAAATAATAACAAAATTTAAAAATATATTTTTAACTAATTTAATAACTAATTTTATTTTATATAGCTTTTATATTTTTTAACTAATTTAATAATTAATTTTATTTAATATATTTAAAATGTTGAATTAATTTATCCATTACTTACGCTAAAATCGAATGTCAAAGCATGCCATAAGTATTAAAAGATATAAACATGTAATGTTGTATACTTAAAGCAGCTAATAAAATCCCATCCCAACGGATAATACGTATGTTTCAAGTCTCGTGCTTCTAAGATAAAGTATAATTATGATGAAAATAAAGTAAAAAAGTGATATTTCCTCTGTTGACTGTCGGCAGCATGAAAACCCTCATTATTTTTTATACGCTTTGCTTTTTAAAAAAAATTAATAAATTGAGAGATAATTCAAATTTCTTCATTTAATAATTTTTTAAAATTTATTTTAAAAATTAATTAATCTCTATCACAAATTTATTCAAAATTAATTTTTATTTCTTTTTAATTATTTAAAAATTAAATAATATATATATGTACATATATATATATAAGGTTAGGATTAAAATATAATATATAATGTTGCTCTTCCACATTCAAACACTGAGCCACCACCGTAGACTCCCCAATGCTAGGCAACGGACACAATTACACAAGTGAAAGCACAACCCATAGAAAGACAAGCAACAAATTAGCATTGTTTTACTCTTCAAACTAGATGCATCTGCAATGACTCTTTAGCTGTTGTGCAATAGTTATCTACCCGTTGATGATATAAATAAATGAATTTTTTATTAATATTTTATATATTTTACACCATCATAAATATTCATCTCAAATTCTCATTTCTTAATCAAACTGCATTCACACAATAAATATTTATTCTTTCTTTCATCAATCTTATTCTCATAATTTTTATTTCTCTACAAATATTAAAAATTGAAGGTGGAGGTGGTGCAAGAAGTTGTAAAATATTGAAATTTTCAGTTTGGAAAATATTAGTAACACTCTTCAACCCTTTCTAATCTTTACTTATGTAAGTTATATTTTTATATTTCTTATTAAGTTTTTCATATTTTAATTTTATAATATTTTAGTTAATTATTATTCTTGTTAAATTCAATATTAGTAATTCCATTTTTATATTATTACTAAATTTTAATTATAAATTTGAATAATCCTAATAACATGCAAAATTATTTTGATAATCAAAATTTTTTAGAAAATATGGCTACTAATTTTTTAAATAATAATTTTACAAATACTTTTTCAAGTACACCCAAATTTACATCATTTCCTATTCTTTCTCAACATCTATTTTTATAACATGCTCGTAGTCATAAAAATGTAAACAATCATGCATCCTCATCCAATTTAATAAAAAGATTAAAAAAATTTTAAAATATAAAATTATTTTAATATAAAAAATGTAGATGGTACAATTAAAGTATTTAACAAATATTACCCAAAAATTTATAACTATAAATATTATAGTAGTACTAGTACAATGAGATGTCATTATTCTTCTAAGCATGTGGATATTGTAAATATTTCAAGTGAAAATTCTAATATGCCTAATCAAGATAATTATGAGTATGAATTATATAAATAAATTTGTCATGTTGAAACACTTTTTAGTATAGTCAATTCTCCAAAATTAAATACTTTTCTTTAACACTTTAATCTTCAATAGTATGGTATGAGTAGGAATATTGTGTAAATAAATTAAATAAAATTTTTAAAGAGTAGAAATAAACTTAGCTAACTTTTTTTTTTCAAAATTCAAAGGTAGAGTTACACTTACATCCAATATTTAGACATTATCATCTCAAATGGGCTATATTTCTATAATTACCCATTATATTAATATTAATTTTATTTTACATAAAAGAATTATTTGTTCAAACCAATTCTACCATCACATGATATATTTACTATTACTTTTTATATAAAAATACTTGTAGTGATTACATGATACTAGATAAAATATTTTCAATTACCTTGATAATGCATCTACTAATACTACTGTTATTAGAATTTTGATTCTAACTTTAAATCTCATTCTTGAAGCTCAATTTTTTTAATTTAGATGTGCATGTCATATTTTAAATTTAGTTATTCAAGATGTATTAAAAATTATTTTTATACTTATACAAAATCCTAGAAATATAGTTTTATATATCAAATCATTACTAGCTAGGAAGTATGATTGAAAATAATTATCCATTCAAATGTCTAAGAAACCTAAGACGCCTCTACAAGATGTTTGTACATGATAGAATTGTACTTTTAAAATGTTAGGATTATGTTTAGAGTATAAAAATGTCATAGATATGTTTTATTCAATGAAAATTTAAGTTAATTATTACCTTAAAATGTTGAATGAGAAAAGACACAAATTGGCTTACAATTTTTAAAAGTATTTTATAGAGTAACTAATCTTTTATTTGTTTCTTATTATCTGACATCTCATTCAATACTTAGGATTTTGCTTAATTGTAATTCTGTATTTTTAGTATTTAGAAGTATTAATGGGTTTGAAATAATTATAAATGAATGTTTACCTAAATGGAATAAGTACTTTAAAAATATTCTCCATTTATATGTTATAGTTACAATTATAAATCATATATCGTGAAGAATATAATAACATCTTAGATTTAACTAATGATACTCTCGTAATCACAACGAGTTAAGTTCTTACTCATTTACACCTATTGTAATTAATATGCCAAATTTTGTCATTTTAGAATGATGAAAAATACAAATGACATAATATCCTATACTTTCTCTTATGACATATGATATACTAACCCCTTCAATGTCTTTAGTAACATTAGAAAGTATATTTTCTCTTGGTGAATAAATTTTGGATGACAAGTATTTATTTATGAATGATCAAAACTTAGAGATAACTATTTGTTTAAAAGATTAGTTTGATACAAAAAATAGATAATAAAATAATTTGCAAGAAGGTAGATTATCAGGTAAAGAAGATAATTAGAAATAGTGATATATTCATATATTGTAAATTTAGTTAGAAAAATATTTGTACTCATTTTATGTAATTGAGAAATTTTTCTAGATTAGGTCATGTGACTTTTACCATTTTTAATGGGAGATTTTTTATGTTAAAAATTGTTATGTCTTAATTTTTTCTTTTTTCTTTTTAGTTCTATAAAACAAAAACAATAATAACAATAATAATGATAATAATTTTTGAGTAATAATAATAACATATAATTATATTTTATAGTAATAAGAGTAATTATAATAATAATAATAATAATATATAATAATAATCATAAGAAGGAATTTTAATATAAAATTTAAAGTTTTTCATTGCTAATTAATCATTTAAAATTTTTAATTTATGATTTTGGTTACAATTTTTATTAATTATTATATCTCAAATTTAAACTTAACTCATTTAAATCACATGCATTTTTATAAATAATTTTTTACAAATGATCGGATTATTTTTTGTCAATATTTTCTTTTACGTATTAGAGGTAACTAGATTTTAGTTTAAAATTTTAATATATTAAAAAATTATCAATATATTCTAAGAAATTAAGAATAAAACTACATTAATGTTTAAAAAATTTATTATTTTTTTAAATAATTCATATTTAATCTCTTTAAAATTTAAAATAATATAATTTTTATTTTAGTTATTTCAATAAATTTATCTTAATTTCATCCTTTTAATAAAATTTTAAGTGAAAATAATAACATATATTTAATAAATATTATTATATTTTAATTAATTAATAATATAAAATTAATAATAAAGAAGTAATTAATATGATAATAATACTAAAATATAATAGATTATAAAATTCCCTTCAATCAACTTAGTAAATGTTAACCTCTTAAAAGATTGAGATTGGTTAACTTGATCTGGTAAAAGATTAGGATTAGTAAATATTAGCTTATCAAATTATTAGATTAATATGTTAGTATGATAAAAATATTAAGTAATAAATAATTTATTATTATATATTTTATTTTTATATAAATATTAAAATAATAATTTTAGTATATTAAAATTATACTTTAATATATAATATTAAAATTAATAAATTTATATATTTAATATTATTAATATATATAATATAAGTTTATAAAAATAAATGATTATATTAAAATTGAATTAGTACTTTTATATTAAAATTTTCAATTATTTAAAAAAATAAATAAATAATTTTGATATTAATTTTAAATATATTATATACATATATATAATATAATACATTATTATTTTATTATTATATATAAATTAGTATAATTATTTTTATTAATATATTTATATAGTTATTTATTTATATATATATTCAGTAATATATAAATTATTAAATATATTTATTTTTATATATAATAATTTAAACTTGATCAATATATATTTGTAAAATAGGTATATTATATAAAGTTCTTGATTAATATAAAATTTAAATTATTTTATTAAATATATATTTCATATTATATATTTATTTTCACATATAATATATATGAATCACTGATATATATAATAAAATTTTTAATAATAATAATAAAATATAATTATATTTAATAAATAATAGTAAATTTTAATTAAATAATGATATAAAATTAATAATAAATAAATAACATGATAATAATAAAATGTAACATATTATAAAACTCACTTAGTAAATGTCGACCTAGATTTACAGTTAGAATTAGTATTATAATAATTCAATTTGAATCTAATCTAGTAAAAAAAATAGTCCGGCCTTAACCTAACTTAACGTACAATTTTTACCTATTGAATTAGCCCATTAAATTTAGGTTAGCCTGTTTTAACATGTCTAATCTTCTTCTTATTGATTTAATAGACAAAATAGTTGAAATGCAGTGAATCTAATTAATTTTTCATATTATTTAAAATGGGGCCGGTGGACCAAGATGAAGACTCTCACTCTCATATATGCAGTATAGAGAATTCTATGGCACAAATGCCAAAAATGGTTGTATGGTATACAACAAGTTATGAGGCAAAATCTTAGTATGCAATCGACTTAAGGAATATTAACAGCCGTTGTTAATTATGAATTGTATACCGCGCCATTCTGTTACTAGACGAGGAGAGCAATTATCTTTTTGGCTTTGAAGGAATTGATGGGATAAGTTTAATATCATATTTGGAGAGAGCTTTAATTAAAATTCATAACTCATATTGAATATCGATTTAATTAGCAATTTTTTTATAAAATAGCTGTGAGTGTAAATCTAGGAAGGGTAGAACTATATATTTAGACAACAATTCTTACCAAAGTCGCATGTTATTAAATATAATTAGGATAAATCACTCTCAAATCTAATTTAATTATATTTACATTTATTTTATTTTTTATATACATAATTTACACACATTTTCCATTATTTTGATAGTAATATGAGTGGTTAAATTATTTGGTGCACATACACAAGAATTAGAATAAAATTTTGAATATAAAAAAGTACTAAATCTTTAAAATGAATATACATTTAAAACAAGATGAAAGTGATAGATTATCACTTTTATCATTATTAAAAAATAAAATAAAGTGAAAGTGGAGTGATTATATATGAAAAGAAGATGTCCATTTATCTTTCAGAAAATGGAAGGTATGAAAATATAATTATAGTAAATTTTAGAAGAGGTAAGTTTAATTTGTCTAAAATTTTATATGCATTAAACTATATAATAATTAAATAAGTTAAGAATCAAACTATTCATATATAATAGATTTCATTTTATTCTTAATTTTAAGATATAAATATTAAAATTACACTATATTATTAAATAGTAATATTATATGCATTAAAAGTAAGATATGAAATTAAGTTTCAAATATAAATTAAGAATTATTAATTAAATATAAGATGATAATATAAAATTATAAAATCAGTATAATAAATAAAAAAATTGAAAATTAATTTTAAATTTTATTTTTAGTGTACGTAGTATTTTTAAATATTTAATGAGACTTAGTTTATTTTGAAAATCATATTAATTAATTAGAATCATGATAATTACAAAGAGAAATATTTTAATTAATTAAAATACTCTAAATTTACACAAAAATTTAAATATCAACAAATAATATCTTTATAAATACTAAATTCAGGTATTCATCTACGCCATGTATAAATTTTACACGTCCTCATGAAAATACAAAATGAATATAAGTTGTTTTATATGAAGTTATGCCTCTTTATCTTTTACTTTCTATTTTGGATTCATAATCACATTCCTATTGAAATATGATTTTTAAATGTCTAAAATTACAATTATAAGTATAATACAATTTTTCATACACAAAAATATGATTAGAAAAAATAAAAAGAAAATTTTACAAGCCATATTTAATTTGCTATTAATTTAAGGGACCATATTAAAATTTATACAAGAATTTTAGATATGATTAAATTTTTAGAAGAATAAAATAAGAAATTTTAATTTTTTAATATTAATTTAATTTTATTTATTTAAATAATATTTTAATTTATATAAAAATTTCGTGTTAAAGATACAACATTAAAAAATTACTCTTTTTCTCTTTTTCTCCATTGTTTATATCATTTTACAATTTTTCCATTGTTTATATTCTTTTTATTTATTCTATTTTATGTTTTTGCTCTTTTTCTACCCTTCCTCATTAATTTCGCATATATTTTTTTATTTTTCTCGTAACTTTTTACTTTAATTTGTATAACTTCCAAAAATTACTTGAATAATTCATTTTTTATATTTGATTAAGCATTTAAAATTTATAAAATTATTAATACCGGTTAATATAGAGCTGAAATTTACTAGTTAATTATTTCATTTCATTTATTTACATTGTTCTCTTGGGTTTTATATATTTATTTACCTTAATCAAATACTGTTTTAAATTAAATTATAATTAAATAACTTTCCTCTCTCTTACATTAAATATTTTATTTAATTTTTTCTTCTTAATCACGTAATATAGAAATATCAGTTAGTGACTCATGCACGAATAAGAATTTATTTTAGCAATATAATATTATAATTATACATTAATTATTTAGAAAGAGGATTGGATAAAAAAATTAATATACAACCAGAAATATCTTATAAAATAAAATATTATAATTTTATTATGTGTCTATCATTAAATAATTAAAATTAATATTATAATATAACAAAAAATTGATTTTACAAATTCTTTTATATACATCTAATCATACAAAATAAATCTATTTTTTTTTTACTTTTGAGTACTTATAAGTTAAATGAAAACTAAATTACTTTAAATTATTTCAAATATGTACTAATTTTTTTAAAAAAGTTTATTTATACTTCTATAATCCTAGATTGTAAGCTTGTAAGTAGATAATAATTTTCTCTAATAAAAAAACTTCTAAAGTATAAGTATTTTGTAAATAATAACAATTATAGCTTCCAAAGAAAATCTATGAAAAAGAAAAGATAAAAAAACCAAATGTAAAAAGGGGAAAGAAATTAGAAATATTTGGAAAAAAAACTCTTGAAAAGTAGCCAAAAAAGTAAAATATTTGTGGAAGAAGATAGTTAAAATAAAAATATTTGATAAAATAAAAATTGGGAGAAATTAAGAAAAATTATTTCTCCACTTATTTAGCTTAACATTAAATAATTAGTTTTGAATTTATTTTACTAAAAAATATTAATTTTAAATTTAAATATCACATTAATTAAATATTATTTTTCAAAATAATTATGATCATTAACATTAATATTTAATAACATAGTTTATGATAAGAATTGATTTTTGTTATAATAATAATAAATTTTTTAATATTATATCAGTCATCATAAAATAAAATTTTAATATAATAATTTTATATTATAAATAACTTATGAAATATAATCTACAAATTATTACGTACTCGTTGTCTAAAATTTAATTTTTTAATATTAAATATTTTTTATTTTTTAATTTACATGAAAGAAAGAAATATTTTTTGCATAAAAATACTAATAAGGGACTTATATTTAAGTGTCTTCTAAAATTCACATTACAATAAAAATAAAAAAAGGCCCCTTCCAAAACTTGAAAAAAAAATCCTATATAAACATACAATAATATTATGGATAATTGCTTTCTTAAAAATTATGACCAATTATGCTTATGAAGCTACAAATTTATAAAAAAAAGGTAATAAAATTAAAAAATTTAATATAATTATAAATATAAAATATTTTAATTGTAGTTTAAGAAAAAGTAACATAAATATTTATAAAAATATCATAAAAAATTAATTAATTATATTATGAAATAAAAAATAAATCTTCAATTACTATAGTAAGAATCCATTAAATGAAGAAAAATCATTATGTTATATATTGAACAATATTATTGGATACTGAATTCAAACTTTCTTAGAAAAAAGATAATATTGACAAAAGTAAATTTGATACCACATTTAAATAGTGTAAATATAATATAATATATTTTTTATAACTTATTTAAATATTTTAAATAAAATAACACCTTAATATAAAATTAAAAATTAATTAATTAATTGTATTTTTATTTTTATTTTTAAAAATAATATTTAAATATGTTTCAAATTTTATTTATTTAAATTTTCACATCTTTTATAATAATTTTTAAATATTATATTTTAAATTAAAAATATATCAATTGAAATTATATCAAAAGTGTACAATTCACATACTTTTTTCTCCCCCTATTTAAAATTAAAATATAATATATTGAATAATATAAATATAATATAGTTTATTTTTTACCATAAAATTTTTAATAAATAAAATATTTTATTTAATTAAATTAATTTACTATATATTCTATTTTTAATTCTTTTATTTTACAATTCATGCATTATTTCTCTTATTTTAATTTATTGTTATGTATTTTTATTATATTCACTCATATTATTTCTATTTTAGACATTAAGATTGTTAAATAATTTAAATATAATATAATATGTTTTATTTTTATTAAAAAATATTTTAAATAAATTAACATTATAGAAAGCATTAATTAAATTAATTATTTACATGTCCTATTTTAATAAAAAAATTTAAAAATAAAAATTAGCTTTATTTATTTAAATTTTATTAATATTTTTGTATTAAAATTTAATTAATTTATTTCATATTAAATACTCATTAATAAAATTTTGTTTATACTTTACAATCCCCATATTATTTTTATTCTTTTTATCTATTGCACTGTATACATCTTAATTTAAAGTAATTTATGCATAATTTTTTTGATGATACAATAATATTTGATAGTTTTTGCTGTGGGATGAAATTTATTTATTAAAATATATAATTTAAATAATAATAAATATAATTAAAAAATATTAATTGTTAGGATTATAGTTTATATTGACTTCACTAAATGTGTACGATTCTTTATACGATCAATGAATAGTTTTTTACATTTGTTAGAAAAATCTTTTTAAATCAAATTTTTTTAATCATGATTTGTAATATTTTTATTTAAAATATATTATAAATTTAAAATTTTAATATAACGTGTATAAATTGAATGAGTTAATTTGATTCTCTCTTTTTAATAAAAATATCTAAAAATTAAAACTATATTTTTTTAATTTTTTCCTTGATTTATAAGTTGTCTTTCTACATTTGTTGAAAAATGTTTCTTTAAATCAAATTCTTTTAAAATATGATTCACAAGTATTTTTATTATAAAAATATTTTTCATAATTAAAATTTTTTTATAATTTTATTTTTATCAGGGAAATAGGTAAATTTATTAATACAAAATGGTAAGAAATTATAAAATAAAATAATAAAATTTATTTATTAAAATATTTTATATAATTTATTACTTTTGAATTTAAATATTTTGAAGTAAAATTTAAGAAAATATATATTTGAAATACATTGATATAAAAACATCTAAGAAGTGATATTGATTTAATTGATCAAATAATATCATGTATATCTATATTAATTTAATTTATTATAAAATAAAAATTATTTATATTTTTAGTAAATATGAAGACATTATCTTATTAAAAATAAATTTAATTAGATTTTTTTATAAAAAGTAAAAAATTAGAAAATTTCATACAACATAATAATATGTGAGTAAGTAATAGCATAAAATCTATTTATATATTTAAGTTTTATTGATTGTATAACTCAAATAAAGTTATGAAGGTAGATAGTAAATTTTTAAATATATAAAATAGACCAATAACTATGACAAATTTTAAATAATATTTATGAATTATGCAATGCATATATAGTTAAAACAATGCATGTAATTTTTCCTCAAGAAAGATAAAAAAAAATAGTGAATGCAACTTAGGTTTAATTACATTAATTTTATTTACTAATATAAAAATAGAGTAATATTAATAATTCAATGTTTATTTCATAGTAAAAAATATTATACTATGTTCAAAGCATTTAGTTGATATTAAGTTAAAAAATAAATTATATCATTTATTATATATTTAAATTATATTTGAGAATAAAAATTACATATTTTTTGTTATGAATATTATTTTCATTAAATATTTATTTTCCATTTCATTTTTATATTATTGTATGTATCAAATATAATTATAGAAAACTTTTAATTCTATTTTCATATTTTTCTTATTTCATCATATCAAATATGAAATAAATATTCTTTCTTTTTATTGTTATTTTTTATTATAATAATATTTAAAGTAATAAAAAATATAATTTATATTTTTACATTTCATTCTTTTTTAGAAAGTAAATAATATGTTTTAATTTGTAAATAAATTATTATGTTTTTTAAAATTTTATTATTATTTAGTTAAATACTAGTTTGTGCATAGCACTTGATTTACTAGTATATAATTTTTTTTAATCTTAGAAAGTGATGGAACTCCCCAACCCCTCCCCCTCATAAGTAGATTTATTCCACTTTAGAAAGTGATGGAATTTATTTCTTCCGTTTTTCTATCTGTCACATTTTAATTTTTTTATTTTTCCTTATTACTTTACAATTTGAATAAAATATTAAACATATTTATAATTTTATTTTTATTAATAAATATTTTATTATTCTATATACTTTCAAATTACTTATATTTCTTTCATCACATTTATTTCTTTACTTTATTTATCTTAAATTTTATATATAAAAATAGTCTTAAAAATTTATTAAAAATAAATAAATTAAATTATTTTTATAATAAAATCGATTAATTATGATCGGTAATTAAAAAATAATAATAATTAAACTAATCTGTCACCGCTCTAATGGCAAGTGCTAAGATACCAACGTCAATAAATGCGCACAAGTTCATCAATTACCCTTCTGCTTTTCACACATTAATTATGAACAACCCCACCACAAAAATTTTAATTATCCTCTTTTACTGATGGTGGAACTGATAAAGCACTTCACTTTTCAATAAATATATATAACAATT
This sequence comes from Sindora glabra, assembly GCA_020226215.1. Lineage (NCBI taxonomy): Eukaryota > Viridiplantae > Streptophyta > Magnoliopsida > Fabales > Fabaceae > Sindora > Sindora glabra. Next base: position 14,048,901 of record CM035226.1, on the reverse strand, counting down.
GGGTAAATGTGTTTGATCATATATTATATTCGTCACTTTCCTATATATTTAACGTTTTATATTGTAATATATTAATAAAAATATTGTATACATTAAAATAAATTTTAAAAATAAATTTTAATTTTTATATTTATTAAATTTTGTAAGTTTATTACATCATTTTATGTATAAAAATAACTCTTGATTTATATTCATAATTTAATTTTAAATCTCACTAACACTACATCAATGTTAATCTCGTCTCTAACCTCCGTTAGTGCTTCCTCCTCCCTTGTGAGTTTTCAATTTTTTCTATTACTCCCACTTGCGTCTCTTATGAGCTTGGAGCCTCCTGAAGTGGCGCAAAAGGCAGGTACGAGGATATATATCTCGTGGCTTCTCTCTCTCTCTACTTAGTTGTGAATTTAATTATAACCTTTTCAAAAATAGGTGTCTGGACAGGGAGCAAAGCTACGTTGAGCGAGCCAACCCAAACTTAAAAGAAAATTAAAAATTTTTCCCCACCTTTCTTATAAATTTTTGAAATATCCATGTTTAGTCCTTTAAAATTTTAATTTTTTTTATATAAACCGTTAATAAATTTAATTTCAACCCCTTCGATCATTTTATTCTAACTTCACTCTTACGTCCGGATGCTTTCGAATTCTTTTGTTTATGACTACTCGTTCTTTAATTAATTTTGTTATCTATTAGTAGTATTTAGCAGTTTGATACCTCTCTCGAATTCACTCCCTCAGTCTCCCTTTGCTCTGTTTTCCTCTGTGCGAGGGGGAGAAGAACATTCCAAGTAACGTAGAAATTTTGCCAATCTGACGTGGATGGTTTAATACAAAATACACAAAGAAATTCTGGTATATTTCAATATATATAATACAATTAGAACATATAAAAATATTTTAAATAACATTTCTCTCGCTCTCTATTTAATGACATATTACTTATAGAGTCGGTGTTGATATAGGAGTAAGACAAATTTTTATATATTTTAATTATAAGATATATTTTTATTGATAAACAAGATTAATTGTAATTTTTAATATATTAAAAATTTAAAAATATAATATAATTCTGAATATATATGAGTTTTATAAAATTATAAATGAACCTCTTTGTGTCTATAAAAAATAAACATATATTTAAAATATACAGGAATTTCGATCAACCGAATTTCACAATTCAAAATAGAAAAAATGATAAACATCTGGATCGATTATTCCGAAATAATCCCTTTGGAACCCTTCATGCTAATTTTCAATGCTTTTTTTAAAACATTATTATTTCCCTTGCTTGATTTTAAAGAACTACATAGCATAACTGCTACACCCCACCCAAGTGGATTTGGTTCCCATTCAGATTATCGTCTTGGGGTGATATAGCACCACCCTTGATAATGTCAATCCTTTTGACAACTAACAGAAGTTGACTCAGGCATTCTTCATAATTTTTAATGCGGCAACATAATTGAATGTGAATATAATGTATTTATTAAAATTTGGAATAATGCATTAATTTATTTTATAATTTAAATTAAAATTTTAAAAATAATTAGTAATTAAATTATAAATAAAGATATATAATAAAAATATAAAATTTTTATTTTAATAAGATGATAAAAAATAAAATAAAATTTTAATAATTAAAATATTTTTATAAAAATAATGAGTAATTAAATTTAATAAATAATTTTTTAATATAAATTTTATTAATTAAAATTTTGAACTAGTTAGATGAATAATCTATTTTAACAAATTTAATAAATAAGTTGATGAACTACCACCCTTACTACAAGCTGATCGTAATTAGATGAAATTTTACTTTGATATATGTTAAAAAATTATAATTTTTTAAAGAATTTTGATTTAATTTATTATATTTTTTACAAATTAAATATAAAAATTATAAAATGTTAAAATAAATTATGACAGTTTATTCATAAATGTTGTAACACATAAATTATTCAAATTTTTACAAAAAATTTATAATAAAAATATAAAAAAAATTAAAACTGTAATTAATTTAATAAATTTCACTTCAATGCATATTTTTTAAACTTGCATAAATATTTTATTGTAAAAATTTTAGAAAATAAAATCAAAATAAGTAATAAAGTAAGCAATACTAGTGCAATTATATTATATGTATAATATAAATGAAAATATAAAATTACTTTTATAAAGAATGTAAGAATCTAATTATTTAGAATTTTATTAGAAAATTATAGTAAAGATTTATAAAATTTACAAAAATATAATTAAATTAATGAAGTTTATATGTGTATGCACTTCTTGTAGAAATATATAAAGGGTTGTGAAAATTAAGATGATAAAATCAAAATAGATAATAAATAAGTAGCAATTTTAGCGTAATCATATTATGGTTCTATTTCGCGTAACAAATAAGTTAGTTTATAACTTATTAACCTGATCAATAAGTTATAAGCTAACTTCTAAACATATTTCTCACATTAACTTATAAGTTACCTGAAGTAACTTATAAGTTTTGATTTAATAAGTTATCTAGAGTAACTTATAGCTTATAAGCTACCTATTTTTTAAATTCTTTTTAAATTTATCCTTATTTTTTTTATTAATTTACAACCCGTACTTTTTGTAATATAAATTTAAATAATTTTTATAAAATATAATTAATTATATTTTAAGTAATTATAATTTTATAATAAATAATAAAATAAAAATTATATAAGTAAATAAATATATAAATTTATAAAATATAATTAATTAAATATTAGAAATTATATTTTTATTTTAAACTTTTTAATTACGTTAATATAATTTAATTTTTAAATAAAGATAAATTATGTTAATTATATATATATTTTTATTAATATATTCTTTTATATTATTTTATAATTTTAGCTAGTTCAACAGCTAATTTTATGAAACATTTTAATTAGCTTATCAGTTATAAGTTATTAGTTATCAGCTAACTTATCAGCTATCAAATAACTTATTAACTATCAGTTAGTTGTGTGAAACAGAGCCTATATGTATAATATAAATAAGTGCATGTCAATTTTAGTATACATAATATTTTTCTAAAAAATAATATTAAAGTTAGATATAAGTTAAAAAAATATTTTGTAAGTCATGTAAATTTTTTGTTTGAAACATATGCTTCAATAAAATACTTTTAGGGTGGACGGTTGCTTAACTTGAAAGATCCAGTCAAAATAAAAATATAAAGTTTAGGCTTTTTGTAAAAATTTAAATATTTATTAAATTTTTATGATCTAATTAATATTTGAGTTGGATTGAATCATAATAATAAGAAATGGGTTAACTTGGTTTGATTTTGTAAATTTATTTTTAATAATATAATTATATATTAAAAATAATTATATTTAATTATCTAAAAAAAATTTATTTAATATAACTAATATTTTATATATTTAAATATTTTATTATTTTCTAAATATAAATTTTATATCAAAAATTATTTTTTACTTAAAATAATTATAAAAATAAAAATAATCAAAATTTTGGACTAGAGTTTGGGCAATATATAAATTTAATCGAATCAAACACAGGCTTAACTCATTATATTTCATACAATTATATTGGAAAAGTTTGGCTTATAACTCACTAACGTAACCCATTTATATCTCTATTTTAAGGTATAAGGCAATAAAAAAATTCATATTTAGTAAAAGAGGAGAAACATAAAAAATTAATTAAAGTGTAAAATATTTATATTTAATTATAAAAAAATTATAATCTTACACATTGTATTTATAAATTTATCCTTTTTAAAAAAATTATTTTTATTTAATAAGTACACAATTTTCTTATTATAACTATGAGCATTTTAAAATTTTAAAGAATTAGAGTACGTAATAACAGATACATACATACATACATACATACATACATATATATATATACATATACATATATATATAAAGAAAATATGAAATTTTAGGGGCTGGGGCTCCTCCTTACCTCCCTTGGGTCTACCTCTACAACTGTATATGTCATACAATTTTTAGTAATGAGTTCTTTTATATATTAAATTTATTTATGCGTTAAGTATTTAACAGCTCATATTAAATTTTATATTTTTTACATAAAAATATTCAATCCAATAATTTATAGTTTACGAATAAAATTAATTCATTCATATATTAAATTTTATTTATGATAGAATCGATCATTTGTAATCGGACAGGCTAACTTTGATTTAAATAAAGGAATTTAACATTGGGTTAGGTTCAACCTATTTCAGTAAGTAGTTCAGCTAAAGACGGAATGAGATTATTTATAATTTTTTTTATCTTTTTGGTTTTAGTTAATAATAATTAATTACTAACTCTAATAATAGCTAATAAAATTATCACAAAATTTATAACCTATAATAAAATTTTGATGCGTATTATCAATTTTTAAAATTATAATATATAATAATAATAATGATAATCGTGAATGAAGTAAAATTGAATAATAAGTGACGGTAATAATTAAGACGGTAAGTGACGATGGCAATATTTGGTCGTGGCTATGGTAAAGGTTGTGATCCTTAATATGGGGTAGAAGTTGCAACGAGGGGTCGTGGATTTACTACGGTTATGATGTCTAGTTGTGAAGCACTCTCATTTTCTTTCATTAGAATTATAAATTTATAACCACTAATTTTTTCCCTTTTTTTATGCTTTTAAAAGTAAGAATGAGTGGTTAGTATACTTCTATTTATATTTATTTATTTATTGGCCATTTCTATTTATATTTATGACTACAAGCTTTCCTTTAACATTTTATTATATTGTATGTATAATGTTCTTATATTGATTACATTAAATTATATAGTTATATAAAAAGTTTCTGAGTAAGTATTCTATCTAAAATTTTTAATCAATCAATTTTAAGAATATAAAAAAATTTAAAATTTTATTAAGTTTGAATTTGATTTTTCCGTTGAATCTTTGTAAGAATGTTTTTTAAGAGTAAATATTTCTTTTATTAAATATAATTTAAGTGATTTAAAACTACAAATTTCTCTTATCATTTCATGTATAAATTTTTTTACTAAAAAATTATATAATTTTTATAAAATAGGAATTCGTTAAGAATATGTATGTATGTATGTATGTATGTATCAATATTATAAATTGTTCTTCAATATTTATTGGGGAAAGTTTTTTAAAATCAAATTTCTTCTTCACCTATCATTCATTGAAAATATATGAGGAGTAAAATAATATTATATATTTCATTTTTATATTATAATATGAATTCATTAATATATATATATATATATAATATGTTGCACTTCTACGTTTATTTGAAAAAAGACCTTTTTGGATCAAATTATACTTTGTTTATGATTTACAAATAATAGATGAGAAATAAAATAAATAGTTTTCATTTATTTTTTTATTTAGGATGTGTTTGAAAATACTAATTCAATGCTTAAGTGACTAAATTTGGACTTAAAATTATATTTTATATATTTGATTTGTTCAAACTAAATATTACATTAAGCAGAAATTGATTTGATGTGTGTTTGAAAACACTAATTCAATACTTAATTCAATAGATTCATCCTTAGATTTTATTTGTTTAATTTATTAGGACAAAGCATTAAATTCAATAAGAATCCGATCAATCCATTCAATGGCAATTACCTGGCTGAATACCTTTAGCAATTAGTTCCATTTTGATGAAATTTTATTGTACACATATATTCAATATTATCCTTATTTTTTATAATAATTAGAATTATCATATCATTTATGTATTTTGGGTATAGAAATTTTAAAAATATGATAAAGATAATTTTCAAATTTATACTTAATGAATTCAACACTTAAAATTTAATATTTAATTTCAAGGCAAAATATTTCAATGTTACCAAATGTATTATTCTCTAACATAGCTGTGTTTTGGTAAAATATGAAATTTATTTATATAAATAAAATATTTATTTAAATGATTGTATTATATGATATCCTAATATAGTACCAAGGTTTTTAAAAAACCCAATTTAGTGCGGCTAATTCAACTGATTGAATTAGTACCCAGAGTAAGAGTGTTATATGATTCAAAATGAACCTTTAACTCAGATTTAGAGTTGATCTAGAATGAATCTGACCAAATCTAGAGAATCAGCAAGAATTGGTGACCAAATTGATTTGTTAATCTAGGAGGTTTAAATATTTACATATTTAATTAGTGAGATATTATGGTACATACCTTATTATCCATATTGCATTACATATACATATATTTAGGGGTTTAGGTAAGTAAATTAAGGGTTTATTTGTTGTACAAATAATAATTTTATAATTTGAATACAAGACATTATGTTTTATTTATTTTAGAAATTTTTAATGTGAGTTTTCTTATTAATTATTCATTCTACTACTACTTTACTCCTCATAATTGCAATAAATTTAATAGTTATTTATTTTTAAAAATATAGTAATAAACTTATACTAATTAAATAATTTTATTTATATATATAATATAATTTATTATATATAAAAATAACTACTTAATTTGATTAATTGAATCAATCCAATTTCGTTTTACCACGATCAATCCAAATCTAAGAACATTGTATATCACAACATTCCACAAATAAAAGACTGCGTGAAAGAGTAAAAAAAGGAGAGTAAGATTTGACTTATTCATAATAGAGTAGGATTTTAATTTCTTTAACCTTTTGCAATGTTTATTTTGGAAAAAAAAACTTATGAAATTACTAACAAATTTATGTCATTTAAACTTATGCCAAAAAAATAAGGGGTGTAAATCTAATACAATTATATACTCCTTTATTTATTTTTAATTATGAGTGTAATAATTTAATTTATTTACATATGTAAAGTTTTAAGTTCAAAATTTAAACATTATAAAAAAGTAAAACTTTTAAAATAATATCAAATACCATTATATCACTGAAATATCAATTGCACTCCTTTGTCCATCATGTTTTACATTGTAATCCTTTTATTTCCACTTTTTTTTAATGAAAAAATTATGAGTACCATAATTTGCTATATTTTAAAATTATAATATATAAAACAATTTGAATCACTGATTATGCATTCAGAGGAATTGTACCCTAGCTACTTATGCCACACCCCCCCCCTTTTTTTTTTCTTCTTTTCTAATGGTAGTCGCACCGAGATTTAAAACTTACGATTTCATTTAAATTTCTCGTGACTAATTGCCACCAAATGATTTCCCATGTGGACCATTTGAGATGGACTACCCGTGCCAGTTTGGATGATTTTGGGGCACTTTATATTAATGGGCTATTTTTTGTATTCATCACTGATGGGCTCATTGATTCGGTTGGGTTAATCAAACACGGAAGAGTTGGGCTCAACTGAAACACAACCAAATTGAATCACAAATTCTTTAAAATTTTAAAATAAAGACTAGTCAACCAAACTCCCGACATATTAAATTCTTTAAAATTAAATTTATTTATTTTTGTAAATTCATATAAATCTGTCTATTAATCTACAATTAAAATTTGCAAATCAAATCGAAACATTCAAAATTTAATTTTTTTTTACGAATTTAAACAAATCAATCTCTACGAATTAGAGTTCGTATGAATCAAATCAATTTATTCCAATTTAATCTGTCTGCTCTAGGCTCCTAATTCTTACAACTATGGTTTTCTCCCTCATACATTATTTTCGATAAGCTCTGAATTGATTATGTTTAAGGTGATTTTGAAATGCCATACATATGGTAGATAAATGAATTAGGAGCGTGGAGAAAAAAATAAAAATATCATGTCATGTTCTATAATTTATTTATCTTATTTTATTTTTGATAACTAGGGTAAGGAAGAGAGTATGATAGGAGAAAATTCAAAGTTTCAAACCTCCTTGATGATTATTAGGACATAACTTCTGTTGACTATTTTATCTATTTTATTTTCGCAGAGAACACACATAATATTTTTTCTGAAAAATAATATATTCAATTAAAACAATTTATATCTCAATGCACCTTTCTCTTTGATTCCTTTTTTTTCTTCTTTGATAATGGTAGGTCGTTATTTAATTCATAAGGGAACGATAGGTATTTCTTCTTACTTGCTATTATTAGTTTTAAAACGTGAAGATGAAGGCAAGAGACAAATAATAAATGCAAATTCCTTTCTCTTACATGAATGCGTAGATCGGAAGTCTGGCGTATGGCGGTAATCTCTTTCTTAGTCAAATCCTTTCACTTGAGTAATATATGATATTATATGACGCTATTTGGCAGTTTTGCCTTTTCTTCGTAGTTTGAATCCTGAAATGTTTAATAATTTAATCAGTCTTGCAAGTGTTTATTTGATTTAATTGAGGAAAGGCAAATAAATAAAGAAAGCAAAATAAAAGAAAAGATAATAAATATTATATAATTTCTTATTTTATTTGATTTAAATAGAAAAGGAAATCAAATTCTTTTAATTCATTTTATTAATAATTGGCACATTGAGAAAAATTATTTATTTATTATTATTTAAATAATTATTATAATTATTATCTTATTTTTTTACTAAATATTACTGTTATTAAAATTAATTTTTATTATTTATAATTTTTTCAATTATTATATTATTTTTTATTATTTATATATTATTTAATTCTTATTAATATTTCATATTGTTATTTTATTAACATTATTAATTATTATTATAATTATTATGGGTATTATTTTAATTTCATTATTTATTTTTTATTACTTTATAATAATAATTATTTTTATTATTATTGATATTTAGTGTTGTTTTATTAAATGTTTAGATTAGCCTCAATTTTGAGAAATATTTAAATATTTTAATTATAATATTTGCCTATCCATAGTTTCATTAAAGGGATATTAATGATTTTAACGTTTATTTATTTTTTTGGATGTGCGCACGTGCGCGCATATATATATTAAAATTTTAATTTAATTTTAAAATATTAAAACTTATAAAATGTAATCATAAATTTTTGTGTATTAGATAAGGTTAATAAAAATGTTATCCTGGAAAAATACAAAGTTTTTCCGTTATTTGTAGCAGATTAGCAGTCATTTTCTCTCCTAGTATTCACTTTTGGTTGTAGATGGAATGTTCGTGACTTTGAATGTCGAGTTTTTCTTCACCACATAAACAATGTAAACAAAAGACAATTGCAACAAAATATTGACAAAGACTTCAACGATGAATCCAATAAAAAAAAAAGTTCAAATAATTAGCATACCATCCCATGTTCGTTAAAAGGAAAAAAATATTTAGTTAGTAACCATTCATTTTCATTTGTAACAACCCATTGTCTAACAGATGATGCTGGCAAGGTGGAGGCTGGTTAGTCATTTATCATCCCATGTCCCATGTGGTATCATTAAAAAAAAAAAAAAAGACAATTTGTCCCATGTTTTATTATGATGTGAAATTTGCCTCATGTCATGCGTGGATGACAATAAAATTTTCAGAATTATAAAGAATGATAAAAATAGAAAAATAAATATTAAAATTAAATACTATCAATATAATTATCAAAATAAATGTAAGTAAATATAAGTAATTAACATTTTAATTTATTCATAATAAACAGTTATTTTAAATAAAAATATATCAGATCTTTTTGAACGCAAACCTGAGAACCCTCTTAAAGCAAAAATTACCACCGACTCTATTGTACATCAAACCTTTGCTATAGTGGCAAAAGCGCAATCCTTGTGAGAAAAAAATCGAAGCATAGAAGTATTAACCGATTAATATATGTGGAGAAATTATTATTTTAACCGTCAAAAGGTATCGGTATTGAATTTTTTTTATAGATAACGAGATTTATAAACATAAAAATTTTACAATATATAAAGAGAGAATGAATAAAAAATGAGTGTATGAGAGTATTAGTAATTATTCACTGTTAAATTGTAAATTAACTCCGAGCATCACATTGAATTAAAATAAAACAAACTCCAATTCCATATAAATCTTAATTTTTTTTAATTAAATCCTAAATAATTAAATTAACAATTTAACCCATATTCAAAGTTTTAAAATGTTTTAATGCTTAAACAATACATGAAAAACATAACTTAAACATTAAATATCAAAGAAATTTAAAAAATTCCTTACAAAATAAACAAACCTCGAGCATTATATCTAACATTTTATAAGAAACAATCAATTATAAAAGAATTATTGATAATTATCTTAAACCTTAAATTCTAAAATAAAATAAAAGCATTATTGATAATTACCAAAAAAAAAAATTATTGATGTCTTAACCCCCGGATTTCTATAAGTATTATGTAATTACATGTTAATGTTGTCTTTAGCCTCTGCTAGCCAGATCTTCTCTTCACTTCCTACAGATTCATATTACTTATAAATAATTTTGTGAAGTTTCTTCTATTATTCCATATCAGTCTCCGATTTGAGAATCTGCAGTCATGGCGGGAAAGGTACCAGCATGTCATCTTCTGTTCGTGGCTGCTTTTTCTTGATTTCCTCACAAATCCATGAGCTTGGTTTTCTTTTCTGTTTTAATATTATAAATTTATTTGAACTCAACAAAGTTCTTTTATTGAGACCCATGATATACACGCTTGAATTTTGATGTGCCAACTTTCCATAATCTTGTCCAGGAGGTGCTGATGAAGTTGAAGGTTGATCTTCATTGCGAAAAATGCAGGAAGAAGGTGAAGAAGGTTCTCTGCAAATTTCCAGGTGTGTGCTTCTTTAGCAGATGCTTAACTACTTTTACATCTCTGCCAATTAATTTCATACTTATAAAAAACAATGTTGGTAAAACAGAAATTCGAGAACAGACATTCGACGAGAAGCAGAACCTTGTAATAATCAAAGTAGTATGTTTCGACCCTGAGAAGATAAGGGATAAGATTTGCTGCAAAAGTGAATGTTGCGTCAAGCTCATTGAAATATTACCTCCACCTCCACCTCCGCCTCCGCCTCCACCTCCTCCTCCGCCCCCGCCTCCGCCCCCGCCCCCGCCTCCGCCTCCTCCTCCGCCCCCGCCCCCGCCTCCGCCTCCTCCTCCGCCCCCGCCTCCGCCTCCGCCCCCGCCTCCACCTCCACCTCCACCTCCACCTCCACCGATAGTGGTTCCAATTTGGCCGTGCTATGTGCCATGGTGTAAGGGTCGATGTGGTGGGCCATGCTCATGCTTTCGTGTTTGTTATGGGAGGCCATCGGCGTGTGACTGCGGCTGCCATCATGGGAGGCCAGTTTATGATTGTTACGGCGGAGGCAGAGCATGTAATGTGAGCACTTGTGAACAAAGTGCCTCAGAGTGCACAACAATGTGAAGACGCAAGACCTTTCATTGGAAGGTTGAAGACAGAGAATGGTGAGAGAGATAGTGTGAATGATAACACCACTTGGAAGTTGTCCATTTGTTATGGTTCTAAACATATTAGATATTTGCCGATGACACTGCTCACGGTGGCGTTTCCGGCGGGTAAATGGTAGGCGACAGCCTTGTTATTGTCGCAGTTATAATAATAGTGATCAGAATTACTCGTACAAAGAATAGCGTTCCAGGTACTCAGTAATGTAATTAAAGGAGGTTAACTGAGCAGCGGGCGGGTTTGATGGGTTATTGCCCCCTATCAAACCCGACCAAAGAACATAAATATTCAGCTTACATCACCCGGCCCCCTTGTAATTTTTTTGTCAATCGTGAAGGCTGGATAACCGAGGATTGGAGTGGGTTGGGCCGGTTTTCAAGGGTTGAAGCCTAATTAATTAATTATCACAATTTAACTCTTTTTTACAGAAAATTTTAGTCCATTTTATCTGTCCACCTTGAAATTAACATTAACTAAAATTATATATTATATATAAACCTAATTTTGTAGATAAATCAAATTAAAAATTAGGCACACAATAGTATTCAAATCTAAAATCTAATTAAGTAAGTGGCATAATTAACCTAACCAATAACCACTTCAGCAACTTGAGACATACATTTAAACCTGATAATTACAAAAATCTAGAATTCCAGCATCAAACCCTAATTTATAATTTATAATTGGCAATACTTTACATGTTGCATCAAGCCAAACAAGATCACAACTTGTTCTTGATAATTACAAAACTCCAGAATTCCAGTATCTGCATTTCTATTGATTCAGTCATGAATAATCTACTTAATTTACATATTATCAACAAAACACATGTGTATGCCTTCTTTACCTTTCTAAAGGGCAAAAACAACATGCACCATAATAACACACTCTAAAAGATGTACAAATATACTAACTTCTAAATTACATACAGACAATTGCAGATACTTCATATCCAAAACAAAGGAATCTCTAACTATACTAAAAAGAAAACCTATGTTATCTTCCGTGTGCCTATACAAAAAGCAAAAAAATGGCAGCAGCAAATTTTATAATTTGCATACTGTCAATTTATATTACTTGCCAAAAATGTAACAGAAATAAGTTGAAACAAACAAAAACATATAAAAATCTAGAATTGAAAACTTATCATAATGGGAAAATAAAATAATGTGTTAATTAAACAACCATTAGATTGAAGACCTAATCAATAGCCATAAGCTGTTGAACATTATCTTGTCAAATTTTGCTTGCTTGCTACTAAGTTTTTGCCAAAAAAATGAGTATTCATCAAATAAAAGAATAAGTTAACATCACATAAATTAAAACTTAAAAGAAAAATTAAATTATAACCTAAAACAATCTTCTCACAATCATCAATGAATTCAATCCCTTCTAAATCAAAGTTAAACATAGTTGGTCTTAGCCAATTTTAGGAACAAATGATTGTTTCTACCATTTTTGTTGAAAGAGAAGATTTAAATGGATCTAATACACATCTACCAGTGGAAAAAACAAACTCAGAAGCAATAGTTGAAACTGGAATAGTTAGAACATCCTTTTCTAAGAAAGAAAGAACACGAAACCTTAAGGAATTAAACTTCCACCAGTTAAGTACACTGAATGTGTCATCAACATCAAGACAAGGTTTAGCTAGATATCTTTCTACTTCATTCCTAGCTTCAATAGTGTCTTTCTCTTTTAAGTGAGATTTGAAAGCTACACTCCTTGCTTTGTGAGCATGCTTCTGCTCTTAACAGTCATTTTTGTCTTGCTATCTTGATGATTGACTTTCTTCATTACCTACTATCATTGGATCATATATTGCACAATACCATTCATAATAATCTTGCAATACTCTCTTCACCTTAGAAAGCAAGTTAACAGCAAGTATAGGGTCATATATATCATCAAATAACCACTTTAAGTAAGCAATCTTATATCTTGGGTAAAGAATGTTTGCAATATACAAAAGTGGGTTAAACTTGCTAACATTTCCCCAATACTTATCAAACTTACTCTTCATGTCAACTGTTATGGATCTTAATAGAAAACCATCACTCTTGTCCATTTTTAGCAACTCACTTTGAATTAAAGCAAGTTATGGAAATGCTTCATTTGAGGTTACATAAGATGAACTAGATAATTTCAAAGTGCAATCATAAAATATTTTCAAAAATTTAATAAAAACCCTAGCATTACTCCAATCACTAGGAAGTGGAGGGCCATCAGTTTTCTCATCAAAGTAATTTATGTAAGCTGAATCATCTTCTTCAAGCATTTCAAAGGCCAGTTGACACTTTTGGGCAGCTTCTAACATCAAATAGGTGGAATTCCACCTAGTTGGAACATCTAAAGACATAAGGTTTTAAGAAGAAATCTTACATTGCTTAATGCATTGTTTAAACTTAGCTATTCTAGAAGGAGAAGACCTAACATACTTAACTGCATTTCGAATTGCACTAATGGATGATTGCAAGTCTTTCAAACCCTCATTAATAATTAAGTTTTCAATGTGCACACAACACCTAACATGTAGATTTTCCTTACCTAATACTAAAGCATTTGGAGTTTTAATCCTTTTTCTTAAAAAGATAATAGCAACATCATTTGAACTTACATTATCCATTGTTACAGAGAAGACACCTAGGATCCCCCATTCATGCAAACACAACTTGATTTGTTTCCTAATAGTTTCCCCTTTATGATTAGATATCAAGCAAAAATTTAAGATTCTTTTCTGAAGTTTCCATTCATTGTCAATGAAATGTGGAGTTAGTGCCATGTAATTTAAGTTTTGGATAGATGTCCAATAATTAATGGTGAGACACACTTTAGTACAATCAGACTTAAGAAAGCCCTTTAATTTAGACTTTTCATCACAATAAAGTTGATAACAATCTCTTGCCATAGTCTAACATGAAGGTAAATGAAATTGTGGTTGCAACTTAGAACAAAAATACTTAAATCCCTAACCTTCTACTAACCTAAAAGGCTATTAATCCAGAATTATAAACATAGTTAAAGCCTTTCTACTAGCCTCTACATTACACATTTGTGGTGCATATACCATATTAGAACCACCCCTTTTTTAGTTGAAAACTAATGACTGACTGAATAGGATCAAACACTAGAGAATATGGAAACTTGGGACATACTTTAAGATGAGCATTAAGATTGGAAGTCCCATGGATCTTAGGATCACAATAATAATGTTTACCACAGTAGTTACATGTTGCTATTCGTTTAGTTTTCTCATATCCAAGCACTATGGTGAAGTGCTCCCAAGCCATAGCAGATTGTTGAGCTCCACTTGCAAGGGGTAGTTTCTGTGGCTTGCATGGGTTCAACTTGTTAGCTACCATTTTTCGTTTTCGTTTTCCTTTCATTTTTTGTCTAGTTGAAGTTTCTGAAAGGAGAGGTGGAGGTGGTACTGTGATAGATAGTGTGGTATTTGGTGGATCTATTGTAGAACTTCCTAAGTCTATTGTTGCAATAGGTTCAGCTCCTAATTCTACTGGTGATATTGTGTCCATCTATAAGAAGCAGTTAATAGTGTTATCAACCACATCACATTTCCATCTAATTTTAAGAAATATAGACGTCCCTCATAGAGTCTATTAAAATAAAAGAAAACTAGCAATCTAGGATTGCCTTACTCTATCAGTCTCAAACTAAAAGGAAAACATATGTAAACTATAGTATTACACACCAAGAACAAAGGGAAAGAAAAAATTGGAATGCACTAGAGAATACATCCAAATAATACATACAACTAAACATCATAAAAAATTGAAATTTTTATCAATGAGTATTTTAAAGCATATAACACTTTAATTAGTCATCTAAACAACTAACCAATTTGAACTTAGCCATCCAAATAACTAAATAACTAAAACCAATTAAGCATTTATATCAATAAGAATTTTATAGCATATGACTCTCTAACTATTCAAAATTTTAAACTCATTTTATAGCTTATGGCTTTTAATCATATCAATAAGAATCCATAAAATATAAATATAAGTTTTACTTTTAAAAAATTAAAGCTTTCACTGAATAAAAAATGTGATTTTAACATAATCAGTATAGAAGAAAAAGTGAGAAAAAAGCTTGAAATATAATAAAATGCTAGAAAATATTTACAACATACCTTGTAACCTTAGTTAAAATCAAAGTTCATAAAGAATTCTAAATTATTGCAAAAAAAATAAGCTGGAATCAATAAAAATTAACAAATTATAGATCTAGAAATCTAAAAGCTTTAATACTCTAACTAAAATCTTTAACCTAAAATCATAGAATTAGAGAATGTTAACTTAAAATCTTTGATATTGCAAATTATATAATTATATATTTAGGTTTCAATTTACAATTATTTTATGCTCATTTTTTGGGTAAATAGCATAAAATTTTTATTTAAAGTTTTTACCAGAATAGTTTAACATTAATCTTGAAAAGCATTTTCCAAAATAACAATAGATTTTATTCAATAAAAATCATAACTTTAACTTAGCTAATATTCCAAATCATCAGAATAAAGATTAAGAATTAAGGGATGAAGATATAAAATAATTTATAAAATATTAGTAAAAAACTTGCAATATTAATAAAAATTTGAAGGTTTTACTTAAAATTTTTACCTTTTTTTTCTTTAAAATTTTTTGAAGAATCAAGACTATAAAAGCAAGTGAATTAAATTATAAAATTATGAAACTAAACCTGGATTCTAAAACCAAACTATTTTTTTTTCTATTTATCCTTCTTTTTAGTGGATTGACTTGTATAAACACTAAAATAATCAAATAAGTAAGTACAATAAAGAAATTGACTCAAAATCGTAATTTAGTAAGGTTGACAATATATACAACTTATTCATTTTAAAATAAAAGGACAAATAGAAGAAAGTTATGAAAAATGATATAAAAATAATAATGGAGCTAAACACAAATAGTTTAATAAATAAATAGATTAGACAAAAATATATTTATAGGTTATTAATATCTTAATATATGTTTATCTATTTAAACTTTTATAATAAATTTGATCTTAATATCTTTTCTCTTATTCATTTGGACAGTTGACATAAGTATAGGAGGACAATCTAGAAATCCAAGCAAACATGCAACATTCTTCCCATTCAGCTAAATCTATCAAATTATGAAAGGCCTAGAAATCTTACCTCCATAATTAATGAAGGTTAGCACAAGCATAGTAGATCAGTCCACTCCACAATAATCTTATAATCTTTTGAACCACAACAGTTGAAACTTGGCTAAGTCACCAAGGGCAAACAGAGATTACAGAGCAACAATGAAATCCACCAACAAGAACACAAGAAAGCAAATCAAAATCAAAGCTTGCAATAGGTTCAAGAGCATTTGAAAGCAGAAACCCTACTAGCTAAAAACAATGCTATCAATTTTGATCTAAACAAAACTAAACAAATTCCTTTTTCTCTCTTTTTAAGTGAATTAGAAATAAAAAAGAGAAAAATAATGAAACTAAACTTCAACAGAAATTAACTATACTTCAGATTCTAAAACCAAGCAATATTGAACAATTTTTTTCTTTTTTTCCTTCTTTTTACTGAACTAAATAGTAAAACATAGAAACAATCAATTAATCAAACAAATAATAAAATTTTAACTCAAATACCTAATCGATCAATGGATCAAGGACTAAGCAAGTGAACTAAATCACAAAAAATCCTAAAATATAGACTTTTACAAAAATCTTACCAAAAAGAGTATCGTGGAATTTGAATTAGAAAAAACCAAGTAATCTAATTTTTTTCATTTTTAATCAACTAAGTTGTAAGAACACAAAAACAAAACAAATAAAAGAGTAGTAAATAAGTTATGTGAGAAGATTTAATTAGAAATAACTTACCATCGGAGATTCACCACTGGAGATTTCTACTTTTGGATTCAACGTCCACAACAATGAGGTTTGGTTTGAATAATCAAGATTTTCAAAGAACAATGATTAAAAAAAATTTGAACTGGAGTCTGGAAATCTATATGGATAGAAAAAGAGAGATTTAAGACAAAGAAGCTGTAAAGCCACAGCAGAAAAGCACCGAGTGCTGTTTGGTCTTACTTATCTCAAACCCTCGGCTAAAAAATGAAAGTATGAAACCTTAGTTTCCAGCCTCCAAGACTTTTCGAAACCTGAAAAGCAATTATATATACATAGGGTTTCAGCCATCTTAAACACTATCGTATATATAGCAAAAATAGTAGTTAAAAGTAATTGGGCAAGTTCGGTTTTATATCGATTATAACTTGCACACCTGAGCCTGACTGCCAGAAACTGAGAAAACCTAAATTTTCGTCCATTTCCATCCACGATCCAACCCACACCCAACCATTCCTTCATTTTAGTACAGTTTTGAGTGGGCCTCCATGGATTTCGCCCCGTTTGCTCAACCCTACAAGTATTTACTCAATGGGAAACCAAATGAAATTCATGCTACTGCCTATGTACTATTATAGGGATGTGTGAACTGTTAACCATGATTAAAGGTGTACATGAGCCGTGTCGGGCAGGTTTCTAGCCGAGCCATCCGGGTCAAATTATAAAAATTGAAGGCCTGAACCCGGCCCGAATTTTCAATTAAAAGGTCTGAAAGCCCGAAACAAATTTTTTTATTTTTTAATAAAAAATAAAATTTTAAAATAAAAAATATATATTTAAAGAAATAATATGATATTTAAATATATAAAATATTTAATATGTTAAATTAATATTTTTTTATATTAAAAATAATTAGATATAATTATATTTTCTAATATATAATTATATTATTAAAAATAAATTATTATAATCGGGCAGAGTCGGGCCTATCAAGCTTTTTTGCCTTGACCCGAACCTGGCCCAATTATTAATCGGGTTATAAAAAAAAGTTCCATCAAGCCTATCGAACAAAAAAAAAGAGCCCAAATACTCTATTTTTCTGGGTCGGGCGGGTCGCCTGATCCATGTACACTTCTAGCCATGACGTGAAGCAATGAATTTAATTTATCTTAAAAATTATGTATGTAGACATGACATTTTTTATATTGTCTATATATGCTGCTATCCTCCCCACTGGGTTACAGTCAATTTAGTGCTATATATATATATATATATATATATATATATATGAAAGTTAGTAATTTTTACTTTTTGAATTAATAAGTGTATTTATTATGAAGATGAGAAAGAATGGATGGAGTTAACTTAAATATTATAAATAATATATCTCTATTAAAATTAAATAAAAGTGATTTATTTTTTTATTAGCATTAAATTAATAACATAATTTTTCTTATCCAAATAAACAAGTGAAGATGACCAACTTCACATAAGAACATTAAGATCAACAATTCTCTCTCTCACACTCTTTCTTTCTCTCTCTACACATACACACAAATGTTATATGCACATAAAAAATAAAATTTAAAATTAAATTTGAATATTTTATATTTATTGAATTAAATTTTACAAGTTTGTCCTATCATTTTGAATTCAATTAATAATCCTTGATTTACATTCAATACTTAATTTTAAATTTAAGTTTCGCTATATGTACCATTGTTGATATATATATATATATATATATATATATATATATATATATATATATATATATATATATATATATATATATATATATATATATGGCATATCAAATGAAAAGAGTGTTTTTATTTTAGAGTAAGAGAAATATGCGATGATCATTAAATCCAAATTGAGAGTTAAGATTAAAATATAAAGTCCATTGATTTTTTTAAATAATCATGTGGCTCCTTTATATGGTTACTAAATTTTAAATTATGTTTTAATTATAACCATCAATATAAAATTTGATGATTATAATTTAATCCTTTTATCTATCATATAAAAATATTCATTTCACTTGATATATATATATATATATATATATATATATATATATATATATAACATCTACATCCATCCATATATAAAGGTAAGTAACTTTCACTTTTTTATTTGGATAAAAAATTATTACTAATTTAATGATAATAAAATAATACGGGATATTTAAGTAATTTTGATAGAGATATATTAATTTAAAATATAAGATTCAACTTTGCTTATTCTTTCTTATCTTTATAATAAATACACTCATTAATTGAATTAATTGGTGATAATGATGGTAAATTAACTATAATGCTCTTTATTATTTTATTATTATTAAATTAATAACATAATTTTTTTATGCAAAAGAAAGAGTAGAATCTACTAACCTCCACACACACACACACACACACACACACACACACACACACACACACACACACACACACACACATATATATATATATATATATAAAGGAAGGCTAGTAACATCCACATTTTCATTTGCATAAAAAAAGGTTGCTATCTTGATGATATAATAAAATAATAAAACATGCTTAAATAATTTTAATGAAGAAATATTACTCATCCAATTTCTTTTTAAGTATCATTTAAGGTTAATATGCAAGACTTAAGAAAAATAATAAATAATCTTCATTTAGAAGAGATGATTTATAATTTATAAATATATCTTTTATTAAAAATTAACTTATAAGTAAAGTTATTAAGTAATTATATAAATAGTAATGATAATATTTAAAAGATGACTATAAATATAATTTTAATTTCCTCCTAAAATGACATATAAAGAGGAATTAAATTTTTTTATAATACTATTTAAAAAAGATATAGATAGTAATTTAAAATATTTAACTCAGTTCAATTATTTTCTCTTATTTTCATAATAAATATATGAATTAAATTAAAATTTTAATGAAATAATAAGTAAATTATAATATTTTTATTATTTTGTTATATTTAAATTAGTAACATATATGTTTTTCCTAGGGAGCTAATATTGCTAAGATGTGTTGTCTTGCCATCATTGTGGTAAACTTGTTAAAATAGGCTAATTCAACCCTATTAAGCTAATTTAACCTATAAAAATTATAGGTCAACCAGTCTTGAATTATGCTTCTTTTTTATTAGGTTAGGTTCAGATCGAGTTATTACAGTATCCGTACTAATCCTAAATTGATATTTATTAGATGAATTTTTATAACTCATTAAATTTTATTATATTACCATATTAATTATTTATTTATTATTAATTTCATGTCATAATTAATTAAAATTTATTACTATTTATTAAATATAATTATATATTATTATTATGACTTAAAATTTTATTATATATATCAATGAGTTATATATATTATATATGAAAATAAATATATATTTAATAAAATAAGCATATATTATAAAAATCTAGTAAATGCATGAATTTTCATTTAATAATACATACATTTAATAAAACAATTTGAATTTTAAATTGATCAATAACTTATATTATAAATTTATTTTATATATTTATTTTATTTAATAAGATAAATATATATTATTAAAAATATATTGAACAAGTCCAAAGTATTATATAGAAAAATAAATATATTTAATAATTTATATATTATCAAATATATATAAATAAATAATTATATAAATGATATACTAATAAAAATAATTACAATAATTTATTTTTAATGATAAAAAATGAATAATAAATAATAATGTATTATAATATATATATATGTATATAATATATTTAAATTAATATTAAAATTATTTTTAAAATTTTTTAAATAATTGAAAATTTTAATATAATTATTTATTTTAATAAACTTATAATATTTATTGATAATATTAAATATATAAATTTATTAATTTTAATATTAAAAATTATTTAATATTATTCATATATATAATTTTAATATTTATATAAAAATTAAATATATAATAAATTAATTATTTATTACTTACTATTATTTTCAAACTAACAAGTTAATCTAATAATTTGACGGGTTAGCATTTATTAATCCCAAGTTCAATCTCAATCTCAGTTCTAGTTTTAATTTCAATTTTAATTTTTTATTAGGTCGAGCTAACTAATTTCAATTTCTTATTAGGTTGTGCCACTGTTATCATTTTTAATATTAATTATAGTTTAAATTAGATAAAATTATATTAATTTCAAGATAATTCATTAAATTGATATCTCTACGTGCCACGATTGGCCAACTGAGCAACATTGTAAATGGGTCCACCTCGCACGGACTAGGAACCAACCTGCTTATGTCAAGCTCATTTAAATTGTGTATCTTTTATTTATTAATTTAATACACATAATAATCGAAATGCATTGACTCTAATTACCCCCTTTGGGACGGAAAGACCAAAACGAAGACCTTTTAGGAAGCTCCCTACATTTTCTTCATCCCGAAAATCATTATGACGTGTTATTGACAAATCACCTAGTCAGCAGATGGTGACAACTCGGCATCCACCACCTTCAATTCTCTTTTTCAGAATCAGTTTTGGCTTTTCCACCTTATTTATATCCGTGAACCTATATTCAATGCAATATTATTAACTTTACATATTCGCCAAAACTCGAATGTTTTCGCGGAGGCAGAGCCCGTAACGCGAGAATAGAGCACAGCAGGGTGCACAACAATGTAAACGCGTCACATTCCATCGTTTGAGTAGGATCATGTTTAGGAATAGAGTTAGATATTAGCCTCCTTTAAAATAAAACGCGTTCAAGTTGAGTATAAATATAATTCAAATTTAAATTAATATATTTTTTAATTAATTAAAAAATATATTAATTTTTGATTTATTATTTTTTAAATATTTCTCATATATATGAATATTTCTGACTCGAGAATGTGATGGAACTCCTCCCTTTTCCCCGGCTCCTCTCTTCACTTTGCTAAGTGATACAATGAATTATTTCTCTCATATTTTCACTTATCACATTATGAGAATTTTTTATTTTTTACTTTTTATTTTAAAATTTTAATAAAATATTAAATATTTTTTAATTTTATTTTTTATTAATAAATATTTTAGTATTCTATATATTCTTAATTTACTTATATTTATTTTATTACATTTATTTTTTATTTTTAATTATTTTAAAATTTTCATAAAATAATCTTAAAAATACATTAAAAATAAATAAATTATTTTTATAATGTATATAAATTGATTGACTACTATTTATAATTAGAAAATAATAATAATCAAACTAATCTGTCACTGCTGTGAGGTTAAGTTTTATGATATCAACGTCAATTAATGCGCACAAGTTCATAAATTACCCTTTTGCTTTTCACACATTAATTATGAACAGCCCCACCGCAAAAAGTAAAATGATCACACTACAACTACAACAAAAACGGCTTTTAGCAACAACAATTAGAATTCTCAATTGTGGTTGAAAGTCGAAGTTGTCGGTATAAGTTCGTCGGTAAAGGAGGAAGTACCAATGACTATATTGTCATTAGTAAAAATTGAATTTTTAGTGACGATACAATTATCATAGAAAATATTTTTAAAATTTAAATTTTTAACTATGATAATTGTCGCTATTGATTTGAAATAAAAATAATAAAATATAAGCAACCTTTTTTCTACGATAATATCATTGCTAAAATTCAAACTTTCAATGACGATAATATTGTCACTGTAAGATTTAAATTAAAAATTTTTAAAAATGAAACCATCCTTTTTAGTAATGATAATATTATCAGTAAAAGTTTTAAGGTATAAAAAATTAATTTAAATTAAAATTTGAATTTGATATAATGAAATAAATATATTGTATCTAATAATATAATATAAAATTATTTTTTAATTCAATTCAATTGAATTAATTTGATATTCTTTAATTTAATTTTATTTTATTTAAATTATACAAATAAAATATATCAGCGATAATAATAATGTGTAACACAATTCATATAAAAAAAATAAAGAATTGTATTTATAACTATATAATTATTTATACATAGGTAAAAATTTGTATTTACATGCCTAATATAAATGTCTATACATGAAAAAAAAAACCTATATATACAAAATAATTTAAAAGGAAGGAAGATGCAGATAACTCGATGTATCGTCATTCATGCCGTTAGTATTATCATCATCATCTTGATGACGAGGATGATACATTGAAGGTGATGGATGGGAGGGTTTGAGTGGCTAGGCGGGCGGAGCACTCACAAATCTGCTCAGCCTAAGTTGTATAGTAGCAAATGGAGGCACAGGCAGTATAAGACCCTATTGTTTGAGTAAAGACGTGAGCTCTGTCAAGTATGTCCCAAGCTATTGCTATTATCTTGAATCAACTACTGGATTTACTCCAGCTATTGTTAGCTTTGCTGCAATTGCTCCTGTAGCTCACCCACTTGGGACACATACTGAGAACTTACCTTGGAACTGAAGGTGCCTCTTGAATGATATGTCTGGCCAGCCAGCACATGACCAACCATCCTCTTGTATTCTGGATGAGTGCTAAACACCTCATCAGTAATGGTAGCCTCATTAATCCATATAGAAGTGCTAAACGAGCCAGTGGATGGCACATTAGACTATATGTGCTAGGTCGCCAACTCAGTCATCCTCATATTAAATTATTACAATAAAAATCAATTATAAAAAGTACAAGATATATTTATGAAATTCTATTTAAGATATAAGATTTAGCTAACTTACATACTGCTCCTTGGGGGTCGGATGCACCTATTCTCCAATCCTATATATGTGTTGATCCCTAAAATTCCTTAGGATTGGTTACAGCTCGCTCGTTTTCCTATTTCTCTATTCACATTTCACAAAAGAAAAATGGGATAAGTATAATTACTACATTGAAAAGAGATTATACATTTAAAATATGGATAATAAGTTGAATTACTTTATCATAATGATATGTGGCAATGGATTTCAACCTATGTTGATCATTCACCACCTTTTTCGGCATGTTATCTACATTTCTCATAAACAACTCTTGCAAATCAAAAAATAACCATATGATATAGTTATATTTATAATTTAGATATATGAAATAATGATGTAACTTTTTTAAATATCATACTTACCTTATAATTATCACCGTAAAAAAAGTCTACACACTTTTATCACATTTGAGGCAAGATAAATTGCATCATGCAATGCCTAGCACAATCTAAGTTAAAATCCTAGTCTCAATTACCCCTGTGTTAAAAAAATGTCTATTCAACTTATAATTCCAATCTTTGTACAGGCTAGTAGTACTTTGCATCAAACCATTAAGTGTTTTATCTCACTTAGCATTGAAAATGCCCTAGAACTTGAAGTAAGATTGCATTAAAAGACATTTAACAAATTAGTGAATACTATATTCAAAAATTTTAAAATCAAATATAACTAAGTTAAGATAGGAAGAGATGGATACTTACGCAAACCTCTTGCAAGACTCTATCTCGCAGTTACTGAGGTACCGATCACCATGATTTGTAATAAGGCGGTATGTGTACTCAAATAATGTTGCCTATATTGCAGGGGAGATGATTAGCATTTTCACCTATTGCATACCATGTACTAGTTGTATCAAATTGGATAGGCACCAATTACCCCTTACTCCTTTTTACCTTCTCATGCAGTTTGAGGGACCTGTTTGAGCCCTTTTTTCTTGAAGTTGTAACTTTGATGGATAATAGAAAATATCAATGCCATTAATTCAAATTTAATAACTAAATAATTTAGGTGTGCATAATAAGAAAGGATACCTGATGCCTTATAAGGTAGATAGGCTGACATAGAAGGTCCCCTCTAACATCACCTTCGTGGTGTCATGCCTCAATGTTCGTCATAATTGGGATAATACACATTTTATAAATACTTAAGAGAAAGGTTCACAATTGAATTAAATGATAACCAAAGATAAATTACTATACGTATATAATGAAATTACATTAGTTATTACATAATTATGAGTTGTAATGCAAAAAAATAGTTTTCCTAATATGAATCAATATCGGTGAACCTAACAGACTTATTCTCATGATCATTAGTTTCTCTGTCATCATTAGATAGTGGAAGTCCCTCTCCCATATAATCTGCAATTATTTTATTTTTGAAACTATCTTTATAATCGATGAAGACATTCACTCCTTTTATGGAAGATCCAATATTCCTGGAAGTGAAACAATTGAAGTGTCATTTCTCTGATCCCTCAAGTTCACTAAGTAGAATTCTCCAAGATAAACTATAAGGTTGAAATTGCAGGAGTTGCTTTCTTGCAGGAATGACAATTCTTGTACACTAACATTATCGTCAGGTAGATTCCATATGTTGTGATGCACCACATTATGGATGACCTTTTAATTTGACCGATTAAGAAGATTCTTGACGTAGAAAACTTGTTTTGCTTGGATTGCAAGTATCTATGGGTCATCTTTGATCGATTAAGAAGATTCTTCTTTCTAGGATTCATGTCAGACCACTTGCATTTAAATAGTATCATATTGTATTTATTTAAATAAGTCAACTCTATAATATACTTTAATATACCATAAAACATATTACCGTTAATTCTTGGAATGAAAACATCACTATTTTATGTTCTATGCTTTACATCTCGAGATTCAATCATAACGCACACTCCATTTACAATATATACTAAGTATATCGTAATAGTAAAATTGGGATTGGAAGTTAATGATAGTAACTTTTCAGTGGCTTTCAGAGGACCATTTCTATATAAATGGTACATTTACAAATATAACATTTTTATGAAGAGTTAATTTAAGAAAAAAGTACGAGTAAGAAATAACATTTACATGATTGGTATAACATGGCTGAACAAAACAAACCTTTACCTTATGATAAAACTATGCAAGAAATTTTATTCTTTGTAACACACATATGTTTTCAATACCACTTCATTTAAGCCCTTGTCGATACTTGCTACATGATATATATACATTAGTTCATTATAATTAATTGGAAGAAGAGCACAAATAATTATAGAAAATTATTAGGTATACTTTCCGATCTTGGCACAATTGTTTAAGATATACCATATGACAACATCTCAATCCTTTCTATTAAAGTGGGATATGATCTTTTTTCCCAGTGGTCGACATTAAGATTTGAACATTGACAATGCCTTTTTATGTGTTTGGATGCAACATTTTAGTTTTGGTTAGGCTGATTGAATCTAATTTTCACTCCTTCGAGGTACATGGAAAAAAATGCCAACACCTCATCAATAACATATCCTTTTGTAATTGGACCCACATGTTGAGCATGATTTCTAACATAATCCTTCAACTTTTTTATGTATATCTCATTTAGGTACATTTATCGAAAATGGATAGGATTGCCCTATAATGCTTTGTCAAACAAGTACATCACTAGGTGAACCATTATATCAAAGAATTCTTGAAGGTATATCCTTTAAAGCTTGTATAAAATAATAACAATATCTTGTTTAACTTACAAGACATCTCTTTTGTTAAGAGTTCTAGAACATATTTGATTAAAAAAATTGTATAACTTAATAATCAAATATGAAAATTCCTTTGGCAAAAATGCTTAAATTGAGGCTCCTAATAATCTTTGCATGATAACATGACAATCTTATAATTTCAACCCCTTCAACTTCATATCCTAATCAATCAGATTTTTGCTTAGACTCTTAGTAAACCCGTCAAGAAATTTCACATTCTTTATAAAATTAGCAAAATTGTCTTTGATCCTCCTAGTTGAGGGTGTATGTAGCATGTGATTTGAAAAAATGGTCCCTCTCTTCATACAGATGTAAGTATGGTCTTATCTTTATGTCTACTAGATCTTATATCTTATTATTCATATCTTTTGTTTTATGTTCAATATTTAATAATTACCCAAAATACTATCATATATATTCTTCTCAATATGCATCACATCAATGTTATGCCTTAAGTTTATTGTTAGTTAATACGGAAGGTAAAAAAATATGCTTCTCTTACTCTATTTAATTTCATTAGTACCTCTCTTTTCCTTAAAACCACCAAACTAAACATGTTTTCTAAGAAGCCTCTGTACTACCTTACCCAATTAGTCCATGATAATTTCATTCATAAGAGGACGAGAGTGGGCTCTCCTTTTCGGCCTCTTATTGAACTCCTTCCTATTTCTCCATGTGTGACTCCTTGGAAGCCAATGATAATGACTAATAGAGTTATTTTCCCCTAACTCAAACTGATGGAGCATCGTCATTGCATATGAACATGCTTTATAGTCTTATCCATTCCACCTAGAGAGATTACTTTGAGTAGGAAAATCATTTACAATCCATAATAGAGCTGCTCATATGTTAAATATTATATTTGTGTTAGCATCCTGAGTTTCAACCCTCTCTCCCAAAGATGCCTTAACTTTTCTACAATTAGTTTTAGGAAGGCATCGATATCCTTACCTGGTGATTATGTTCTTGGTATTAATAGCGTCAACATGGAAAAAGATTGATTCATGCAAATCCATAGGGATAGGTTGTATTTAGTCATAACCACTAGCCACATGCTATATGATAAGTTTCTATTACCAAAAGGATTAAATCCATCTGCACTTAAGCCCAGCCTAATGTTTCATTGGTTAGCAAAAAAATTAGGATGCCTCTTATCAAATTCTTGCCAAGCTTTTCTATTAATCGGATGTCGCATTACCCCATTCTCTATTGATCTTCTAGTGTGATGGCATATCATATCCTTTGCAGTATGCCTTAACCTATACAATTGTTTTAATCAAGAAGTTAGTTGAAAATATTGAACCATCTTTTAAGCTAACTTTTTTCTTTTGTATTTTTATCTACTAATCGACACTTACCACAAATTGGACAATTATCCTTCGAAGCATGTTCCTTCTAAAAAAAGTGTATAGTCATGCTTACACAAATGGATTCACTTATATCCTAACCCTAACCTGTTAAGTTATTTCTTTGCACTGTAATGTGAATTGGGTAATTTGTTATCCTTTGGAAACGTCTTTTTCAACAATTTCAAAAGATTATTAAAGGATTTATTAATCCACTTATGTAGCACCTTCAAGTGCATTAGTTTTATTAGAAGGTTCGAGGTTGAAAATGATGTGCTTCTTGGGTATAGTTCAATCTCCATTTGTTTAAATTGGTCATTGTAACCACTTTAGTTTGATCTCATTTCCCCTTTGGATGTATTTTCATTCTTTGCCCTTTCATCACAAACTACATCTTCAATTATGTGAAGGTTGATGAAATTGTGTATAATATTAACTATTTCATCCCTATTATCAAGAGATACCCCCTTGTCCCCCTAGAAGTCAAAACATTTGCATAATTAGGGTATACCCAATTTATGTATAATGGATGAAATTCATTATCTATAATATATGCCTCTAATGTCCCTAATATTTGAAACAATAGATTCATGCACTTCTTATATGGGCATCTTACTAAATCCCTTTCATTAATAAAGTTCTTAACTTTCTTAACAAACATCATCGCACCATTCTAATGCTCTTCCAACAAGTGATTTCATAGATGGATCTAACTTTTATCCATAGACATCATGCCACTGAACAGGAAGAATTACATGTTATGATTAATGTTTGTCATACCGAATCACTCCCAATCCTAAAAAGTAGGATCCTATCCCATTCGAAATATTTCTGGAGTTATAATTTCATCAATTTATCCATGCTCTACGTTTCTTACACATAAAAATTTTAGCAATATCTCCCTATAGTTCTCTAAGTTTGTAAACTATATATCACTTTGTTCACACCTAGAGAATAGTTAGGATGTCAAGAAATTTATACAATGTCAAATGAAACCTAAATAATTGTTAATTATAACTATAGCACACATCCTAAACTATTCAATTTTATGGGATAATTTAAGGGTTGATTAATGTATATAGATCAACTAACATTAATCAATCCTTGAATGAGTATAAGCTTATAATGCGAATGCAAATATAATTTTATTTAAAATTATTGTAAAAATATATTTACAATAATTTTAAATTTACATTACGATATTTTATGAGTACCATTATTCAAGTTATATTATTTTTTGTATTGTTGAATTTGCTAACTACTCATGTAAAATGTTATGTTTAATAGTTTCAAATTCAAAATTTAGTTTTGTAACTTAATTTACTACATTTATTAGATACACAATTCAACTTGCTTGATGAGATGTGCATTTTATAAGTTTTGTTATGGAATGTATTTTATACAAAAAAATTTTAATGATGTAAAAATTTAAATTCTTGCAATCTTTTTGAAATTCTTATTCATATCATGGGAAAGTCTTCATTAAATACAATTGTAAGATTTAATTTTTTCTATTTATACATTTTTATTAAATTATAGTTACAAAGTTACATGTTTTCAATATTTACTTTATAACAAGTATTATTTTTGGGATGGTATAATATAGAGTATTGAAATTAGCATATTTGTTGGATTTTTATTCAAATTAAATTTAAATTAGTTTCATAATATCTAAAATCTTATTGCATTTGTATAAAATTTAATTTGTGCGAGGCTAGTAATTGTGACCTATTTGTGAAGGTTTTCATTAGTTTATAAAAAGTGTTATACTTTCCTTAATTATTATACTGAAAACTAATTTGTGTTAGAGAATATTATTTATTAAACTTATTTAATATTTTAAATAATTCTAAATTATAATATATTATTTATTATAGTATTTAAAATTTTATTTTCTTTATTTTATTTAAAGTTTTGATCTTTTTATAAAATATTATAAATTATTTTGAAATAGAGGAAAATTAAAATTAAAATTTAATAAGTGAGTTGGAGATTAATACATGAGTTTAACATAAAATATGTGATTAATTAATTCAATTTAATTAAATCTCTAATTTATTAATTATATTTTTGTCGTAAGTGTAAAATACATCATATCATGTTATAATATATAACTTAATAATATTGGCATTTGAATTATAGATATTATGAGAGAATATAAAAAAATATTCTAGAAGAGTTGAAACATATCCTTAAAAAATCACAATTGAAATATATATTAAATTTTCAATAAAGATTGATAAATTCTAAACAAATTTTAATTTATATATTATTTTTATTAAATAATAAAATATGTAATTAATTATTTTGATTAAAACTTTCAATATTAAAATTTTAAATTATTAAAAATATATTTAATATAAAATTAAATATATTATATTACATTTATATTATTTTTTCACATCAATATCTAAAATATAAATCCTAAACTTTAAGATTTGATTGGTAAATAGTTGAGTGAAATATTTTTACTTTTTGTATAGTAAAATAGAATTATAATAATGATTAAAATGCATCACTTTTAGATGAATCAATAATCTTCGGATATTATTTTATTAAAAATATAAAATTTGATTCTTATTTCATAAATTTTATTATTTTTAAACCTTAGGTTTGATTCTTATTTGATATTCCTAAATAATATAAGGTTTTCATTTGTACAGGTGTTTTGATCCTTTTTTGAAGTTTTTTGTTAAAGATTATGATATATCTTATATTGAATATATTTTATAATATTTTAAATTTTATTATCTATATTTTATATTACTTAATTACATATTTTATATTAAATTCTTAATCAGTTCATTTTACAAAATTATGTCTTAGACTCATAATTTTGTAACTAAGAATTTTGTTCTCCTAAACAACATCCTAAATTCTAAAATTTGTAAATAAAATATCATAACAATTCCATCTCATATTAATCTAGTTAAATAACTTACACACATATTGTATTATGCAAAATTATAATTCAAGGGTTACATACTAGCAACAAAATGTATATTTATAACTTCTACATTTAAACAAAACTATAAAAATACATTCAACATTTATAACATATAAAACTAATCAAAATTTATTTCATATTAAAATAATCACATCATTGAAATAAATAAATTTATTTGAAGCTATTTATCTCATAAATTACACATTATGATAAAATAGTATAAATTTTAATTTTAATTTACATACCTTAATAAAAAAAATCTATTGAACTAATAGTCTCAAAATACCCACCATGAATAACAATGATAGCAAATAAATCAAAAATATACATATTAAAAAAATCAAAACACATTAAAATAAAAAATGAATTATAACAAAAAATTAAAAAAGAATCAAAACTTATATCAAGTCCTTTGTCTTTATTATGCTCTTCCCCAGTCACTGCTCAAAATGAGAGTTTAGAGGCGTTAAGGTTGAATTTATAGCTAGACTCTTCAATGATAACAAATTTCTTGATCATTGCTAAAGAGTTGTTAGTAAAAACTAAGACTTTTTTCTGATGACAATGTTGTTGATATAAATGAAATATCTACTGGCACAATTTCCTGTGCCATTCTTTAGTGACGACAGTTGTTGTCGCTAAAAGTTCTACACTTTCACCGATGACATAAGTCATCATTGAAGATGGCATAGGAAATTATTCTCTTTGCTTTCAGCGACGATAGTATTATCGCTAAAAGTTTAAGATTTTCGCCAACAACAAAATATCATCACTGAAGATGGGCACACGAAATAAGGCGTCATTTTTAGCAATAACAATTGTCATTGCTGAAAATTTTGTTTCCTACCCATTTTTCTATTCAATATTCAGCAAGGACTAATGTCATTGGTAAATGTATGGAACCTTCATCAATGACAAATGTTGTCGTTGAAAATTATTTTTTTCTGCCAAATTTTTTCTAACTCCAAAAAAAATGTGCTAATTTTATTTTGGTATTCATTGATAACAATGTCGTAAATAAAAGTATTACTAATGACCAACTTTTTGTCATTGGTGTTGCCCATTATAGTGCGAACCTCCTTTGCCGATGGTTTTACTAATTAAGTACTTCACTTTTCTATAAATATATATAACGATTGGATAAATGCGTTTGGTCACATATTATATTCATCACTTTCCAACATATTTAACGTTTTATATTGTAATAAATTAACAAAAATATTATATACATAAAAAATAAAATTTTAAATTAAATTTTAAAATTTTTATATTTATTAAATTAAATTTTATAAATTTATCATATTATTTTATATGTAATTGATAATTTTTAATTTATATTCATAATTTATATTCAGGAATCGAGATATCTATAATAAGGATATTAAATAGTTTCAATAATTTTTTATTAATTTATCTTTTATTATGACTCAATTACTACTAAATTAATATATAATAAGAACAAATTTAAAAAAAGATTAAAAGATATGTTCTTAATTTCCTCGAGCAATAAACCAATAAAAAAAATTCTAAAACCACGGGCAACGATGAATGAAGGAAACGAACTAAAATAAAAATCTATGTATTCTAATTGTTTTTACTTTATTATTTCAAGATTTAAAATATTTTAATGGATAAATCCCTAGGATTTTTTTTTGTAAAAAAAAATCCCTAGGATTTGTTAGCATGCAAAATCTGTGATTCTTTTGGCCTAAAAGCTAAAAAAATATGACAACTGTCGCATAGCATTCCAAAATTTTAACTGCCATGATCAGCAAGACTGTCACAACCTTTATGTTATTGGTTCGTTTATTGCCGTGTTTTTCCACGTATCGTTTAATCAGGCAACATGCAAACCCTTTTTTTTTCTATCGAATTACGTATAAGAAAGCACACAAAAATTATTTGATAATTAAAGGCAGACTAAAATTCAATTTGGGTGTTTTAAGGTTGAATTTATATTAATTTTATTTCTGTAAAATTAATTTTATATTAAATTTTAATTTAACTCCTCCGTACCAGATACATTTTACTTTGGAGTGGCCTTATGCTTTTGATTTTTTTGAAATATTCATAGTTAGTCTCCTCAAAAATTATAAAATTTTTATATAAATATTTAATAAATCTTATTTTAACCGCTTCAACATTTTCTTTTTAGCTTTGCTCCTGATCTGTATATGAAATGAAATTGTTAAATTATTATATAAAATAACTAAAATTTAACATAAAATTAATCTTGCATAAACTAAATTAATATAGGCATTAAAATAGAATTTTAGTCATGAAAGGCCCCTTAAAATTTACATTGACACCATTTAGAATAAACTAAAAACTCTATTTTAATCCTTAAAGTGTTAGAATTTCATCAATTTCATCCCTAAAATAAAATTTGTATTAATTTAGTTTTCAAATATTTAAATCTAACTAAAATTTTATTTGAACTTAAATTTTTTATAACAAAATTGACATAAACCTTACCTCAAAAATGAAATTGATAGAAATAAAATATTTTGAAAATTAAAATAGTATTTTTATCTAAAATAAATAAAATTGAGTTAAATTAAAAATTTTTCTTTATAACTTATTCTAGAATAAATTAAGGATATTATATGGAGGGTACGATCTCTAAATTAATTTACATATAATATTAGTCACATTGAAGGTTATAAAAAGTATCATAGAAAAGTTGTAAAAAGAGAAAAAGGAAAAAAGAACAACAATTTATAAGAATACAAATTTCCTCTTAACTTTGGACAATGAAAAGCAAAATTGTATCAGATGAGAAAAGTTCCTACGCTCTACAATCATTTAAATTTTTTGTCAATAATTGAATTATATTTGAGTACTTAATTACTTGAAAGAATTCGTTATAATGTAAATTTTTATGAATTTTGTAAAAAATATACCTTTTTATAAAATGTTCATTAAATTTTATAATTTTTAAAAAAAATATTTTAAGGCAATACCTTTAAAGGTTTTTTTTTTACGGAAAAAACTTAGATAAGCTTCCTTAATTATTTATTTTAGGATTCTTCATTCATATTATAAGAAGTACATTAATTGCTATATTAATTATTAATAACCTTAATTTGATAATTATAATAATTAGTAAAATATTGTAATTATAATAAAATAGTTAATACATATATTTCATAATCTTAATAAAGAACTTTATGATAAATGCCCAAAAAAATTTATTTAAATTTTAAACTTCTTTAATACAATTATATATTGAAGAAGAATAAAATCATTATACCAACAATAAATTATCAAGAATGAAATTGTTTTAAAATTTTTATAGTAAATTGATGATTGTTCGAAATCATAAATAAGAATTCTTCTAATATAGTTATATATTGACAGAGATTATTGTCTTGTCTAGTTTACATATATAATATGAAAAGTATAACTTTTTAAAAAGTATGATTTCTTTAAATTATTTGGTTGATTGTTACGCGTAAGAATAGAGAAAGTAAAACTTCTCTAGAAGTTCTACTTCACACAATTTATAAGTTACTTATTCATACCATTTGAAAAAAGAACTTTTTCATATCTTTTATAAATAAAAATAGTAAATTATTTCTACTTAATATGACTAATAATTACTTTGATCTTTTTATTGTCACCATTTAAAAACTATAATGTATATAATTTATTAATAATAAATATAATATATTAATTATAAAATATAAAATATTTTAATTTTATAGTAAAATAAAAAATAAAAAATTGCCAATTTAATAATATTGTGATGGAAAGAAAAATTAGTAATATAATTTTAAAAAATGTAATTAAAGATAATTAGAATCCATCAATATTTTTTATTTTTTATATTAGAAATTTGAATGATATATTGTCGTTTTAATAATACTTCCTAATAAATTTAAAGTTGAATTAAATAAAAAATAAAAAGTTAGTTTCCGAGAAATTCACACTGACTTGTTAAGAAATTAAACTTTTCGCTGAAATTTCTATACAAACCAAATTTTCCTAAAAATATCGCATCAATGATGAATTATGAAGAGTTAATGGAATCATTCCAAAATTGTCAAACAGAGATTCCACATAACTTGAATTGATCCGAAATGAAAAATAGGGATTTATATAAAAGTTAGATCACTTGAAAGATTTGGTCATTTTGATGATATATCTATTATTTTTCAAATAAAAATTATGTATTGAGAAAATATAATATCATCTATTTTAGTAGTGTGGCAGCAGCATGGAAAAAATATGAAGAAAAATTTAAGTGCTGTTCTCATATAAATATTACTAATTATATTATTTTTGAATTCAATAATTTGATTTGATAGGAAATTATTTTTTTCTCATAAAAAATAACTTCTTTTGAAAAAATAGTATATTAAAAAATTTACATAAAAATAATGCTAAATTTTTAATAATATGGCAATAGAAGTTTTTTCCGCTTCCATGCCTCTTGCTATCACATATTATTGAGTGGCAAATAGAACTAAATTAGCTATAAAAGTCTAATTTTGGTGACTTGAAAATTAAATAAATAATAGACTTCCTATTAACAAAATTAGTAATCTCAATTAAAACTAAAGTGGAGATATTTTCAAATGCTTCTAAGTAAGAAAGTGCATATTAAATAAAGGTTAGCATCACTTACACACTACACTCATCATATTAACAAAATTAGCAATATCACTTATACTTAATAATTTTTACAATTTTTTTATTAAATTTTATAATTTTATATATAAGTTAATTCATATTTATCTATTTTAAGTCAAAATTAATAACCACCATTATTAACTCTATTAATTGCCAAAATATTCTCTCCCCATAATGTTAAGGAAACTTGTAATGATGTAAAGACAACAAAATATGAAGAAAAAATGAAATAATTGTCAAAATATTTTTTTTTATGAGTGCTTTCTATGGTATCCATATGAGTTCTAAACCCATATTGACGTAGTAAAACAAATGTTATTGGATGAAATTATCAATATTTTTTATTGTTTATTGATAATCTTATCCAATAACTTTTGTTTTGATATACTCGTATAAATTTTAAATTTATAAAATTTTCCAACGAAGAAGGATAGGAGAGAGCGAAATAATTGAGGAGGATGAAATGATATGGATAGAGATATAAAAAAAGGAGGTAGATAAGAGAGAGAATAAAAAAAATAAAAGAATAAGAACGAAGAAGGATGAGAGCGTGTGGAAAAGAAAGAAAATGAAGCAAAGTAGAAATGGATAGCAATAGAAAGGATAGGCGAGAGAGAAGAAAAAAAGTTGGGGCGGGAGTTTGAAATTATGTAATATAGGATGATTTAATAAAATAATTTTTTTAATTAAAATAAAAATTATTT
This sequence comes from Sindora glabra, assembly GCA_020226215.1. Lineage (NCBI taxonomy): Eukaryota > Viridiplantae > Streptophyta > Magnoliopsida > Fabales > Fabaceae > Sindora > Sindora glabra. The sequence continues at coordinate 14,012,578 of CM035226.1, read as the reverse complement.
TTTGGATATATTACTATTTTTTATTGGCTAAAATTTTCTTTCCATTGATTAATTTTTTTATTGCCAAGTTTTAAATCATTTCCAAATATAAAAAGTAAAAAAGAATTTCCAAAAGAGTTCGGACATTAAGATTCATCCTTTTTTTAGATATTAAACGCTTGTAAATAACTTGAATATGTTAATAATATGTGCTGCGGCATCTCGAACTCATTGTTGATTCGGACCTTTCTGATCGTCCACGTGGCGCGATGATTAATCTGCCAAACAGGATAAAATCTGAACAGTGGAGTTGACAATTATACATACATAAGCCATTGAATGTGCCCAAAACAGGATCAAGGGTTTGTACTTTGTAGCCGCATTATCTCAGTTTCAACAGAGAAGTGGCCTCGGATCAACGATATGATAGCAGAGTCTTTTGGCAATGTGGAGCTGTAATACTAAGAATTTTATTCAATTTAGATTATATATATATATATATATATATTTATATTCTGTATTTGTCTGCCGCTGGTAAGATTGAAGGGCGGGTGTTCTCATATCTTAAAAAATGGATCCTATGGATGCAAACTTATGAATTCTATGAAAACTTTCCATTTTATTTTATAAGAAAGTATAAATTTTCAGCAACTTATTATGTTTCTATTTTGATTTATGAAATTAAAATTTTTTAGATTTGCTTCACTTAAAATTGTTACGAAACAGTAACAGTTTGCTTCAAAAGAATATCAATATGGCTTCATGCTAGTTTATATATATATATACACACATATATATTTTTTCCATTTTTCAAAAGAAAAAAAGTTACGATTCTTTATAAAGCCCCTTGATATTTGCATATTGCAAATATAATCGTTTTTGTTGCAAAATTTTCTAAAAGAGTTACAAAATTATGCGAAAAAATTACACTTCCACACTTTAAACACTTTCCAAATTTTATAAAAAAATAAATTATAACTTTTTCATAAAATAATATATTTCTTAAAAATGCATTAAAATTAATATTTTTTAAATCATATCTAAGCAACGTTTAAAATGATAATATTTTGTGTAGGTTGCTAATACATTAATAATATAGTAACATTTGATTTTAACTTTTTCAACTTTTCCTCCAAAATTATTCATAAAATTGTATGAAATGCTTTAAGAAAAAAAAATCAAAAGCTTTAATTTTAAATAAAAATAAAAATAAAGTGGATCAAAGCAAATGTCAAAAATTCAATAACTTGAACTGTTTGCCCTTCATAATTTTCCAAGGGAACAAAGAAAGGCTTCAATCTTAATTTTACCAAAAAACCTAGCTTGATATATTTTCAATTTCAAAGGTTTTAACATCATCAAGTGTAGATCTTTAGCCAAAGAAAAATGATAAAAATAAGACAAGACGACAAAAGTGCCGCACAGCAGCATGGTACAGCTCATGACATTGGGTAAAAGCTTCTCTAGAAATTTGATTCCATCTATGATACCATGTTCTATATTCTTTCAAGTTCAATGACTCAATCGAGGTTTCCCTGTGTTCCCACCAGACCCGAAAAAGAAATCTTGGTCCTCAAGACATAACATCTAGCGATTAGCAGCCCCCACACCAAACAAAATCTTGTGGGTCTCAACCGTTTGTGGTTCGTTGGATCATCCACCTTTCAAATTCAATTCATCCCTATTAGATTTGTCCTTCTCTCTCTCTCGGGGGGATCAAAATTAGCTTTGTCAACTAACAGTACAAGCATTTTGACCCAAAAAAACAAAATAAGCATTGGGGAAAAACAAGTTAAACGATGTCCAACCAAAAATTGTTGACTTTAGCAGGCCGAGTATAAAAAATGTAAAAGGAAATACATAATTTTAACTCTTAAAATGATAGATAAAAAATTGCTATATAAAACTAAGATAGTTCCTGTTTATTCCCGACCTCAACATATATCTACATCCTTGTCGGAATATATATATATATAATGAAATCACTCCATAAAAAACATTTCCAAAAACTTAGGTAGGTTCTAATGAAACGTAGGACTCAAAAAGTTATCTTCAATGTTATTCGTGCACGTAAATGCATGGAAAAGTGTCATAAGATTGGTTGTGATTAATTTTATATATAAACATATTTGATTTTGAATAAAATTGAATGAAAAAATAAAGTATGATTTGAGAATCCTTTAACTGAAATTTAAGATTAATCTAACTTCTATATACTTTTTTTTAAAATTATCTTAAATTTTGAAATATTTTGATAATTTTTGTATTTCTTGAAAATTCAAATGCAGCTCATAAAAAATATGTTTATTTGCATCAGAAGATATTTTATTTAAAATATTTTTTAAGAGGTGGAGTATCAAGAAGTCTAACAGGCAGCTTATTATTGAGTTTAGGGTTTAAACATGTTAATTTGTGATTATTCTCTATATATTCAAAATTATTAAATAAAACAATATCAATAGAATGAGATTATTCCTATTTCTATTCAAAATTATCCCTTTTCTGTTTGTTGTGCATTGAAGCTCCTAGGGTAAGACTTTTTTAGAGTTCAGTTCAGTACACGCAAATGTTTTAATGACATTTGATTGGAGTTTGTGGACTTATAAATTCTAATATCTTTTCTAAATGTGTCATAAGAACTTTAATGGGAGGATTATCATATTCATAAAAAATAATAAGGCATTTTATGATTTCGATTAAAAAGGAGTCATCATATAACACAGCAAGCTTCACATGATTAGTTTCTAACTAGCAAAAACATTTGTGGCCGGACTTTTAAGTTAGAACATAATACTGTTATCGAAGCAAAAGACCTATCACTGCAGCATTTTTGGGCCCATGACTGCAACTCCTTGACATACTAATTATCCGCTGATGTGGTTTGGGTTCAAGATTGTGATTCGTTTTTTTTTTTCTTTCTTTTTTTTTTGCATTGTGGTTAGTATACTAAATCTTGTTCCCACTGTTCTGTTGGTCACAAAATGATCCCAAGTTACAAATTTCTCGAGTAAGCTTCGCTCCCAAAAATAAATAAATAAATCAATGCGACTTTTCACTACAACCTCTAAAAATTTCAATCCAACTACTATCATTCTCAAGTTTTCAATACTGCTAGTTTTTTTTTGTCTTGACAGTGACAGATCACAAACTTATTTATAAATTTTGGCATCCAACTCAAACTTGATATTAAAAATGTTGATTTATCAAAAGTTCTTTCCCACTCTATAAATGAGAACTTTGACTGAATAGAAGGTTAATTACGGTGTCTGAGTGAACTTTAGGGAAAGCCACAGGGCGAATAATGACTTATCATGCAAGGAAAGACTAGAATAATTTGTTTGGCAGTAAAGAAAGTGATAAAAATGACGGGGAAGAAGCTTCATAAAATTTTAGTAAAGTAGGAGGTTTGATTTTCATTGTCTTTCCAAATTCCTTCTCTCTTTGCCTCCTCTCCCAAGCATATACCATAATTATTTGTTCGGAAGCTGAAAAATGGAGGCTGTTTATCTTCTTAAAAATAAGATTGTAACTACTCTTAAGTAAATGATGGCAGCAGAGCAAACAAAGTCATCCCTAGAATGTCAGAAGCACTAGGATAAGGAAAAGGGTTGGTGGCATCCTTTTCAGAGATGATTTGGAAGCGGCGGTCGCAAGAGTCAAGAGGCCTTTCTCTTAATTAAAGACAGTCCATCCAAGTTGGGACAGTATTAATATTCAGTGTTAAATCATGGTCTTGCTAGTGTTGGTACCACAATTCCAATATCTTACTGACCATGACTTAATCACTTTTTTCTGAGGTTGGCCGAGGCTAATTATTCCAAGTTGAAATGCAGTTCAACAGCTGCAGCTGCACTGTAAGTTAAGCAAGTACGAACATCAAATCTGAAAAAGTGTGAGGCTCCATACTATTCTCAGAGTAGAACAAGTAATTTCTGGTTCATTTTGAACATCCTTACAAGTTGGCAGCGATTAGAATGGCACCAAGAGCCTCAATTTTCCTCTTTGAAGTTGTGGACCGTAGCATCTTATATTCTGTGACAACTTTCCCGACAAAAATTAAAAAAAAAAAAGGAAAATTTCATATTCTCTTCCAGGCTTCAGCCACCATTTTGGAATGATATTTCATCTTAACATTTCTAACAGTGAAGTTTCCTTTTCAAGTCATTTGAATCTAAACTATGTTCATTAGCCAATGTTACAACCCCAAACATAAGCACTAATTCACTGCTTAGCAATATGCTTTCAATAAGAAAAATAAAAATGATGTCTTCTTTTGAATGTGAACTGATTCACTTACTTACTCAGAATTCAACCAATAATGATATTTTGGCATCTAAATTTAGATTTACTAAGCTATAGAGTTAAAAGTTATAATAAAATCATTCACCAACTTTCTCCTAACAATTTAATTTTTTAAGAACAATTGATATTTAACATACTAGATTAAAGCATAGACATTACATTCAATAGTAGGAAGGCTTAATTACAAGCATTGATAGTTAAAGGGATTCTAGCCCAAAATTCAACACCTATGCCAACATAACATATGCCCTTGCAGGCTCTAGCCACCATTTTGCAATGATATGCTGGATGACTCATAAATTCAAGAAATAGGACAGTCTTACTCGCGCACATTAATCATGTATGTACACATTTCATACATAGCGAAGAAAATTGCTTAAACTAATCAGCTTCCTATTAACTAAAAACTAGGGATGAAGCACAGACTACAGTTTTACATGACAGAGCAGGCAATTGGATTCTCATCACTAAAAATTTGAAAGGTATAGTTTCCCAACTCAACATAGTGCACTGATGGCCCATATTCGCTCCTCGTGATATCATCAGTTTTGTTATCATTTTCTACCTTGTTTTCTTCAACCTCTCCCTCCTCCGCTTCTTCGTCTTCCTTCTTTTCCTCTTCTTTAACAACGGAGGCTTGCTTTCTGGTTCTCTCGTACACGTCATCAACAAGTTTTGTGGGATCGACCAAACCTTTTACAATTACCTGGCCATTTGCCAAGTCTGTTTCAACTGACTCTGCTCCTACAAATATCACTCATTTACATTTTAGCATTTTCATAAATTGCATGGCAATTATAGAACACAGCCTTGTTGGTCAGGAAAATCACAACCAAAAAGTTAAGTTCCCAACAAATTTGGACAGTTAACATAGAATGACAAAGTTGCTCGCATACATAAGGAATTTTCATAAATTTGTGTTCATATGAAATTTGTGTACCTTGAATTTTACATATTCACTTTTGTATAACTTGAGCACATGGTTCACAATCCATTCAAACTTTTAGGACTACTATCAACACAGTAGGAGGAGTCTAACAAGAAATTAAATATTAGACAAATACAAAAATTTTCAAATTAATGCTATATTCACTCATTTTCTCACAAATTGTCATTTAAACTTTGGTTAAAATCAATCCAATTCACTAGTTGTCACCTCTTCATATTTTGTCAACTGTTCACATTAGTACGTTAAGTGCAATTATCATTTCCCAATATTCAACAAGACAGATTGCTTAGGATTCAAAATGTTGACCCTGCAGTTACAGTTTAAGGGGACGCATCAAGCATCTTAAGAAGTGACAAAATGAGAGTTTGAAACTCTTAGAACTAATATCTAACCAGATAGAGAAAAGGTGAAGAGGCGAAGTTCCTACTATTGTCTTGTGGTTATATTAGGAGATAAACACATTCCAATGATATAATACTTATAATTATGTGGGTCTTACAAGTCTTACCTTATCTATCTCTATTTTTTCGAACAAGCAATTAAAGTTCCCATTTTAAGATGACTCCATGCAGTGGCCAAGTGTGTACAAAAAGTTGGCCAACGAATTATACTTCGTTAATATCCTGGACATTAACCAGTTAGCAGAGCAACAGTTTCCAATATAAAAGCCACCATTCACTGCTGATCTGATGCATATTTGCATCGTGAACAGCATCTACTGTTTAAGCCTTAAGCACATTCAATCTAATGACTCACATTCACAACAGTAGAATTGACCTTCTATTATCTCAGAATTCCCATTCTCTGTAAATAACTTCAAGTTGCAGAAAGGGTATGGTAAAAAGTAAAAAACTAAAAGGGTTAAACCTTTTGCCCCATGAGCTGGAGAGCAGCACGTCGACTTGTAATAGGGTGAGTGATTTAACGAGTGTTGTCACCGCCACCAGCCCTTTGTTCGTGCCTCATTTTTTGCTGTGGCCTCATTTTAATGACTTTGTTTCGTTACTTTCGTCTCAGAACTCACTCACTTAAAACAGCAAAGGTGAAATAACAAAGCAAAGAGTATGGAAATTGGAAAATGCACTCAAAGATCACTGTGCAGCCATGTGAGTCTTCTCCAAGCTTTCAACCTGGCTTAGTTTCGAAAATTGCTATTTACCCCCTATATTTTCCCATCCTTTATAATTGCACGCGAAATATAGTTTAAGTTAAACATACATGTGTTCAAACGTGAGAAATTCAAAAAAGACAAAGAGGAAAATCTGTTGCAAGTGAGGGAGTAAAGGTTAAACTATACCTCATCTTTTGGTGGTTCTTCGATTTCTGTGTCTCTCTCTTGCTGAGGCTTTGGCAAAGGTGAAATTAGGTGCACTTTCCTACCACTTTTCTTTTGTAGCCTCTCCCACACCTTTCGGGGTCTGCTGCCTTCCCTTTCACTACCACCTTGCTGGCTTTGCTATCTGCACTTGCTTCTTCTACTCTAGTTTCCAAGAAAAATCAAAATAACTGTTAGCACTTACGAGCTTAATCCACTGCTTTTAACATTTTTTCTGCTCCAACTCCAATTGCAATGATGATGAGTTGTCGTTGTGTGACTTGGCATGTGAAAATTAGCTGCAAAAAGTATAAGATGATAGACAAATTTATTTTATCAGATAAATTTCTATATTTGAAGTTTAAATTAATAAATCTAAACAGAATAAAAAGTGAATATATATATATATATATATATATATATATATATATAAGTACCAGCTACTTTAAAATCATGGTTAAAAATTATAGGAATTAATATTATGTTTTAGTAATCTTTTTAAAATTAAGGAATTGATTGATCCTCAATTGGTTTCTCAACTGTCTTTGATGGGAATTAACCAATCATGAACTAATCCTAAAAATCTGAGGACCCATTCTTATCTTAATATTCTTTGCCTTCAAGCATCCACTATCATCAGTGAGAAACACCAGAATGGAGTAGGGTTATACTTGAATAATCATAACTATGGACAAATCTAAAAAATGCAAAAGAAGTTGCAAGATAAAACTATGATAAATTGCAGTAACAAAACCAAATAGAATCAATTATATTGTTTGTAATATTGCAGTTGCTAATTGTAATTTAAAACTATGGAACAGGAAGTAAGGAGAATTGACCTTCAATTCCTTTCAATGCTTTGGCAACTTTCTTAGCATAGGCCTCACAATGTATATCAACTTTGAGGACTATCTCAGGGGTTCTTCTTTCTTCTTTTCATCATTTTTCTCTCTCCTTTCTCCATCTCTTGTTTCTCTTGTTTCTTTTGTTCTACTTTTTTTCCCTTAAGCAGAAATAAAGAGCACTTTGAGTAAATATGAGACTATCATATGGATGAAATTTGAAATTTCTCTAAGTGAACAAACTACAATCAAAATTCTAGCAGCATGACATTTTTCTTAAAAATGTACCTTAGAAGAAAAAGAAGTTTTATTGATAGAAAAACTTGGAAAGGGTGAAGAGAAAGACAAATTTTAATTTAGAAATATTAAGTTTATAAGTAAACTCTTACATCAACTATTCTTATGGTAATATACGATGGAATAATGCACTTTGTTTCAAAAACTTCACTGCAAATTAAGTCAGATCTTACCTTTCTCTTTCTTTCTCTCTCTCTCTCTAAAATTCACTCACTCAGTCTCCTTTGCTCTCTTTTCCTTTATGCATGGGGAGAAGAATATTTTAAGTAACATGGAAATTTTGCAAATATGATGTAGACAATTTAATGCAAAATACACAAAATTTTTTGTATATTTCAATCATGTCATATGTCCTTAATCATAACTAATAAATGAAGGATAGTTGCTAGTTCTTATAATTTTTAATATCATAAAATTGAAATATTAGATTTTTAATGTGTATAAACCATATAAACAGTCAACTCTCATTCATTTATTGGCTATGACAAGAAATATGATATAATTAAAGTACATAAGAATTTCTCTTAGATAGGCATTCCCTTCACTTTCTATTTAATGAAATGTTATATGTGGAGTTGACATTTATATAAAGGTAGTTGGAAAAATTCTTATAATTAAAATTATAACTATGAGTACAAATGAGTAAAATTATTCATAAATAGTTCATCCAATTTGTAAAAAGTTCGATTTGAGTTCAATTTTAAAGCGAACCAAACTCAATTAATGCATAAGTTGAGCTTCTTATTACTTGATTCAAACTATTTGAAAGTACAAACAAACTTAGTTATAAAATATTTTTATATTATATTTAATTAATATAAATATAATATGTAAATAATATAATATATAAATTTTATATTATTAAGGTGTAAATATATATAATATATATTAGACAAAAATTTGGGCTTGATTAGACTCGTTTAAGTTCATTTATAATTTGGATATGAACTCAAGCTCAAATACTTTAAACTCAATTAGAAATTTAAACTAAATAATATGTTGCTCGTTTAAGCTTGAATAAACTTGCTTGGACTTATGTTCGATTTTAGCTGAAGCTCAAATTTTCCAGACTTGATAAGTTCAAGCTTATTTATTATTGCTAAGCTCAAGCTTGAATATATAGATATTCAGCTTGTCTTAACTCGTTTATATCTTGAATTATAATACTTGTCCTTATTCCTAACTAATAGGGAAAAGTCAATTATAATTTTTAATACATCAAAATTTGAAAAATATAATTTTAATGCATGTTGTTAGTTAAATCTTACTAGAAGTGTTGTTACTTGGTTGAACACAATGGAAATCATTGAAAGGGAAAAGGAATCTCTCATCACCTACAAGTAAACCAAACAATCGGTTATGGTTAGCTTTTAGTCCTCTAAAACTTAAACTAGTAAAAGTGAGAGTGTATAGTTGTAAGCAAAAAGAGTAAAATGAGATCAAAGAGCATATCTAGCTTAGGTAATTGGTATTTATAAAGAAGATCAAAGCTAGGATAAACCAATCATTTTATAATTGGAAAATATTAATGAAAGGTATATTTACGTATTTTAATTGAGACAAGTCATTTTGGAAATGATTACCATTTTCAGTTGGCCTAATCATCCCTAGCTATCATAATGGTATCGTCTAGTTCCTTAAAACTAATTTGGTTATTTTGTAAAGTGTTTTCAAGGATTAGTGATCATTAAGATGAATATGCTAGTTGATGAGCCGAGCTATTTGAAAAATGGATAGACCTACTCTTTATTAGGTTAGGATCAATTTAGGCCCAATATTTTGTCTAACTTGGTCTTGTATAAGTATTTATCATTTAACCCCTTAAAATAATATAGCAAGACTTGACCAAACAACCAATCAATTAAAACAACTTTGATACATCTACCAAGTTGATCAGTGTAGATCGATTATACATGAGAATATTTCTCTAAAAGTGATGCTTCAAGAGCATGTGATCACACAATATTATAGGAGTAAATATTATGTTTTAATAGTCTTTTTCTTAACCAAGGGATTGATTAATCCTTTAATTGGTTCCTCCACTATCTTTATTAGGAATCAACCAGGCACAAATCAATCCTAAAAATTCAAGGAGCCATTCTTATTGTAATAGTTTTTCTGTTCAACCATCCGTTATTACTAGTGAGGAACACTAGAATGGAGTAAGGTTTCACTAGGATAATCATAACTATAGTCACATGTAAAAAATGCAAAAGAAGTAGCAAAATAAAACTTCGATAAATTGTAGTAACAAAACTAAATAGAATTATTGTATTGTTTGCAATATTGCAGTTGGTAATTGTAATTTAAAACTATGGAATAGAAAGTAAGGAGAACTGACTTTCAATCCTTTCAATATTTTAACAACTTTCTTAGCACAAGCCTCACAGTACATATCAATTTTGAAGATTATTTTTGAGGGGCCCTTCTTTCTTCTTTTCATCATTTTTTTCTTCTCCTTTCTTTTTCTACTCTGTCTCTGCCTTCTTTTCTTCTACTTTTTTCTCCTTAAGCAAAAATAGAAAGCAATTTGAGTGAATATGAGACTATCACATGGATGAATTCTAAAATCTTTCTAAGTAAAACTATAATAAGAACTCTAACAGCATGAAATTTTTTTTGAAAAACATACATCGAAAGAAAGAGAACAATTGTTAATAGAAAAACCTGGAAAGGGTGAGGAAAAAGACAAAAACTAATTTAGAAATGAAGTTTATAAGTGAACTTTTCCATCAGCCATTTCTATGGTAAGAGACAATGGAATAGTGCCCTCTATTTCACAAGTTTTTATTGCAAATTAAATTAGATCATGCCTCTTTCTAATTCACTTACTCAATCTCCTTTTGCTCTGTTTTCCTTTGTGCGTAGGGGAGAAGAACATCTTAAATAATGTGGAAATTTTGCTAATCCAACGCAGATGGTTTAATGCAAAATACACAGAGAAATTCTAATATGCTCCAATATAAATAATATAATTAGAACATACAAAAATGTTTTAAATAACATTCCCTTCACTCTCTATTTAATGACATGTTACCTGTAGAGTTGGCATTGATATAGGAATAAAAAAAAATTATATATTTCAATTATAATATGTATCTTTATTGATAAAAAAGATTAATTATATTTTTTAATATATTAAAAAATTAAAAATATAATATAATTCTGAATATAAGTGAGTTTTATAAAATTAGAAATGAACTTCTCTATGTCTATCAAAAAACATACATGTAAAATATACAGGAATATCTTAGATGGGTGATGAACCGATTGTCACAATTCAAAATAGAAAAAATGATAAACATCTGGATCGATTATTCCGAAATAATCCCTTTTGAACCTTTCATGCTAATTTTCATTGCTTTTTTTAAACATTGCTATTTCCCTTGCTTGATTTTAAAGAACTACATAGCATAACTGCTACAGCCCACCCAAGTGGTTTTGGCTCCCATTCTGATCATCGTCTTAGGGTGATAGAGCACCACCCTTCAAAATGCCACTTCTTTTGACAACTACCCAGTAGTTGACTCAGGCATTCTTGGAATTAAAGGTCACAATTTTTAATGTTACACGATAATTTGAAATGAATATAATATGTTTATTAAGATTCAGATTACATATTAACTCATTTAATAATTTATATTAAATATTAAATTTTTTAAAATATTTTTTAGAAATAATTAATAATTAAATTATAAATAGAGATATATAATAATGATATCTACTACAAGAAAAAGCAGCAACAACGATGACACTTTCAGCGATGATAAAATTTTGGTCATCGCTAAAGGTATTTCTGATGACAAAGTCGTCGGTAAAAATGACGTAACTTTTTAGAGGGAATCAGAAAGATGGGCAGGAAGGAATTAGACTTTTAGTGATGACAAAAGTCGTCGCTAAAAGTCTAAAAAATTTTTGATGGCAAAATTTAGCCTTCAGCAATGACAATTATCATCGTTAAAAATACAAGACTTTCAGTAACGACACTATCGTCGTTGAAGTTCCAACCATCAGTGACGACGCTGTCGTCGTTGAAAGTTTTGCACTTTCAACAACGACAATTGTCGTTGTTGAAAATGCTGCATTTTTAGCGACGACTGTGTCGTCGCTAAAAGCCTAGTCCAAATTTTGAGACAAAAGCTTTAGTGACGACAATGTTGTCGTTGAAAGCTGCTCGATCGTCGGTGAAAATCGTCGGTGAAAGTCGTCGCTGAAGCTTTCACCGACGATCGAATTTTTTTAGTCGTCGGTGAAAGTTTTGGCTATTTATTCGCGACGCCTCCTCCCTCCTCATTTGCGTGTTTGAAATTTCTAGACCTGAGGTAAGTTCCTGAACTTTCTCTTTCTTTTAAATTTTTTTATTTTAATATATTTATTTTTTATATATGTTGATATGTATTAATTTTATACGTTATATCTTTTAATTTGTTAGTTGTTATTAGCACTTAACTTAGTTCGTGGAGAGTATTCAGAGTTGATCAGTAGATTTTTACCATTGAGGTACGTAAATAAAAAGTTATAATATTTTTTTGTGTAATAATATATTTAATTTACTCAAATAGTTTACAATGAATTAGTAGAATTGATAGTATGTTTAATTTAATGTGAAATTTTGTATTATTTAATTTTATATATTGTAAATTTTAAATTTATTTATGTAAATTTAACTTAGCATAAATTTTGTAAATGTAAATTTTATTATTATTATGTATCCCTCAATTTATAATTTTGAAATATACAATATATGTGTAGATTATTCAGTTAGACTAATGTAAGATAAAATATTTATGATATTTTATTCACAAAATCTAAAATTTGTGATGCAATTTGGGAAACTTCAAACATATTAGATTTGATGAAATAATGTAAGATAGAAAATTAGAATAAATATATAAATTTATCTTAGAAAATAAGAGATTACAATAATATAATCTCTTTTTTGATTGAGATTGAAACTTAACAATTCGAATTATATTATTTACACCACATACTAAGAAAAATTCAATTAAACTAGAGACCACATGAAAGTAAAACCCTAACAATCCAAATTATGATATTTACATTACATAAAAATAAAAAATTTCAAAAACCTAGGAAGTCCGCATGAAAATCACCCCCTTCTTGAATAAAACTACATTTACTTAAATAAAGAAGCAGCATTGTGTATCTTACAAATAATATACACCTTATAAAACTAAACTTACTTAAATTTACAACTAGGAAGTCCATTTACAAAATCTAAAATTTGTGATACAATTTAGGAAACTTCAAACTTATTAGATTCGATGAAATAATGTAAGATAGAAAATTAGAATAAATATATAAATTTATCTTAGAAAATAAGAGATTACAATAATATAATCTCTTTTTTAATTAAGATTAAAACTTAATAATTCAAATTATATTATTTACATCACATACTAAGAAAAATTCAATTAAACTAGAGACCACATGAAAATAAAATCCTAACAATCCAAATTATGATATCTACATTACATAAAAATAAAAAATTTCAAAAAACTAGGAAGTCCGCATGAAAATCACCCCGTTCTTGGATAAAACTATATTTTCTTAAATAAAGAAGTAGAATTGTGCATCTTATAAATAATATACACTTTATAAAATTAAACTTACTTTCCATTATCTCTAGGATAAGGATAAGATGAGTTGTTAAGTGTGATTAGGATTTTGGAAGCATTATCCTAGTAGGACTAGGATTATGGCTTGCCTAAGTTCTATAAAAGGGACTTGAGGGCAGCACTTAATAATCACGTCCAAAGCTTCCATATAAACCCTAAATCACTCAGAAAACATCCGATCCTAATTCTTAGAGAGAAAAACGCATCCTAGCAGACACGTGGAGGGTGAGAGGTCGTTGTTCACTCCGTGTGGATACCGTAGAGACGCTGTACCTTCCGGCCGGCGTTTGATTCATCCGCTCTCAAGTTTTGATCAGTAGAAACACGAGTGCCCAATAGGTAAAACCCTAATCATTGACTTATGCTTTTTGCATGGATCCTAGGTAGAATTCGGATCAAAATTTTAAAATTTCGCTGCATGTGATAATCCGAATTCCCAACACTCTAAACATCAATCAACCCTTGAATTTTCCTAAAAAGTTAGACAGTTTGGGATATTATCATGTAGTTATTGTTAACAATTTATTCAGCTCTCGTTTGATATTGTGGAGATATCTTAGCATCCTAACTGTTTTTCCGGGTATAAACTATACAAGCGTATAGTTTAGGCACTTAGAGAACCATAGGGAAATGCTGCCAAAATTTTTGCATGAATCAATCGATGAGCGTGGATAAATTAGAGAAAATAATAACTATAGAAATATCTCGAATGCTGCCAAAGTTGAAGTGATACGGTGCATTTAGGGTGACTGTCAAATATTAATCAACAAACTTTATTTCATCTAAAGTAATTTTCTTCCTGTTTAGTGATACAATGTCTGTCGATAAAAGTTAGATATATCTACCAAATCGATTGTCGGATGAGTATTGGAATGCTGCAGTAAGATTTGTTCAAAGAGCTAAAAACTTTACCGATGAAAGGGGTTTGGTGAGATGCCCATGCAAAAAGTGTGTGAATTTAATATTCCAGATATTACCAACATTAGAGGCACATATTATAGATAATGGATTTCATCCATTATACATAAATTGGGTACACTATGGTGAAGTAGATGTTTCAACTTCTAGAGGAACTAGGGGGATATCTCCCACAATAGAGATGAGCTGGCGGATATTATACATTATTTCATTAGCCCTGAGGCACCTGAAGTTAATTTTCACAATGACGAGTACAGGGGTGAGAATGTGACTGACAAAGACATTGGAAAAAAATATAGTAACTATGATAACCTATTCGAGCAAGTAGAAATAGAGTTATATCTAGGCTACATAGCATTTTTAGCCTTGAACTTCTTGGTGAAACTTATGCATTTGAAGGTCCTGCATAAGTGGACAAATAAGTCATTTGATGCTCTTCTTCAATTGTTAAAAGAGGCACTTCCAAATGACAATAAATTGCTTGAATCGTACTATGGTGCAAGGAAATGGCTCATCAAGTTAGGATTGGGGGATGAATCAATCCATGTATACAAACATAATTACGCACTTTTTTGGAAAGATCATGCTTTTAAAGATAATTGTCCAATTTGTGGGGAGAGCCGATGGGTAAATAAAACTACAAAAGGAAAAAAGGTGCCCTAAAAAGTGGTTCAATATTTTTCATTAACTCCTCGATTACAGCGTCTGTATCGATCGAGGCATACTGTAAAAAATATGATATGGTATCACACTGGAAAATCAAAAGAAGAGAGGGTAATGCGACATCCTGTGGATGGAAAAGCCTGGCAGGAGTTCGATAAGAGGTATCCTAATTTCTCTACTGACCCATAAAATGTTAGGTTGGGTTTAAGTGCAGATGGATTTAATCCTTTTAGTGATAGGAACCTATCCTACAACATATGGCCAGTGGTTATGACTACTTATAACTTGCCACCATAGGTATGCATGAATCAATCTTTTTTCATGTTGACTCTATTAATCTCAGGGCCACAATCGTCAGGTAAGGATATCGATGTGTTCTTATAGCCGATCGTGGAAGAGTTGAGGGATCTCTGAGAGAGAGGAGTTGAAACTCGAGATGCAAATACAAATACGGTGTTTAATATGTAGGCAGCATTGCTTTGGACTATAAATGATTTTCCTGCTCGAAGTAGTCTATCCGGGTGGAGCGGGCAAGGATACAAAGCATGTCCTACATGTAATTTGGATACTCCATCAATTCGAGTTAGAGGAAAAATAGCTTACGTTGGTCATCGCCGTTGACTTTCAAGAAGTCATACATGGAGAAATAGGAAAGTATTCAATGGAAGGTTAGAGAGGAGAGCCCCTCCTCGGCCTCTTACCAATAATGTTATCATGGAATAGTTGGGTAAAGTGTCACAGAGACTTCCAGGAAAACATGCTCAATTTGGTAGTGTAAAGCAAAATAGGGGTGCTGATGAACTTAAGTGGAGCAAGAGAAATATATTTTTTAATCTCCCTTATTGGCCAACAATGAACTTAAGGTATAACATTGATGTGATGCATGTTGAGAAAAATGTATGTGATAGCATATTAGGTACATTATTGGAGATTGAGCATAAAACAAAAGATACAGACAATGCAAGACGAGATTTGGCAGACATGAAGATAAGGCCTAACTTGCATCTGTATGAGCAGAGGGGTTAACTTTTCAAGCCGCATGCTGGATATACGCTTAACCAGGAAAAGCAGAAACGATTTTGGCAATATATAAAGAATGTGAAATTTCTAGATGGGTTTGTTAGGAGTCTTTGTAAGAATGTCACAAATTATGACCTGAAGTTAAAGGGGTTGAAATCACATAATTGTCATATTATTATGCAAAAACTGTTAGGACTAACTGTTCGAGCTTTCTTGCTAAAGGAATTATCATATCCACTTGTTGAGTTATGCAACTTCTTTAGTCAAATATGTGCTAGAACTCTCAACAGGAAGGATATTCTGCAAGCCAAACAAGACATTATCATTATTTTATGCAACCTTGAGAGGATATACCCCCCAATATTTTTTGACATAATGGTTCACTTGGTGATGCATTTGCCAGACAAAGCATTAGAAGGAGGGGCCATTCATTTTCGGTGGATTTACCCATATGAGAGGTATATAAAAAAGTTAAAGGATTATGTTCGAAATCGTGCTCGACCAGAGGGTTCAATTGCAGAAGGATATATTATTGATGAGGCATTAACGTTTTTCTCTATGTATTTGGAAGGAGTGGAAACTAGATTCAACCGACCTGATAGAAATTAAGATGTAACACCTAGTCAAATAAGAAGGACATTGTCCGATCCCAATGTCGACTGATAGGGAAGAAGATTATTTCTCATTTCGATAGGAAGGATCGGGATGTTGCAGTATGGTACATCTTGAATAATTGTACTAAGATTGAAAAATATCTTCAATAAGTAACTTAAATTTCAGTTGTGTTCTTCTCCCTTATGTGATTATAATAGACTAAGATTGTTATGTTCTATAGTGAGCATCGATTGGAACTCAAACGAAGTGGTGTTGAAGATATTGATAACTTATAGAGAACCAAATTCCCCTCATGGTTTTACTCGAAGGTCAGAGTTTTTTTCTTCCCAAATTCATTAAACGAATATCTTAAATATTATTCATTTCTCTTGTTGATATTTCAATTTAATTTTTAGAACAATTGCTACTTTTTTAGATGTACTATTTACATAGGCACGGTTCCCCAGAGGCCACTGAAGAGTTACTATCATTAGCCTCCGGTCCCAGTTTCACTAACATGATATACTCTGTGTGTATTGTGAATGGAGTTCGCTTTGTAATCAAAACTCGAGATGAGAAGCATAAAATGCAAAATAGTGGCACTTCTGTTCCGGGGATTGATGTTAACATGTTCTATGGTATACTGGAAGAAATAATTGAGTTAACTTATTTAAATAAGTATAGTGTGACTTTATTTAAATGCAAGTGGTATGACACTGATCCTATAAAGAAGAAACTTTATATTAATAAGAATATCACAAATATCTCCATCAATGGACAATTGTACAAGGATGATCCTTATATACTTACTATTTAAGCAAAATAAGTGTTTTACACTGAGGATCTCCTTAATGGATCAAATTGGAGAGTCATCCATAATATGGTGCATCGGGATATATGGGATCTACCCAGTGATGGAGATAATGCATAAGACTTGTTATTTCTGCAGGATAGTAACTCATCTAAGTTCAACCTCACAGTTGATCTGGGAGATTTTGATCTAGTACATCTAGGTAATGAAAGAAATAGTCCTTTAATCATTCCAACGTATAGGAATGTTGCATCTGGTGCTCACGGAGAAGATACCTTCATCGATGATGACGAGAGCCTTGAAGACGAAAAAATTGATGATTATATGGATGAGGAGCCCACACAATCTAATAATGAAGGAAAATCTGATGATCATGAGTCTGTTAGGTTCACCGATACTGATTTTGACTAGGGATAAAATAACATATTCGAACTACAACTCATAATTGTGTAAGCATGATTGTTAAAATAATTAATATGATTGTAAAAAGTTGAACCACTTGATCGTTCAACTTGACATTGAATTCTTTTTAATTACTTATATAATGTGTATTATTTTAGTTATGGCAGATGTCGAGGCACGATACCATGGAGGCAAACCACCGGAGCGACCCACCTATATTCCATCACAGTGCAAGGGATCAGTTATTTGTTATTAATTGTGCATACCTAAGCTTCATTAAATATTATGTTTATTGTATTGATATTTTTCTTTATTAATTGAAGTAGCAACTACTAGAAAGAGGGGCTGAATAGGTCCCTAAGACTGCACGATAAAATAAGCAGGGGTGGAGGCAAACTGATACCTGTATAGTTTGATACGACTGGTACATGGCATGCGGTTGGTGAGAATGCTAGTCATCTCCCTCGTGATATTGACAGCATGATCCGCGCCCACATGCTGCCCTATTATAAGTCATGGTAGGCTGTACCTTAGCAGATCCGAGATAAAGTTGTGCAGGAGGTTTGCGTAAGTATTCATTTCCTCCAACTGTTGAATTAATGTCTTTAAGATTGGAATTTCTAAATATATGACTCATAAATTTATTAAATATCTTTTAATGCAGTCCCACTTCGAGTTCCAGGGCATCTCTGAGGATGATTGGGATAGAGCGCTCTCTGGTTTGATGCAAACTGCTACCGACCTATATAGAGATTGGAAGTACAGGTTGAATAAGTATTTCTGAGAGCATGGAGGCGATCGATACCAGGAGTATGACTTGGATTGAGCTCGACGTTGTGTGCCTCAATTTGTCTCACTACAGACACGGCAGAGGTGTGTGGACTTCTTTGATAGTGACGAGTACAAGTAAGTATGACATTTTATGATATTATGTCAGTATTTCATAATTAGTAAATTATGAACATAAAAATTTAACTTTTTCCTCTTAATTTGCAGAAGTTGTCTGCAAGAAATACAAATAATAGAGCACAGAAGGTCGTGAATGACCGGCATGGGTCAAAGTCTATTGCTGCACATCACTTTGATAAGGTAATTTAATTTTTTTGCATCTTTTTTAAATGTATCCACTTGTTAAATAGCATTACTACCCTTCATCCTTTTTTTCTATTACAAAAATTAAATAGAGAAACAGAGATACTGGTGAGCTGTAGTCGGTTCCCAATAACTTTAGAGACCGACACACATATAGGTCGGGGGAGTGGGTGCATCCAATTCCTCGGGGGCAACATGTAAGTTACTTGAATTTCATATTTTAAATAAAATTTTATGAATATATCTTGTAAGATAGATTTCTTATTAATTTTTTTTAATAATTTAAGGCGAGGATGACTGAGCTCATGACTCAGCATGTAGAGTCTCGTGTATCATCCACTAGCTTGCCTATGACTCCTATATAGTTAGATGAGGCTGTCATCGCCGATAAGGTGCTTGGCACTCATCGAGGGTACAAGAAGGCTGTTGAGCGTGTACTTGCTGGTCAGACTTATCATTCGATGGGGACTTCTAGCATGGGGACGAGCTCACAGGACCTGTAGTCTTAGGTCAGTGAGTTCCTAGAGTAGTTATAGCAGAGTTGGGAGCAGGTTGAGCAGAGCTAGCGATTGATTCAGGAGCAACTACGATAGCTTGATCAGCAGCAGCAGCTGATGCAGCAGCAGCTTGGGACTTATCTTACTAAGATGAGCTCGATCCTTAGACAGCAGGGTATCATCCTACCGCCACCTCCATTTGCTGCTGCTACACCGTCTGGACCAAGTAGATTTGTGCTTGCACCTGTCGCTCAACCGCCACCATTATTTTATCATCCTCATAGTCAGGATGATAATGATGATGATGATGATGACGATGATGGTGTACCGTGATATTTACACCTTCCTACTTCCCCATAGTATATTTTATATATGTATCTTTATATTTTTTATGTGTACACATTTACATGGATGATGTATATATAATTTATTCATATAAATATTATTTTTACCATTGCTTTATGAGTATTAATTTTTTATGTTGGATCAAATTGTTAGACATTATTAATAATACTATTGATATATTATAATTGTATTATATAAATTAAATTAAATTTAAAAAAATTATTGAACAATTCAAGTTAATTAAAATAAAAAATATTTTAGATAATATATTATTTGAAGTATACGACAATTTGAATTTAAATTTTTTAAAAAAAATTTAAAAAATTTTTAACGGCGACAATTGTCATCGCTATAGGAAAAAAAATCGTTGCTAAAGATCTGACTTTCAGCGACAACTTTTTACTTTTAACGATGACTTTGTTGTCATTAAAAGTTTACCTTTCAGCGATCACAAAGTCGTCACTAAAAGTCAAATCTTCAGCGACGACTTTTTCCCTATAACAACGACAAGAGTCACCGCTAAAAATCAAAATTTAAAATTTTTTTAAATTTTGAAATTATTTTCTGCGACGACAATGTCGTCGCTAATGACCTTTTCAGGCACGGACCTATACCGACGATATTTTTAGCGATGATTTTTTCTTTTGTGACAACCGAATACTTTTTAGCGGCGACATTAGTCTTTTTTGCTGTAGTGAAAATTTTTTTATTTTAATAAGATGACAATAAAAATATAAAATAGTATTTTATTAATAATTAAAATATTTTTATAAAAAAATTAAGTAATTAAATTTAATAAATAATTTTTAAAATAAGCCTTATTAATTAAAATTTTTAAATGGGTTAGATGAATAATCTATTTTGACAAATTTAATAAATAAATTAATCACAACATCATGAATTGCTACCCTTACTACGAGTTGATCATAACTAGATGAAATTTTGTTTTAATGCATGTTAAAAAGTTTATAATTATTTAAAAAATTATAATTTTTTTAAGAATTTTAATTTGATGTATTATAGTTTTTTACAAATTAAATATGAAAAATCTAAAATATTAAATAAAATTATGAAAGTTTATTCATAAATGTTGTAACACATAAATAATTCAAACTTTTACAAAAAAAAATTATAATAAAAACCTATAAAAATTTTAAAATTTTAATTAATTTAATAAATTTCAATTCAATGCATACCTTTTAAACTTGCATAAATATTTTATTGTAAAAATTTTAGATAATAAAATCAAAATAAATGGTAAAGTAAGCAGTACTAGTATAATTATATTATATGTATAATATAAATAAAAATATAAAATTATTTTTACAAAGAATCTAAGAGTAAATTATTTAGAATTTCATTCAAAAATTATAATAAAAATTTATAAAATTTACAAAAATATAATTAAATTAATGAAGTTTATATGTTTATGTACTTTTTTTAGAAATATATAAAGGGTTGTAAAACTTAGGATGATAAAATCAAAATAAATAATAAATAAGTAGCAATTTTAGTGTAATCATATTATATGCATGATATAAATAAGTGCATGTTAATTTTAATATATGTAATATTTTTCTAAAAAAATAAAATTAACCTTAGAAATAAGTTAAAAAAAATTGTAAGTCATGCAAATTTTTTGTTTAAAATAAACATATGCTTCAACAAAGTATTTTTAAGGTGAATAGTTGCCTAGCTCAGAAGGATCCGGTCAAAATAAAAATATAAAGTTTACGTATTTTTTAAAGATTTAAATATTTTTTAAATTTTGTTATGATCCAATTGATATTTAGATTGGCTCAAATCATAATAATACGAATTGGGTTAAATTGGCTCGATTATGTAAATTTAATTTTAATAATACAATTATATATTAAAAATATTTATATCTAATCATTTTTAATGAAAAATACTTTATTTAATATAACTAATATTTTATATATTTAAATATCTTATTATTTTTTAAATATATATTTTATATAAAAATTAGTTTTAATTTAACATAATAATAAAAATAAAGGTAACCAAATTTTTTGAACTGAATTTTGAGCCATATATAAATTTGATCGGATTGAACATAGGCTTGACTTATTATATTTCATACAATTATATTTGAAAAGTTTGGCCTGAAGATCACTAATCTAATCCATGTATACTTCTATTTTAAGGTATAAGGAAATAAAAAAAGTTTATATCTAGCAAAAAAGGAGAAAGGTAAAATATTAATTAAAGTATAAAATATTTATATTTAATTATAAAAAATTATAATCTTACACCTTGTATCTATAAATTTATCTTTTTCATAAATTTTATTTTTATCAAATAATTACATATTTTTATTATTATGACTATAAGTATTTTAAAATTTTAAAGGTTGGAGTGCATAATTTTCTTTAAAGGCCAGCACTCCTTCTAACTACCTTAACTCTGCGTCTACAACTATATATGTCATACAATTTTTAGTAGGAAGAGGCTATGGTACCTGTACACTACCAAATTTGATCAATGATTAAATTTATTTTTTAAAAAAATTAAATTTTATATGCTTGATTAACGGTCGAGTATACCAGTACACTACTGTGTTAATAATATATTATGAAAATTTTCTTTTTAGTAATGAGTTCTTTTATATATTAAATTTATTTATATGTTAAGTATTTAATGCTCATATTAAGCTTTATATTTTTTTACACAAAAAATTCAATCCAACAAATTATAATTTACTAATAAAATTAATTCATTCATATGTTAAATTTTATTCAATACACGATAAAATCGATCATTTGTAATCAGAGAGGCTAACTTTGGTAAAAGTAAAGGAATTTAACATTGGGTTCAGTTCAACCTGTTTCAGTTAAAGATGCAATCAGATTATTTATAATTTTTTATCTGTTTGATTTTAGTAAATAATAATCAATGACTAATTATAACAATAGCTAATAAAATTATTACAAAATTTATAAACTATAATAAAATTTTGAAGCATATAATAAATTTTAAATTTATAATATTATAATATATAATAATAATAATAATGATAATTATGAATGAAGTAAAATTTATAACTACTAATTTCCCCCCTTTTTGTGCTTTTAAAAGTAAGAATAAATTATTAGTATATTTATATTTATATTTATGACTACTAGCTTTCTTTTAACATTTTATTATATAACATATTGTGTGTGTGTGTGTGTGTATATATATATATATATATATATATATATATATATATATATATATATATATATATTCTTATATTTGATTATATTAAATTATATAGTTATACTAGAAGTTTATGAGCAAGTATTCTATTTAAAATTTTTAATCAATCAATTTTAAGAATATAAAAAAATTTAAATTTTTATTAAGTTTGAATTTGATTTAATTTTCCATTGAATCTTTGTAAGAATTTTTTTTTAAGAGCAAACATTTCTTTTATTAAATATAATTTTAGTGATCTAAAATTATAATCTTCTCTTATCATTTCACACATAATTTTTTTGTATTAAAAATATATATAATTTTTATAAAATAGGAATTTGTTAAGAATATGTGTGTGTATCAATATTATAAGTTGTTCTTCAATATTTATTGGGGAAGGTTTTTTAAAATCAAATTTCTTCTTCGCGTATCATTCATTGAAAATATATGAGTAAAATAATATTGTAAAATAATATTATATGTTTCCTTTTTATATTAAAATATGAATTAATTCATTAATATATATATATATATATATATATATATATATATATATATATATATCAATATTATATGTTGTACTTCTACATTTATTTGAAAAAAAAACTTTTTGAATCAAATCATTCTTTATTTATGATTTACAAATAATAGATAAGAAATAAAATAAATTATGAGAATTTTCATTGACATAATTTTTATTTGGGATGTATTTGAAAATACCAATTCAATGCTTAATTGAATACATTTAGACTTAAAATTATATTTCATATGTTTGATTTGTTCAAACTAAATATTAAATTAAGCCAAAATTTATTTGTTGTGTGCTTGAAGACACTAATTCAATACTTAATTCAATAGATTCATGCTTAGATTTTATTTGTTTAATTTATTAGGACAAAACATTAAATTTAGTAAGAATGCGGTTAATTCCTTCAATAGCAATTATCTGGCTGAATACCTTTAGCAACTACTTCCATTTTGATGAAATTTTATTGGATGCATATATTCAATATTATCTTTATTTTTATAATAATTAGAATTATCACATCATTTATGTATTTTGGGTATAGGAATTTTAAAAACATGATAAAGATAATTTTCAAATTTATACTAAATGAATTCAATACTTAAAATTTAATATTTAATTTCAAGGCAAAATATTTCAATGTTGCCAAGCACTTTATTCTCTAATATAGCTGTGTTTTGCTAAAATATGAAATTTATTATTCATATTGCACTACATGTACATATATTTAGGGGTTTAGGTAAGTAAATTTAAGGTTTATTTGTTACACAAATGATAGTCTTACAATTTGAATTAAGACATTATGTTTTAGCTCTCTCAAAGGTTTTTAATATGAGTTTTCCTATTAATTATTCTATTTACTATTATGTTGTTCCTCTTAATTGTAATAAAATTAATATCTATTTATATTTAAAAAATATAATAATAAATTTATACTAATTAAATAATTTTATTTATATATATAAATATAATATATAATTTATTATATATAAAAATATAATAATTAGTTTAACGAGTTAATTTGATCGATTGAATGGATCCAATTTTGATTCGTTTATTTTGCCAAACTGATGATAAATCCAAATCTAAAAACGTTGCATAGTACAACATTGCAGAGATAAAAGAGTGTGTGAAAGAGTAAGAAAAGGAGAGCAATGAGACTTGTTCATAATAGATTAGGGTTTTAGTTCCTTTGACTTTTTGCAATGTTTATTTTGGGGAAAAAATGACCTATGAAATTACTAACAAATTTATATCATTTAAATTTATGCCAAAAAAATAAGGGGGTGCAAATCTAATGCAATTATATACTCCTTTATTTTTTTTAATTATGAGTGTAATAATTTAATTTAGGCACACATGTAAAATTTTAAGTTCAAATTTTAGACATTATAAAAAGTTAGACTTTTAAAATAATATCAAAGATGTCTACACCACTAAAATATCAATTACACTCCTTTGCTGATCATGTTTTACATTGAAATCCTTTTATTTCCACTTTTTTTTAACGAAAAAACTAAGAGTACCATAATTTGCTTTATTTTAAAATTATAATATATAAAACAATTTGAATCACTGATTGTGCATTCAGAGGAATTGTACTTTAGCTACTTATGCCTCACCTTTTTTTTTTTTCCTTTTCTAATAGTAGTCGCACCGAGATTTAAAACCTACGATTTCATTTAAATTTTTCGTGACTAAATGCCGCCTAATGATTTCCCATGTGGACCATTTGAATTGGACTGCCCGTGCCAGTTTGGATGATTTTGGGGCACTTTATATTAATGGGCTATTTTTTGTAGTCATCACTGATGGGCTCATTGATTCAGTTGGGTTAATCAAACACTGACTCACAAATCATAATCTACCATACTGATGTTGGATTACAATTGGCGTTGCATGCTAAAAGACTAGTCAACCAAACTCCCGACATATTAAATTATTTAAAATTAAATTTATTTATTTTTGTAAATTCATATAAATCAATCTATTCATCTACAATTAAAACTTGTAAATTTGCAAATCAAATCGAAGCATTCAAATTTTAATTTTTCTTTCGAATTTAAACAAATCCATCCGTACAGGTTGGAATTCGCACGAATCAAATCAATTTATTTCAATTTAATCCGTCCGCTTTACCCTCCTGATTTTTACAATTATGGTTTTCTCCCTCATATATTATTTTCTATAAGTTCTGAATTGATTATGTTTAAGGTGATTTTGAAATACCATATATATGGTAGGTAAATGAATTAGGAGAGTGGAGAAAAAAAATAAAAGTATCATGTCATGTTCTATAATTTATTTATTTTATTTTATTTTTGATAACCAGGAAAAGTATCATATTATCACTATTTTATATTTTTGAGAAAAATGTATGGTGGTCATATCTTTCTTAGTCAAATCCTTTCAGTGGGGTAATATATGATATTATGTGACGCTATTTGGCAGTTTTACCTTTTCTTCCTAATTTGAATCCTCAAACTTTTCATATGTATGTTTAACATATGTTTAATAATTTAATCAGTGTTGCAAGAGTTTATTTGATTCAATTGAGGAAAGGGAAAGAAAGAAACAAAGAAAAATAAGAGAAAAGGTAATAAATATTTTATAATTTCTTATTTCATTTGATTTAAATAGAAAAGGAAATCAAATTCTTTTAATTCATTTTATTAATAATTGGCACATTGAGAAAAATTATTTATTTATTATTTAAATAGTTATTATAATTATTATCTTATTATTTTACTAAATATTTCTATTATTAAAATTTATTTTTATTATTTATAATTATTTCTTAATTATTATATTTTATTTTTATTATTTATATATTATTTAATTATCATTAATATTTAATATTGTTATCTTAGTAACATTATTAATTATTTTATTATTAACTATTTTATTATCATTATTATAATTATTATGGCTATTATTTTAATTTCATTATTTATTATTACATTATAATAATTATTATTTTTATTATTATATCATAATTGATATTTAGTGTTGTTTTATTAAATGTTTAGATTAGTCTCAATTTTGAGAAATTTTTAAATATTTTAATTATAATATTCGTCTATCCATAGTTTTATTATAGAGAAATTATTGATTTTAACGTTTATTTATTTTTTCGGATGCTGCGCTGCGCTGCGCGCGCGCTATATATATATATATATATATATATATATATATATATATATATATATATATATATATATATATATATATATATATATATATATATTAAATTTTAATTATTTAAAATATTAAAAATTATAAAATGTAATTGTGTACTAGATAAGATTAGATAAAAATGTTATCCTGGAAAAATACAAAGTTTTCCCTCTATTTGGAGCAGATTAGCAGTCATTTTCTCTCCTAGTGTTCAGTATTGATTGTAGACAGACTGTTTGTGACTTTGATGGTCGAGCTTTTCTTCACCACAAGAACGATGTAAAACAATTGCAACAAAATAGTGACAAGACTTCAACGATGAGTCCAATCCAAAAAAGTTCAAATAATTAGCATGCCATCACATTTTCGTTAATTAAAAAGAAAAAATATTTAATTAGTAACCCCTCATGTTCATATGTATCTAACAGATGATGCTGGCAAGGAGCGAGACGGAGCTAGATGGCAAGGTGGAAGCTCCTTAGTCATTTATCATCCCATGTTCCATGTCTTATCATTAAAAGACAATTTGTCCCATGTTTTATTATGATGTGAAATTTGCCTCATGTCATGCGTGGATGACAATAAAATTTTATCGGAATTATAAAGAATGATAAAAATAAAAAAAATAAATATTAAAATTAAATACTATCAACATAAATATCAAAATAAATATAAGTAAATTTAAGTAAATAACATTTTAATTTATTCATAATAAACAATTATTTTAAATAGAAATGTGTCAGATCCTTTTGAGCGTGAACCTAAGAGCTGTCTTAAAACGAAAATTACCCCGGACTCTGTCCAGCATGAAACCTTTGCTACATTGGCAAAAGCGCAATTCTTGTGAGAAAAAGTCGAACCATAGTAGTATTAAGGTTAAACCGATTAATATATGTGGATAAATAGTTGTTTTAACCGTTAAAAAGTATCGATATTGATTTTTCCTTATGGATAACGAGATTCATAAAAATAAAAATTTTACAAAATATAAAGAGAAAATGAATAAAAAACTAGTGTACGAAAGCATTAGTAATTATTCAATGTTAAATTATAAATTAACTCCAAGCATCAAATCAAATTAAAACAGAACAAACTCCAAGTACATATAAACAAAATGAAGAGCTTGTTTGTCATGCAATTTTTTAGAATTGATTTCATTTTATTTCAATAGAAATGATTTCAATTCATTTATAAATGAATTTTATTGTTTGATAACTTTATTAAAAATAATGATTTCAATTCATTTATAAATATATTATTTTATTTTTAATATATTAAAAAATACAAAAAAATTAATTAAAATATAAATTTTGATGATATCATAGTAAATACAATATTAAAAAAAGGATAAATTATTTATATAATATATTTTTTAAATCAAATAAAATAAATTATAGTGAAATCCTTGCAAAATTGAAGGGATTTCATAATAATAAAATTATAATTAAAATGAGAATTGTAAATGAAATAAAATGAAATTTCTTTTTACTTAAACCCAAACACCATATTAAAAAGAAATTTATTTGAAAATAAAATGAATTTTTGTTTTTGGCCGTGGCAAAAAAGGAGGTAAAATTACCACTGACTCTGTCTGACATGAAACCTTTGCTACATTGGCAAAAGCGCAATCCTTGTGAGAAAAAGTCGAAGCATAGCAGTATTAAGCTTAAACCGATTAATATATGTGGAGAAATGGCTGCCTCAACCGTTAAAAAGTATTGATATTGATATTTTCATATTGATAACGAGATTTATAAAAAAATTTACAATATATAAAGAGAGAATGAATAAATAATGAGTGTACGAAAGTATTAGTAATTATTCAATATTAAATTATAAATTAACTCCGAGCATCAAATTGAATTAAAACAGAACAAACTCCATTTACATATAAACTTTAATTTCCTTTCATTAAATTCTAAATAACTAAATTAACAGATTCAACCCGTACTCAAAATTCTAAATATTTTAATATTTAAATAATACATGAAAAACATAACTTAGACATTAATTATCAAAAAAAATTTTAAAATTCCTTACAAAATAAATAAATCGCAAACACTATATTTAACATTTCACAAGAAACAACTAATAAAAAAGAGAGGGCACAATAAGAAAGGTTTTGGAGGCAGCGGATGGTAGTGAGAAAGATAGAGGACGGTGGTGGAAGAGGAGAGGTGAGAATCGCATCTTAAAGAATTGGGGAGCTTCTATCATAAATTGTCTATATTCATAGATTTACAACAAAATATTTTATCATTGATTTGATTTTAATGATATAGTATATTTAGTTTAGCAATGAATTTAGTGTTATATTATTATTGTTTTATCATTATTTTATGAAAATTTTAATTTTTTAAGTTTATTGCTAATTTCATAAGCAATTTTTTTTCATAATTTAGTAATAGACACAAAAAAAAATTCATCATCAATTCCATCACTAAAATCAATTGTAATTTAATTTTGATGCAAAATTCTGTCAAATACTAAAATTCTTTTATTTTTTTGGGAAAAAGTGGAATTCAAAACTTACGTACAGAAAATTATATAAATCTTTTTTAAAAATAATACTTTTTTTTACCAAAAACAAGTGCTGTGGATTAAACACTTTTATTCTGAACCCTAACAACAGCGTGAAAATAATTTCGAAGCCCCAAATTTTTGGGAGGAACATTCCATGGTACAAATTGTTATAAAGGATAAAATAAAATGAATGGGGACAGAACTAAGAACGGAAAAGAAAATTAGTAACCCTTTTGCCATGTTATACATACGTTACTTAGTAATATTAAGACTTGAGTCATAAATAATAGAAATAAAAATAAAAATTAAAAGAAGAACAACATGTAATGAAACAAGTAAAAAAAAGAAAAATAATGTATGATTATGAAATAATATAATAATTAAAAATATAATATATAATTAAATACTTCAATTAAATTAAAATTTTAACTTATTTATAATATTTTAATAATAAAATAAAATACATTGTGCTATATGTATATCGCTTAGTAATATTAGCATTTAAGTTGTAAATAAAAGGAGTAAATATAAAAAATAAAATAAATTAAAAAAATGAAACAATATATGAGTAGTAAAATCTTGACATAATATTATAAAAATTATTGAAATCCAATTTCTTATATTTATTTTACAATAATACATTTAAGTTTATAAATTATATATTTTCAACAGATGTTATTGGATTCTAAACAAAAGTACGTAAACTTAATTAATTTTTGTTATGACGTATAAATTCTCCATATTTTAAATTCATAAATAAGCGAAAATATAAAAAGAAGTATAATAGAGAACAAACAAAAACCAAACAAATGAAAATTTACATAATTTGTTTTACAGTTCATATATTATTTACGAATCATATTTGAATAATAATTTAATTTAAAGAACCTATTTCTAACGTATTCATAATGACAATATATAATAATGATGTTTATGTTCTAATGAATTAATCTTTTATAAAAAGGCTCCTAATTCATCATTGTAAAGTGTAGATGTGGGGTACACCCATAATGGGGGACCCACATCTTATATATATTAAATAGAAAAAAATTATTTTATTTTATTTTAAAATTATATTTAGATTTGGAGGTGGTTATTCTGATAACCACCTCCCCATTTTTTAAAATGAGAGAAAACTACTAAAGTAGTTATGAAGCCATGCATCAGAATAGTAAAACTACTGAGATCAGTTTTATTCATTCAATCAAAAAGTTTTTGTTGGCTCCCCTTCTGCATTTTTTTTAGTTCTCTGTATGAACTAACATTTGGGTGGTGAAGTCATTGTGAAAAAGCAAGCAGGAGTTCAATGTAATTCTTGTGTACCGTGTGAATCAGAGTGCATACAGTGGAAGTTAACGTCACCTACGATCATTAAGTAAGTATTCTGCATTTTAATTCATCGTATGAATATCCTTCATTGGTATCAAAGCTAGGTTAGGCAGATGCTATCCTTTTCTATAAAATGTGACTGAAATATATGATGTAATGTATGTTCTATGTGAAATTTTCCTCTTTTCATAATGTATTGAAAAATTCACATACTTTGATAATTATTGAAAATGAAATGCCTATTTGTCTTTATGTGCAAAATCAAAACTCCATGTATGACATAATTAGCAAGAAAGCATGAATTTTTGTTTCTATCATATCTGCTATTTCCTAAGTGGTAGAAAACAATCAAAACATCTGGGATTGCATAAAACTCGAATAAAACGCAGCCCACCTTTACAAAACATCAAAAAGTCCTAAACCTCTATATTACATACGAATTTTGAAAATTATATGAACCTAGGATTCTTGTGTTTGTAGGACATTAAATTATCCTAGAATGATAGAGGATGAAATTCTGAGTCCATAGGTTTTTGAATCACTCAAATTGGACATTCGGATCAAAAGTTATGGCCATTTGAAATTTTTGGGTCAACTGAGTCCATGAACCGAGTCGGGTCGACCTGGTATGACCTGCTGGAGGTTGAAGACGACGTAAATGATATGTCATTTTTGGACAATCGGTAAACGACATGTCGTTTTAACCAAGCAGGTTAACCCCATTGCACAAAATGACACGTCATTTTGAAAAACAAATAAATGACACGTCATTTCATATTTAATAAAAAAAACTTTTTTTTCTCTCCTCTCCTCACTCTTGGGAATGGCATGTGGAGTTCGCCACCATATCATTTTGCCTCACATACCAACGCATAAAGAATAAAAAATTGAACATTCTTGTGTTTTTCCAGTGGCCGAAACCTCTACGCACGGCGGCACGTGGATTGCACGCACGGTTGTGCGCGTGGTTCTAGCCAATTTTTCAATTTTTGGCTAATTTTTCGCCCATGACAGCACGTGAGAGTGTGTGTGATGGTATTTTTGGTTGCTGTTTATTTCTAAAATTTTTTAAAAATGAGATCTATGCAATGGTAATTTTTCTAAATTTTTTTGGAATTTTTTGTGACATTATTTGTGTTGAAAAGGTGATAAAATTGATGATTTTTTTTACTAAAATATTTTTTTTTAGTCATGGAATAATAATTCTTGGAAGAGTACGACCCGTATGGGTTTGTGGAGAACTATAGAGAGAAACCAAGAGAATCTAACTGGGTGGATACAACAAAAGACCTTAGCACCATGCTTCACCAATTGTACGAAAGAAACACCGATACCTTGCACCCTATTAATGCTTATTTGGAAGAAGTAAGAAACTTGAAAACAGACCTCAAACGAAGAGAAAAAGTGTTCCTAAATCACCTTTGGGTTCGTTACATGTTGATCAAGATTCCGAATGACAATTTTTGAAAACCAATCAAGAAGACCATTTGGCTATGCAAAGATAACAAGATTAGAGTTACAAGACGCATGGATCTTGAAAAGTGTATGAAGGAATTAAGAACGTAAGAACTCTGACAATTTAAAAATAATTGGAGTAGGTCGATCCTTTTTTCACAATTCCCTAATATGAAAAGTGAACGATGAGTTAGTCACAGCACTCTAGAAAAAGGATTGCATTTGAAAAGTCCACTCAAAGGCATGAACTCACACTATTTCGGACTAGCGCACTCTAAAACTCCACCTAAACTTTTTAACATTTTTTGAAGAAATGAAGAACCTAAGTTTTGAATACGTATCTTGTCTAGAAACTTTAAGTATTGAATTTGTATTTTTTTGTTGTTACAAGTTTTTATTATTTCTATTGTTTAAATTAGCTTCCTGAACTTATTTTGTTTTGTTTGAACTAAGTTATCAATCAATACATGTTTATCATCTTCATTTCAAATGTGTCTATCTTATGAAATTCTATGTTTGAGTGAGAGCTCTTAGGTTGTATTGTCCTGAGAGCGATATAACATTTGCATGAGTAAGATCTCGATAGGAAATAATGATAGTATTTAGATAAACATGTGATAGGGGTATGACAAATGTAAACTCCCAACCATGAACTAAGTAGTATCATCATTGTCCTATACGAGAACCATGCAAACAAAAGACATTGTATGCTCATAGGAAATATTCATGAATTGTGATTCAACAAAATGACTAGCAAGAGTATAATTGCTAAGTTAAACAAGGGTGATAAGTTAAACGGGGATAACTGGAACATTTGGCATCGAAAAATTTCTTACATATTAGAAGAGCAAAATGCTCTAGAAATCCTAAACCATATCATGATTGAGCCTGAACATGGGAACTCTGCTCAGCATAGGAGAGATGCTAAAGCTTATACTATTTGGAAAAGGAAGAACAGTATTGCCCGCATTACACTTTTGAGTGTAATGACGGACAACCTCATGTGTGAATACAAGAAATACCTAACTGCTCAGGGAATGTGGATAACTTTGAAAGAAAATTTTAGTGGTAGTTCAGCCACCAAATTAAGAAGACTTACAATTAAGTTTGATACTTACAAACTTCAGCCTAATATGCCGATGAAATAACATTTGAGAGAAATATCAAACATGATCTATGAGTTGAAAATAGCAGGGCATGCACTTTTTGATAAACAGCAAGTGCAAGCAGTGATTAGATCACTCCCTGCCAGTTAGGAACACATGAAGGTAAACTTGACTCACAATGAAAGCATTGTTACATTTGATGATGTGGCACGACATCTGGAACTTAAGGATGAATGTTTGGAGGCTTATCGATCCTTCGAACAAGCCTATCTAACAGAGGGATTAGGACCCTCACATTCTAAGCCTAAATACAAGAAAGGCAAGAAGTTCCAGAAGAGAAAAATTGGACCCCATTCCAAGGGCAAGAAAACCTTCAAAAAGAAGAAGGGAAGAAATGGCTCAAAGAACTTTGATCTGAAGAAGATTAAGTGTTATGCATGCCAGAGAATGGGTCATTTTGCTCGAGATTGCACTCAGTAAAATGAGCAAAACAAGGTATTACTGGATACTAAAATTTTACATTTCTCATATGTTTCTAGTACTGTTTTTCTAACAGAATCTCATCCTTTCTCAATTTTGGATTCAAGCGCCACAAACCATGTCAGCAAGGATAGAGGATCCTATGTGGATTACCATTAATTATCCAGTTAGAGCAGGTAGCTATACGTTGGAAGTAATGCAAAAATTGAGGTCAAAGGAATTGAGACATGCAAATTGGATTTACATGAAGGAAAGACCTTAATTTTACATGATGTATTGTATGCACTTGATATTCGACGAAATTTAATTTCGGTTAGTTCCCTACTTCAATACAATTTTTCAATCAATTTTCATGACAATATTGCAGATATTTTTAAAGACTATATATATTATGGTTCTAGTTTCATTTCCAATGGATTTGCCATTTTAGATACAGTTGATAATTTTGCTTATGATTGCTTTATTGCTTCTACTTCCAATCTAAATGATGATATGGATATTTGACATGCTAGGCTAAGACATATTAATCAAAATAGAATGATTAAACTAGCAAAAGAAGGCTTGCTAGGACCAATTTCAAAATTGGAAATCTCCTTGTGTGAATATTGTTTAGTTAGTAAAGCAACTAGAAAACTATTCGAAAAAGGGATTAGGGCAGAAATTCCATTACAACTAATTCATTCCGACATATGTGGTCCTTTGAGTGTGAGGACGAGGCACGAAGCTTGGTATTTCATCACTTTTATTGATGATTGCTCACGGTTCAGTCATATTTATTTGATTTCACATAAATCAAAAGCATTAGAATGCTTTAAACGCTATTTGAGCGAAGTTGAAAATCAAATAGATAAGAAAATCAAAGCGTTCAGAACTAACTGTGGACATGAATACTTATCGAAACAATTCAAAGAGCTCTGTGAAGAAAAGGGAATAATAAAATAATTAACAATCCCTAGCACTCCATAATAAAATGGAGTAACTGAAAGAAGAAATAAAACTCTTTTGGACATGGTTAGGTCAATGATGGCACAAGCAAATCTACCATTTTCATATTGGGGAGATGCTTTATTAACAGCTACTTACATTCTTAACCGTATGCCCTCAAAGTCTGTTACATCCACACCTTATAAACTCTGGACAAAACGCCAATCTGATTTGAGCATACTTAAACCATGGGGGTTTGCTGCGTATGTCCATGATACTTCCCATACATATGAAAAATTAGGTCCAAGAGGGAAGAAATATATTTTTATAAGATATTCAGATCTTTCTAAGGGTTACATTTTCATCAATGAAAATAAAGATGGAATAGTAACGAAATTTAAATCAAGAGATACCACATTCTTAGAAAGTGAATTTCCTAGCAGAGGTGAAATTGATCATATTGTGTCATTTTATGAACCGTAAGATTAAATGGATAATAGCGAGTCTTATCTATCTTATTCGAGTGGAAGCTCTTAAAGAGTACCTACTATTCCAAGTGGGAGCTCTGAAAGAGTAAAAGAAAACCCTACTTTTGGAGATGACATAACATAGGGAACCCCATTATGAAAAAGTAAAAGAAGAAGTGTACCTAAAAGACATTTTTCAATTAAAGGATTAGCGCTTATGGTTACTACTTAAGATGAAGAAGAGCCTAAAATAATACAAGAGGCTTTGAGTTGCCCTGCTAAGGAACAGTGGAAGAAGGCAATGGAGGAAGAATTAGACTCAATGACAACTAACTAAGTTTGGAAACTAGTTAACCTACCATCTGGTCGAAAAGCAATTGGGAACAAGTGGGTTCTCAAAATTAAAAGAAAAGTAGATGGATCAATTAAAAGATATAAAGCTTGGTTAGTTGTAAAGGGATATACATAACAGGAAGGAATAGACTATGAGGTACATTTTCATCTATTATGCATTTCAATTCTATAAGATTGCTCTTAGCAATAGTAGTAAATTTAGATTTAGAATTACATCAAATTGATGTAAAAAATTGCTTTTCTCAATAGAGAACTGGATGAAGAAATCTACATGGAAGAACTAGTAGGTTTCATATAAAAAGGAGAAGAAAAGAAAGTTTGTAAACTTCAAAGGTCTATTTACGGACTCAAACAGTCATCCAGACAATGGTATTTGAGGTTTCACTAAGCGATAACCTCATTTGACTTTCAAATGATTGAGGAAGACCATTGTGTTTACATCAAGCGATATGAAGGCAATCTAGTGATATTATCCCTTTATGTGGATGACATACTATTAGTTGGGAATAATCTAAAATCGATTATAGCCATTAAAAAATAGCTATTCTCAAATTTTGAGATGAAAGACATGGGTGAAGCAGATTATATCCTTAGAGTCAAAATCATTAGGGATCGCTCCAAGAGATTGATTTCTCTTTCTCAAGAAACTTATTTATGAAAAAATTCTTGAGAAATTTAACATGAAAGGCTGCAAACCTATGGATACACCTATAAATAAGAGTGAGTTATTAAGTCAAGACATGTGCCCTTAAAATGAATATGAAAAGAAAGCAATGGAAAGAATTCCTTATTCCAGTGCGATTGGTAGTCTCATGTATGCAATAATGTGTACAAGACCGGATATTTGTCATGTGGTCAGACTCATAAGTAGATACCAGTCAAACCCCAGACAAAAGCATTAGAAAGCTGTCAAGTGAATATTGAGATATTTAAAAGGCACGGTTGATTATGCATTATGCTACCAAGGAAAATATTTATGCTTAGTCAGATATTCTGATGCGGATTGGGCAGGAGATCTAGACGAGTGAAAATCCACATCAAGATACTTATTCTTGCTAAACAATGGCACCATATCATAGTGTAGCAAGAAGCAGACATGCATTGCATTATCGATAATGGAAGCTGAGTTCGTAGCATGTTCTGCAGCAGTACAAGAGGCTATATGGCTGAAAAGATTTCTAGAACATTTGGAAATTTGTAAAGAAAACTTAGATCCTATCCTGATATATTATGATAGTCAAGCAGCCATCGCCTATACAAAGGATCTGAAGTACCACAGTAAGACTAAGCACATTGATATAAAATATCATTTTATAAAAAATACCATAGCACAAAAAGAGATCACCGTTCAACACATTTCTACGCAAAAGATGATAACAGATCCATTTACTAAGCTAATACCTAGAGATGTGTATATTGAACATGTAAAGTCTCTTGGTATGCATAGAATGTAATCAAACATTTCTGAATTTGAAAAGAATAAAGTATATTTCATTTAATTACAAATGTTTTAGTGTGTGTATGAGTATACAAATGTCTTGCATGTATGTCGTACAGGTTGATAAGGTTGATTTTCTCACACAAACAATCACCTCTGACACTTATGAGGAGTGGGCAAAGATGAGACATGTGTTCACCAATATAATAGTGAGAAATGTTATTTTTTGGTAGAAAAGTAACACAAAGTAAATATATTGCCACGACAAAGAGATAAAGAGTAAGGTCGAGATGAGATCCGAGAAACAAAATATGGTTCGACTTGTGGATTATCACATTTTCGACAATACTTGTAACCAGACAACAGATTCTTCAAAGTTTGACGTCAAAACAAAATTAGTCGAGTGAAGTAGAAGAATTCAGATTAGGTACTGTGTGTGCTTGAACTAAAGTCTGTACAGTGTCACAAATAAAAAAAATGACATATGTCTTTATGCTAAAAGGAAAACACTGTAACATGTGATTCATACCACATGTGTAAAAGAACCGCAAACGGGAAGCAAGTAAAAGATCTCTGGTTCATTGTTGTGTGAGTCCTAGAAAAGAAAATTCTTTTCATGGATACCTTTCGACTTTGACGATATTATGGAGAGATGATACAGTGCTCGCTACCTTAGTATGCATCTTATGATCATGATATAAACGATCTAAGAGATAAAATACTAGGAAAGCAGCTGTTTTCAAATTAAAATGATATGCAGGCGAAAGAAAGATTTCCTAACATATACACAATTATGCTAGTGTCTGAGACATGTCCATTATGAAGTTACCTAATGAAGTTAATTTAGGTAACTTCATAAGTGTTAATACTATGCATATGTGAATAGTAATTTGAGCTTACATTAAAGCTCGCGAGGGATCAGATTTACAAGTGAAAAGTATATATGGGATAATCTAAAGCATCCGAGTTATAATATAAACAAATGGAAGAAAAGGTTATTTTATGCTGATCCTATTAGGATTTCTAGTACAAGAACACCCAAGAAGACATCATGCTCACGTGATCACGATGATACATTAAGTATGAAAACCTAAAAGAGAGATGAAGGTTATACGATGTGGCTCATCCCATTATGTGCGAATGGGAGATGTGAAATATAGATGTAGGGTACACCCATAATGGGGGACCCAAATCTTATATATATTAAATAGAAAAGAAAATTATTTTATTTTATTTTAAAATTATATTTAGATTTGGAGGTGGTTATTCTGATAATCGCCTCCCCTATTTTTGCAAATGAGAGAAAACTACCAGAGCAATTATGAAGCCATGCATCAGAATAGTAAAACTATTGAGATCAGTTTTATACATTCAATCAGAATGTTTTTATTGGCTCCCCTTCTGCATTTTTTTTTCTGAGTTCTCTTTACGAACTAACATTTGGGTGGTGAAGTCATGGTGAAAAAGCAAGCAAGAGTTCAGTGTAATTCTTGTGTACCGTGCGAATCAAAGTGCATACAGTGGAAGTCAATGTCATCTACGATCATCAAGTAAGTATTCCGCATTTTAATTCATCATATGAATTTCCTTCATTCATAATATATATTTTTGTGAATAGATCATAATATATTTGATTTAAAATATAGCATTTGAAAATGATACCAAGAAAATATTGATAAAGTTTAAACATATAAATTTGATCTTATTTTTTAAGTATTTTCATAAGTAATAAAATATGTAATTAATTAACTTAAATTAATTAAATATTTAATTTATTTAAAATAAATTTATAATAAAAATATATTATATTATATCGATAACATTACTCAATCTATTGATGTTTAAGCTGCAAATAATATAATGGATAGGAAAAAGTAGGAATATTATGTAATGAATTAGATAAAATAAGTAAACTAGTACATGAATTGTAAAACCTTGACAAATTTCCATTTAAATATTTTTAATTTTAATATCAAATATAACACTTGGCAAATTTAAAATAAATATATTTAATTTTAATTTTAATTTTTTTAATATTTTAAAAAATAGAATATGTGATTAATTAGTCAATATCTTTTATGTTAAAGTCTTATTTTATTTAAAATATTTAATAATAAAAAATAAATATATCAAATTATATTTATACTACTTAATGATATTAATATCTAAATTAAAAATAACAAAAATAGTAAACACGAAAAAAGGAAAGATATGTAATTGAGTAAATAAAGTAAAGAGAAACACTGCATTAATCATAAAGTAATAAAAGTATAAAATAAAATATATAAAAAGGAGAATGGACCATCAATGAAATGATTTCTATAATGATTCAAATAGAAGAGGATATGAAGAAAATAAATATACAAGTGGCGAATTTTGTCTCTTATGATTTTAGTTTTGGATAAACAAAGAGACCCTTCCAAAAGGACAATAAGAGAAAATCTAATCATGAAAAGAAGAATAATGATATGAGGGAGTAGCAACATAAGCCTAAGAAAGCTATGTTCAAAGGAAATTGTAAATTTTGCAAGAAGTATGGGCACAAAAGGGTAAATTGCTTCAAATTTAAGAAATGATTTGAAAAGAAGAAGAAAGATAAGCCTCTGGCTCTAGTTTCTTTTGAATCCAATAGTATTGAAGTTCTTTCTAACACTTGGTAGTTGGATACTGGTGCCACTATCCATGTCACAAATTGCTTGTAGGTGTTAAAAAATCTGAGGAGGCCAAGTGAGGGTAAAACAACTTTGAAACTGGGAAATGGAGACAAAGTTCAAGTTGAACACATAGGAGTCATTTCTTTATATTTGTCCACTAGTCATGTTTTAGAATTGAAAAATGTTATTTTTGTACATTCTATGAGAAGGAATTTAATTTCTATAACTTGTTTAGACCAAAATAGATATTCATATTTATTTAGAAATAATAATTTTAAGTTATATTATAACTCCTGTATGGTTGGAATTAGTACTTTAAATAGTGATTTATATAAAATTGATTTGGACAATACTTTTGAAAATTCCATCAACATAGTTGTTGGAAATAAGAGACCAAGATTAAATGAAACATCTTCAATATTTTGATATAGAAGATTAAGCCACATCTCCAAAGAAAGAATTGAACGATTAATAAAAAAAGGAGTTTTACCTAAACTTAACTTCTTAGATTTCAGCATTTGTATAGACTGTATCAAAAGAAAACTAACGGCTAGAGCTAAAAAAGGGAAGAAGATCAAGAAAGAAAGTATTCTAGAATTAATCCATACTAATGTGTGTGGGCCTATCTTACCTAATGTAATAGGAGGCTTCAAGTATTTTATCACCTTTATTAATAATTATTCAAGATTTGGATGGGTGGAACTTCTTTTTGAAAAGTCTAGAGCATTAGAAGCCTTCAAAAGGTTTAAAGTGGCAATTGAACTAAAATTAGGAAAGAAAATTAAATGTGTACATTCAGATAGAGATAATGAATTTTATAGCAGATATGATGAAATTGGAAGAAATCATGATCCTTTTGTAAAATATTTGCAAAAGTGTGGACTAAAAGCTAATTACACTATGCCTGAGACACTAGAACAGAATGGAATTGCAAAGCGAAGGAATAGAACACTCATGGAGATGGTGCAATGTATAATGACTTATTTTACTTTACTAGAATTTTTATGGGATGATACTTTGAGAATAGCTGCGTATGTGTTGAATTAAGTTTTGAGCAAATCTGTGCCAAAGATTCCATATAAGTTGATGTATGGTAAGAAGCCTAGCTTGAAATATTTTCATGTTTGGGGCTGCAAAGCTGAAATTAAGCCTTATAACCCACATAGTAAGAAACTTGAAGCAAGAACAATGTCATTGGCTACTACATTAGTTTAAGAGAAAGTAGGTTTTATTACCCATCTCATTCATCAAGAGTTATTGATTCAGACCGTGCTATTTATTTTGAGGATGAATTGAATAATGGGAGAAAGTCACTTC
The DNA here is from genome assembly GCA_020226215.1 of Sindora glabra. NCBI lineage: Eukaryota > Viridiplantae > Streptophyta > Magnoliopsida > Fabales > Fabaceae > Sindora > Sindora glabra. The sequence goes on along the minus strand of CM035226.1, from coordinate 13,971,962 downwards.
AGATCTCCTTAAGAGAAGAATAAAGTAATGTCTCCCGAACGGCTGATAAACAAAGTGATGTTCATCTAATAGTGCCTTTTGTTGAACTATCTCATATAGAGCTACAAAATAATCCAGACCAACCTATGATTGAACCAATTTAACTAGTAAATGAACCAAATGATATAATTGAGGAAGTTCCCCTGAGAAGATCGTAGAGAACTCATCGTCAGGCAATTTCAAATGATTATGTGGTTTATTTGCAAGAACATGGATTTGATGTGAATGATGATTCTGATCCTATTAGTTTCTCAAAAGCTATTTCGAGTTCTAATTCCTTAAAATAGATTCATGCCATGGAGAATGAAATAAATTCAATGTACAAGAATAATGTATAAGATTAGGTGGAACTACCTAAAGGATGTAAACCAGTTAGGTGCAAATGGATTTTTAAAACCAAACGGACTGCTAAAGGTGAAATTGAAAGATACAAGGCCAGATTAGTAGCTAAAGATTACACGCAAAAATAAAGAATTGATTATAAGGAGACTTTCTCACCAGTCTCAACCAAAGACTTATTTTGAGTTATAATGGCTTTGGTAGCTCATTTTGATCTCGAGCTACATCAAATGGATGTAAAGACTGTCTTCCTTAATGGTGACTTGTCAAAGATAGTTTATATAAAACAACCAGATGGTTTCCAAGAGAATGGAAAAAGAACACTTAGTGTGTAAGTTCAATAAATCAATATATGGCTTAAAACAAGCATCTAGGCAATGGTATCTCAAATTTCATAAGATTGTTTCTTCTCTTGGTTTTAAGGAGAATGCGGTGGATCAATGCATCTATTATATGATGAGTGCAGGCAATTTTATGATCTTAGTGTTATATGTTGATGATATTCTCCTTGTAACTAATGATGTAAATCTTTTGAACGAGACAAAAAAGGCACTGTCACAGAATTCTAATATGAAAGATATTGGAAATGTATCTTTTGTGCTTGGCTTAGAGATCTATTGTGACAGATACTGAGGTTTGCTTGGTTTGTTTCAAAAGGCATATATAGATAAAGTGCTTAAAGGATTTAACATAGTGTCATACTCGCATAGTCCTACACCTATTCAAAAGGGTGAAGTGTTTTCTAAAGCCCAGTGTCCTCAAAATGATTATGAGAAATCTAGAATAAGTATAGTCTCATATGCTTCCACTGTTGGTAGCTTGATGTATGCCCAGGTTTGTACATGCCCAGATGTTGCTTTTGCAATTAGTATGCTTGGGAGGTACCTAAATAATCCTGATCAAAGACATTGGATAGCAACCAAAAAAAGTCATAAGGTACCTGTAGGGTATAAAGAATTATATGTTAACTTATAGAAGGTCCAGTGATCTAATTTGTATAGACTATTCAAACTCTGACTTTGCCGTTGTCCAAATGATAAGAAATCAACATCTGAATATATCTTTATGCTTATAGGAGGGGCTGTATAGTGGAAGAGTGTCAAATAATCTTTAACAGCAACCTCCACTATGGAAGTAGAGTATGTCGCTTGCTATGAAGCCACTTGAGAGGCTATATGATTAAGAAATTTTATCTCTGAATTTTGCTTAGTTGAAAGTATTTCAAAACCTTTAACCATTTATTGCAACAATACTGCTGCTATTAGTTTTTCTCAAAATAATAAAAGTTCTACCCACACAAAGCATTTTGATGTGAAATATCAATTTGTGAGAGAGAAGACACGCGAGCATCTTACTCATATTGAACATATTTTGATAGATTGTATGCTTGCAGACCCATTAACCAAAGGCCTAATGTAGGAATATTTAAAAGACATGTATTGGATATGGGCCCTATTGAATCTTTTGATGTTTTGAGTTAGTGGGAGTACTTATGTATTTTGAAACTAAAATGTGTTGATCTCGAGATTCTATAATATTGCCATTTTGTCATATTGTAAAGTGCACTTATCATATTATGGCAGTATAAAGAGATATTAAGATCCTATCTCAAATTATTGTAAAGCATCTTGGACGGATGCATGGATCATTTTGTATATTTTAATTATACACACATTTTATATTGTTTGATCTTTTGGAATAGGTATATATATATATATATATATATATATATATATATATATATATATATATATATATATATATATATATATATATATATATATATATCTTTTCAACCCTATTGGATGATTAGTTATACAGTTAATGAAATCTCATATTTGACCTATGGTTGTAATGGTATGAATTGTATTAATGACATTATTTAAATGTGGCCACATATTGTAATTCAAAATTATGTATTAAAATATGATTATTTAAGTGGAAGATTATAAAATAAATTTTGTGGACTAACACATTTTAATATATATTTGAATTAAATAATAATTCAATATCATTAATATAATAATAATATCTAGATAAATATATTATAATATAATTATAAAGTGTGTGTATATATCCTAATTCTAGATCAATTGTGATGAGTCAATTAATCCTAATTAAACTTAATTAGAATTTAGATCCCTACCTACCTCCTTATAAGGTAAGTTGTAGTCTCTCATCAAATTGCAGCTTTATCATTCTCACAATTTTTTTTAGACTTACTTGAGGACATGTGGGCAGTGATCTAACCAATTTCTCAAATTGATCTCATGGATGCAGTAGGAGAGTTAGGTAATTCGAAAACTCTTTATTTTATCTATGCAATTCTTATATTTTTCTCTATGCATCTATGGTTGTATGAATATTAAAATATTTTATGAATCATAAAATTCTTACACATCAAACATATTACGTTCCATAAAAATATGACAAAGAGGTAATTATGATGAATCATTGATATAATAATATGTAATAATATATAGTTTTAATTTAATTAAATTTAAACCCTAATAATATAATTTTAAATTCTAATAATATATTGATATATTATTAAATTTAATTATTAATATATTAAATTATATAATATATATAATGTATTATAATTTCTTCGTGACAATGGAGTGTTTAGATTGATCATCGGCAATGATTATAATGCACATTTTATGATATATCACTAACTTTTGTTTGAGTTGTGATAGAGATATAAGACTATTTTCTTTATCATATATTTATATTAATTAAATGGGTGTATCTTTTATTACAATTTTTTTCTTCTTTTTATAAATAAAATTAAGAAAATTATGCTTATTTCTCTCAAAATTTAATATAATTATATTTATATTTCATTTATTTTTAAAAATGTGCTCTTCTTTTATATCTTAAAAATAAGATGTCAAAATAATGGAAAATAGATGTATCTTTAAAATGAGTATAATTGATCATAAAATTAATATTGTAATATATTTTGTATTTTTTTTGTCTCGTTCAAATTTTGGGCAACAATTATGAAACACAAAAATTCATGGACAAAATGAAAATTAACACCGACAAGTTGCTTTACGTAAGATCAGTGATATTGAATTTGAACAAATCTCAACTATTAGATGCCTGCGGTAGGTTTGCCCTAGAAAGGGAAAAAAAATCGGGCGTCGAAGTCCACACCCCGTCACCTAACAAGAATATAGCGTCACGCGGATGAGCTCGTATTTTTTTTTCTTTTCTTTTTCTCAACCATTACATTGACAACTTCCTGAATCCCAACTGTACAGCTAGCAATCCAAATTCTGACATATTTGTAGTAAATGAATAAATACACACTTTGTGTACTTACTTTAAAAAAAAATTAAAATAAATATAAAAATATTTTAATAATTAATTTTTTTAACAATTTCTTATCTCATTTCTTTCTTATTAGTGATGGATATTTCATTAATTAACTAAGAATTTCTCTCAAATTCAAGCTGTCCAAGCAACCCACTCATCGAAGGTTTAATACTGCACTCTGAAAGATGAGGTGGTCAAACAGAACCTTTAGTACTAAATTGAAGGATTAAGAAATTGATAAATAATAAAAAATTAAAAAAATAAATTTTATATTTAATTTATAAGTATTTACTTCCTTACTTTTATTATCAAGGAAATAAATATGATACTTATTTTATATTTTAAAAATGTATCTAGCACTTTAGCATCCTGATCTAAGGAGTTCACTCCTTCACTTTCCAATATTTAAAATAAAATAAAAGCATTATTAATAATTATCCCAAAAAAAAAATTACTGATGTCCACCCCGGAGTTCTATAAGTATTACGTAATTACATGTTAATGTCGTCTTTGGCCTCTACTAGCCGGTTCTTCCCTTCCCTTCCTGCAGATTCATATTACTTATAATAATTTTGTGAAGTTTCTTCTATTATTCTGTTCAGTCTCCGATTTGAGCTTGGAATCTGCAGTCATGGCGGAACAGGTACCAGGATGCCAACTTTTTTGAAAAATGGTGTCTGGGACCTTCTGTTTAGAAAATTAGTTTTTCTGTTCGTGGCTCCTTTTTCTTGATTTCCTCACATATTCATGAGCTTGGTTTTCTTTTCTGTTTTAATATTATAAATTTACTTGAACTCAACAAAGTTCTTTTATTGAGATCCATGATATACATGCTTGAATTTTGATGTGCCAACTTTTCTTAATCTTGTCTAGGAGGTGCTGATGAAGTTGAAGGTTGAACTTCAATGCGAAAAATGCAGGAAGAAGGTGAGGAAGGTTCTCTGCAAATTTCCAGGTGTGTGCTTCTTTAGCAAATGCTTAACTACTTTTACATCCCTGCAAATTAATTTCATACTGATAAAAAACAATGTTGGTAAAACAGAAATTCGAGAACAGACATTCGACGAGAAGCAGAACCTTGTAATAATCAAAGTAGTATGCTCCGACCCTGAGAAGATAAGGGATAAGATTTGCTGCAAAGGTGAATGTTGCATCAAGACCATTGTAATAGAAGAAAAAAAACCTCCAAAACCTAAACCAGAAGAGCCAAAGAAACCAAAACCTCAACCTCCACAGCCGCAGCCACCGCTGATAATGGTTTCCAATTGGGACGCGCTATGTGCCATGGTGTGAGGGTCGACGTGGTGGGCCATGCTTATGCTTTCGTGGTTGTTATGAGAGGCCATCGCCGTGTGACTGCGGCTGCCATCATGAGAGGCCATCGGCGTGTGGCTGTGGCTGTGGGAGGCCATCGGCGTGTGACTGTGGCTGTGGGAGGTCATCGGCGGGTGACTGCGGCTGCCATGATGGGAGGCCAGTTTATGATTGTTACGGCGGAGGCAGAGCGTGTAATATGAGCACTTGTGAACAAAGTGCATCAGAGTGCACAACAATGTAAAGACGCAAGACATTTCATTGGAAGGTTGAAGACAGAGAGTGGTGAGTAAGATAGTGTGATTAATAAGCTACTTGGAAGTTGTCCATTTGTTATGGTTCTAAATAACCGGTCTTCATATCAGATATTTGCCTGATGCCACTGCTCACGGTGGCGTTGCCGGTGGGTAAATGGTAGGCGACCGCCATGTTATTGTCGCAGTTATAATAATAGTGATCAGAATTACTCGTACAAAGAATAGTGTTCCAGGTAATCAATAATGTAACTGAAGGAGTTAACGTAGCACTATTTACTCAGTGGGAGACCGAATGAAATTTATGGTTCTGCCTACTTACTGTTAGGGACGTGTGAACCGTCATCTGTGATGTCAAGCAATGAATATAATTTGTCTTAGACTAGGATTTAAAAAACGGTCCGCGACCGCAATATTATCCGTAATATTGCATTTTTGTGGGAGACTGTATCCGCGATTTTTCGTAATTTTAGATCGTTATGATCGTATTTTTTCACATTCGTCCGTATCGCAACACGTCCGCGATCGCAATCGCAACCGCAATTTAAATCCCTAGTCTTAGAAAATATGTATGCAGACATGAATTTTTTTCCTATGTATATATGCTGCTATCCTTCCCGCAAGGTTATAGTCAATTTACAGCTACAAACATGAAACATCTACTTCAGTTATTGAGTGCATATATATATATATATATATATATATATAAAGGTTAATAATTTTTACTCTTTTAATTAAAAAATAAAATCATACTATTAATTTAAAAATAATAATAAAGAGTATTAACATTAATTTACCATCCCACAAATTACCTGAATTAATGAATGCGTTTATTATAAAGATGAAAAAGAATGAGTGAATTTGATTTAAATATTTTAAATTAACATATTTTTATTAAAATTACATAAAGGCTATTTATTATTTTATTATCTTTAAACTAGTAACACACACACACACACACATATATATATATATATATATATATATATATATATATATATATATATATATATATATAAACACACACGGGCGTGCACGCACAAATGCTATATGCACAAAAAAATAAGATTTGAAATTGAGTTATGAATTTTCTATATTCATTAAATTAAATTTTATAAGTTTATCCTGCCATCTTGAATTCAATTAATAATCTATTATTTACATTTGACACTCAACTTTGGATTTCATTTTCGATATATATATCATTGCTTATGTATGTATGGCATATCAAATGAAAAAAATATTTTTATATTAGAGTGAAAGAAGTATATTATGATCATTAGATCCAAATTAAGGGTTAAGATTTAAATATAAGTTTGGGTAACTTCTTTTAAATATTCATATGACTCTTTTAAGTGGTTACTTGAATTTCAATTATGTTTTAATTATAACCATTATTACAAGATTTAATAACTATAATTCACTCCTCTCATTTGTCATAAAAAAATATTCATTTCACTTGATACATTATATATATAAAGATTGCCAACATTTACATCCATATGTGAAGGTTAGCCATATTTAATTTTATATTTAGATTAAAAAAATATGTTACTAATTTAATGATAATAAAATAATAAGGGACATTTAAATAATTTTGATGAAGATATGTTAATTCAAAATATGAAATTCAACTCTATTCATTCTTTTTATCTTCCCAATAAATAGACTCATTAATTAATTTAGTTGGTGATGGTAGTGGTAAATTAATTATAATACTTTTTATTGTTTTAATATTAAATTAATAATATAATTTTTATCCAAATGAAAGTGTAGAAGCTACTTACCTCCACATCCATGTATATATATATATATGCGGATTTTAAAAAAATGTTAGTAACATCTATATTTTCATTTGCACAAAAAATGTTATTATTTTGATGATATAATAAAATAATAAAAAATATTTAAATAATTTTTACAAATACTGTATATTCCTCTTTTCATTCCATTTTAAACTGTATAAAGTTAATGTACAAGAATTAAGAAAAATAATAAATAATCTTGATTTTAGAAGAAATAAGTTATAATTTATAAATATATCTTTTATTAAAAGTTAATTTATAAGTAAAGTTATTAAGTAATTATTTAGATAATAATAATAATATTTAAAATATGACTACAAATGTAATTTTAATTTCCTCCTACAATGATATATAAATAAGAATAATTTTTTTATAAAACAACAATTAATAAAGAATAGAAGTAGTAATTTAAAATATTTAAATCATCTCAATTTATTTTTTATTATTTTTATAATATATATATGAATTAAATTAAAATTTTAATGAAGATGATAAATTAATTATAATAATTTTATTATTTTATTATATTTAAATCAGTAACATTTTTTTTTTCCCAGGAGCGAATGTTGCTAAGATGTGCAGCGTAGCCACCATTGTGGGGCCACGGGCCAACCGCCCAACATTGTGCATGGGTCCCCCTCTCGCGGACGAGAAAACGACCTGGTCATGTTAAGCTCGTTTAAATTGTGTATCCTTTTTTTATTAATTTAGTACGCATAATAATTGAAATGCATTGATTCTAATTACCCTCTTTGGGACCGGAAGGCCAAGACGAAGACCCCTTAGGAGTCGAAACAGGGTCTGTTTGGTTACTATTTTTAAAAGAATTTTTTTATTTTTTATTTTTTAAAAATAAAAGAATTTATTTAATAATTTATTTTTAAGAATAATACTTTTAAATGTATAATTTTAAAAAATAAAAATAATTTTTAAATATTTTTATAAATAAATAAAATATTTATTTATTTATAATATAAATCATTCTTTATTTTTTAATTAAAAATAATTTTTTGATAAATTTTAAAAATACAAAAATAGAAACTATCCAAATATATTCAAATCGTCCTCTCCTCTCTCTCATACATATAAATATTTCTGACTCTAGAAAGTGATAGAATTCCTCGCCCCTTTCCACTCCTCTCTCTCGTGCCGAGTCGTACATAGATATTTTCAACTTCAGAAAGTAAAGTAATAAATTATTTGTTTCATTTTTTTATTTGTCATATTTTTTAAAAAAATTATTTTTATTTATTATTTTAATAAGGTATTAATTTTTTAATTTATATTAATAAATATTTCATTATTTTATATACTTTAATTTATTTATATTTATTTCAATACATTTATTTTTTATTTTTATTTATCTTAAATTTTATACACAAAGTGATTTTAAAAAATTATTAAAAATAAATAAATTATATTATTTTTATAATATATATAAAATTAATTAATTACGATTGATAATTAATAAATATTAGTAATTAAACTAATCTACCACCGCCGTGAGGGCAAGTGCTAAGATATCAACGTCAGTAGATGCGCACAAGTTCGTCAATTGCCCTTCTGCCTCTCACACACTAGTTACGAACTACCCCACCACAAAAATTAAAATTAACCTCCTTTACCGACGGCGTTACTAATTAAGTGCTTCGCTTTTCTATAAATATATATAAGAATTAGGTAGTCATCCGTACATTATATAAATAAATATTTATTTTAATAATACAATAATATAATTATATATTAATTATTTATTAAACAGATTAGATTAAAAAATTAATATACAACTAACAATTTTAAGAAATATTTTATAAAATAAAATATTATAATTTTATCATATGTATATTATTAAATAATTAAAATTAATATATAATATAATAAAAACTTGAATTTAAAAATTCTTTTATATACATTAAATCATATAAAACCAAACATCAATTACTATTTTGCTTTTCACATATTAGTTATGAACTACCCCACCACAAAAATTAAAATTAACCTCCTTTACTAATGGTGGTACTAATTAAGTACTTCGCTTTTCTATAAATATATATAACAATTAGTTAGTCGCTCAAATAAATATTTATTTTAATAATATAATGTTATAATTATATGTTAATTATTTACAAAGAAAATAGGATAAAAAATTAATATACAACTAACAATTCTAAGAAAAATGTGATAAAATAAAATATTATAATTTTATTACATGTTTGTCATTAAATAATTAAAATTAATATTATAATATATTAAAAGATTGAACTTAAAACTTCTTTCATAGATTATATAAAGTAAATTTAAAAATTTTTCTTCCTTTTGAATACTTATAAGTTAAATCAATGTTAAACTACTCCAAATTATTCTGAATATAAACTACAGTCTTTTAAAAAAATTCATTCATATTTTACAATCTTAGATCATAGGCTTATAAGTGGATAACAATTGCATCTAATAGAAAAAATTTCTAAAGTATAAGTATTTTATAAATAGTAATAATTATAGAACCTCTAGGGAAAAATCTATGAAGGAGAAAAATAAAAAAATCCAAAGTAAAATAAAGGAAGGAAATTAGGAATGTTTGGAAAAAAATTTCTTGAAAAATAGACAAAAGAGTAAAATATTTGTGAAAGAACATAATTAAAAGATAAGTATTTCATAAAATACAAATTAAGAGAAAACTAAGGAAAGAAAAAAATCATCTCCTCACTCATTTAGTTTAACATTCAAGTAGGTAATTAATTTTGAATTTATTTTACCAAAAAAATTGATTTTAAATTCAAACATCATATTAATTAGATATCATTTTTAAGATAATAATAATTATTAATATTAATATTTAATAACATAATTTGTGATAAGAATATATTTTTTTGTAATGGTAATAAATTTTTCATTTACTATCTCAGTGCATCATAAAATGAAACTTTTAAAATAATAATTTTCTATTATAAATAACTCATTAAATATAATTCATAAATTACTACTTACTTGTTGACTAAAATTTAATATTTTAATATCAAATATTTTTTATTTTTTGGCTAACATGAAAGAGAGGAATAACTTTTGGTAGGAAAACACAAATAAGAAATTCATATTTAAGCATTTTCTAAAATTTGTATTATAATATAAATTAACAAAAAAAAATTCCTTCCAAAATTTGAAAAAAAAAACCCTATATAGACACACAATAATATCATGGATTGCTACTTTCTTAGAAACTATGATCAATTATGCTTATAAAGCCACAAATTTATATAAAAAAAAGAAGGGCAAAAAAATAAAAAAATTGATACAATTATAAATATAAAATAGTTTGATTGAAGTTCAAAAAAATATGTTAAGAGCACAAAAAAAGTTAGAAAAATAGCATAAATATTTGGAAAAATTTTATCAAAAAAAGTAATTAATTAGATTATGAAAAATAAAAATAATTGTATAATTATTATAATAAGAATTCATGAAATGAAGATAAACCATTATGCTATTCAGTGAAAGAATATTGTCAGATACTAAACTCAAAATTTCTTAGAGAGAAAATGATATTAATAGAAATAGATTTAATATCATATTTAATTTTTTTTATAATTACAATGAAGGTTATTTATTTACGTGTACGGCCAAATGGAGTTTTATCAAATACATGTAAAAAGAAAGAGCATTATAAATAAAATTTAAAAATTTTAAATTGGATCTAAAATGAGATAAAGATAAGTATAAAAAAAAATTTATTTAAATCAAATGGAGATAAAGAGATAGAAAATTTTCAAATAAAATTATATAAAGATAAAGATAAAATAACTTTTAAATTTTAAAATAAAAAAATACTATTGAATTTATTTGCAAATTTATTAAGTTTAGTTGTAGATTTGTAAAAATTTTTAGAAACAATAGTTTCATATTGCAGTTCTACTCCTCCTATAATTTTCTCCAAAATGCATAACTATCTTTTCCTATTAAAAGGTGTGTGAAATAATTAAAGAACTTACCAAATGAAATAAATCATGTAATAATTATTTATATGCTTTTACAACTTTTATATATAAAAAATTTAGTAAGTTAATGAGAGCAGATTAAGTTACAAATCTTTTAAAAAAATAGAAATTCAATAAAATAAAGCAATCATAACCAAAAATAGATAATCAAATTGGAATAACAATAGTATAAAAAAAGAAGCAAAAGAAATAGTAAAAAGGAATTTACATAATAAAAGCATTACTAAGCAATTACAAAAAATTAAAAGTAGTAAAATGCCATAAAAGAGAGAAAAGATGAACATAAAAGTTCTTATATAAGAGAAAAAGAAAGTAAGATTAAAGAACAAAGAAATAAATCATAGATATAATTTGAAGAGCCTTTTATAAAATTGAAATAATTTGATATTTATGAATTTTAATGATAGCTAGAAAGTAATTTAAATTCAAATTTTTATTAAAAATTAATTTAATATTATAAGATAAATAGAGAAGCAATAATAAATTAATATTTGGTAAATTATAGGAATGACACTTGTTATAAAAAATAGAAAATATCATAATTAATATATAATATAAAAATTAGGTAAATGTATTTGGTCATATATTATATTCGTCACTTTCCTATATATTTAACATTTCATATTGTAATATATTAATAAAAACATTATATATATCAAAAATTGAATTTAAAATTAAATTTAAAATTTTTTATATTTATTAAATTAAATTTTATAAATTTTCCATATTATTTCCTATGTAATTAGTATTTCTTGACTTATATTCATAATTTAATTGTAAATCTCACTATCACTGCATAAAGGTTAATCTTGTCTTTAGCCTCAGTTACTGCTTCCTCTTCGCGTGAGTTTTCAGTCTCTTCTATTACTTCCCACTTGAGTCTCTTATGAGCTTGGATTCTGCTGAGGTGGCGCAAAAGGCACGTATGAGGATATATATCTCGTGTCTTCTCTATTTTTTTTTAAGTTTTACTTAGTTATGAATTTAATTATAACCTTTTCAAAAATAGGTGTCTGGACCGGGGGCGAAGCTACGTTGAGCGAGCCAACTCAAACTTAAAAGAAAATTAAATTTTCTTCCCCACCTTTCTTACAAAATTTTGAAATATGCATGTTTAGCCCTTTAAAATTTAAAAACTTTCTATATAAACCCTTAATAAATTTTATTTCAACCTCTTCAATTATTTTATTTTAACTTCGCTCTTATGTTCGGATGCTTTCGTGTTTTTTTTGTCTATGGCTGCTCGTTCTTTAATTAATTTTGTATCTATTTGGTCGCTTGATATTCTCTTTTTCTATATTAGAGTTATATTCTATTATTTCTGATTATGTTTTCCTCTTTCATTTTATAAATTTATTTCTTTTATTTTTGTCAATTTTTGTAAATTTATTTCAATTCAACATAGGTCACTTGTTGGACCCCCTCGTATGCTAAAATTTTAACGTGTTCTATGCTAGAATCTTCTGTATTTTGGGTTAACTTTAATTGAATCTTCTGTACTTGTAAAAATTGATTGAACGAGTTGTTCAATTATTTCTCAAAACCCAGTTAATAGACTGATCCTATTTGGATCTAGAGGCACCTTGTTAATTTGAGGCTCTTTTGCACGTTAGATGTGATGGGTAGATTCATAGGATATTCAGAAATCGTTTATTTCATAATAATTCATAATACTATAAAAAAATTATTTCTTGAGAAATAAAAATAAAGTGTTACTTATTTAATAAATTGAGAGAAATAAATCTTTTCAAGAAATTTTACTTTTCATTAAGCATGAAAAATTATTTATCCATCTTTTTCTAATGTAAGTTTTTACTTTTTATATTTCTTATAAATATGAAGATAAAATTATTATCATTAAATTTAATTAATAATAATCAAAATTTATTAATATTTATTATGATAATATTGAAGATATAGTAATTGATTTATTATACTTCTTAGAAAGTTTAAAATTTGACTAAATAAAATATAAAAAAATATTTTTTTTGGAAATGTCATTTTTTTATTATTAATCAAATAACTTTGAATATTTTTCAAAAAATTTACATAAAAAGTTAGTTCTTAAAAAGTTTAACTTCCTATAAGAATTTATTTTTCATGTGAATTAAATCACTTATTGTATTTTTGATACTGAATCCCCACTCCTATCATTAATTGGTTGTTCCCTTGAAACAATTACAAAGCACTGACATTTGGGAAAGAAAACCTTGTTTAGTAGTTAGTTATTAACTATTAATTTATAATTAATTATTAATATCAATTGATTGGGTCCTATTAATAACATCATCTATTCACACAAAATATTTAGATAAAATTATTAGTTATTTCCTACTGGTTTTTATATATAAAATAATATATAAGAATATGAGTATATTTTATTATTTATTGTAAAAAATTTAATTTTCATATATTATTTATTAAACTAATTTTTTTTAAAGATATAGTAATGTAATTTATTATTTATTAAATTTTTCTTCAAAAAATAATTTATTATACTTGTTAAAATTTTCTTTAAAAAAATATATTCAAGCGTCCATTTTCATATTTGTATTATTTTATATTAAGTTTTAAATATACCATTTATATATATATATATATATATATATATATATATATATATATATATATATATATATATATATATTATAATGCACATGTTTTTAAGAAGAATATGACTTGATAAAAATATATATTTTTATAATATTTTATACCTTGAATGATCCTCTCTCTCTCTCTCTCTTTCTTGTTAAAGTGATGTTTCAAATTTTAGATTGATTAATAACGAATCAGAAAAACTATTAGGTATGTATATATATATACTATATATGTATATAGGTTAATCTTATTAATTTTTTACTTTTAATATAAAAAGAATTTAAATTTATTAAATAATTATATAACACTATTTTTAACAAATTATAATATTTATTTTGCTATTAATGTATATTAATTTTATAATGTAAATTTAATTAATAAAAAATTAAATAATTATTTATTATTTACAAAGAACTGTTATATTTTAATATATATTAAATTGGCGCGCGCGTGTATATTGTTAAAATTGTTTTGTAGCTTAACAGTTAAGCTGATTCTTATATATTGTAAGGTTTGTGTCAACAAATTCTAAAATATATGTTAGATATAATTCCCCAGAATCCCAGCAATGGTTCACAGTATAATTTAAAGAACAATATGTCGATAAAAGAGCCAATATATTGAGATAATTTCCCCGAATCCCAACAATGTGTCACGTTTTTTTTTTTTTATTTACAGGCCGTTAAAAATGCAAATGAGCTAATTTGTCACTACAAGAATTGAAAGTAAATCTTCAATTTTTTATTTATATACTAAATTGAGTTTTAAAAATTCGTCCTATTATTTAAATTTAATGATAATTTTTAATTTTTATTTAAAACCTAATTTAAGTCTTTGATATATATAACATTACTCTAATAATAATAAAATCAATTTTCATCTAACTTTTAATAGTTCAAACTTTCAAATTTTTAGAAATAAATGATATTTAACAAGGTTCTCTGCAAATTTCCAGGTGTGGGTTTCTTTAGCAGTTGCTTAACTACTTTTACATCTTTGCAAATCAATTTCATGCTGATAAAAGATAATGTTAGGAAAACAGAAATTCGAGACCACACATTCGACGAGAAGCAGAACGTTGTAACAATCAAGGTAGCATGCTTCAACCCTCAGAAGATCAGGGACAAGATTTGCTGCGAAAGTGAATGTTGCATCAAGACCATTGAAATATTAGAACCACCCCCACCTCCACAGCCACAGCCACGCTGATGGTGGCTCCAAGTTGGACGTGCTATGTGCCATGGTGTAAGCGTCAATGTGGTAGGCCATGCTTATGCTTTCGTGTTTGTTATGGGAGGCCATCGGGGTGTTACTGAGGCTGCCATAATGGGAGGCAATCGGGGTGTTACTGAGGCTGCCATAATGGGAGGCCATCGATCGGCGTGTGACTGCGGCTGCCATCATGGGAGGCCAGTTTATGATTGTTACGGCGGAGACAGAGCGTGTAATGTGAGCACTTGTGAACAAAGTGCATCAGAGTGCACAACAATGTAAACACGCAAGACCTTTCATCGGAAGGTTGAAGACAGAGAGTGGTGAGAGAGATAGTGTGGATGATAAAGCTACTTGGAAGTTGTCCATTTGTTATGGTTCTAAATAACCGGTCTTCATATCAGATATTTGCCAGATGCTACTGCTCACGGTGGCGTTTCCGGTGGGTAAATGGTAGGCGACCGCCATGTTATTGTCGCAGTTATAATAATAGTGATCAGAATTACTCGTACAAAGAATAGTGTTACAGGTACTCAGTAATGTAAAGGAAGTTAACGTAGCACTATTTACTCAATGGGAAACCGAATGAAATTCATGCTACTCCCTACGTACTGTCAGAGGGACGTGTGAACTGTCAGCCGTGATGTGAAGCAATGAATAGAAATTATGTATGCAGACATGAATTTTTACATTGTATATATACTGCTATCCTCCCCACTAGGCTGTTGTCAATCTACTGCTACAAACATGAATCATCTACTTCAGTTATTGAGTGGATATATATATATATATATATATATATATATATACAAGTTAGTAATTTTTACTGTTTTAATTAAAAAAATTATACTACTAATTTAAAAATAATAATGAAGGATATTAAAATCAATCTACCATCATTACAAACTACTTGAATTAATGAATACATTTATTTTAAGAATGAGAGAGAATAGTTAGAATTGATTTAAATATTTTAAATAACATCTCTCTATTAAAATTATATAAAAGTGATTTATTATTTTATTATTTTTAAATTAATAACATAATTTTTTATTCAAATAAATAAGTGAAGGTGACTAATTTTATATTAAGGTCAACAATTCTCTCTCTTTCTCTCTCTACACGCACACAAATATTATATATATAAAAAAATAAAACTTAAAATTAAATTTAAAATTTTTTATATTTGTCAAATTAAATTTTACAAGTTTCACCCATAACTTTGATTTCAATTAATAGTCCCTGATTTATATTTGATACTTAAATTTAAATTTTACTTTCGATATATGTGCACCATTGTTAATATATATATGGCATATTAGATAAAAAAATATTTTTATATTAGAGTAGGAGAAGTATACTATGATTATTAGATAAAAATTGAAAATTAATATTAAAATATAAAATTTAATAATTTTTTTAAATAATCATGTGATACTTTTAAATCATTACCTAACTTTAAATTTTAATTATAACCATCGTTGTGGGGCAACTGGCCAACCGCCCAACAGTGTGAATGGACCCTTCGCACGGACAAGAAAACGCCTGGTTACGTTAAGCTCGTTTAAATTGTGCATCCTTTTTTTATTAATTTAGTACACATAATAATGAAATGCATTGACTCTAATTACCCTCTTGGGACGGGAAGACCAAGACGAAGACCTCTTTGGAATTCCACTACAATTTCTTCACCCAGAAAATCATTATGGCGCGTCATTGACAAATGGCCTAGTCAGTAGACAATGACAACTCGGCATCCACCACCTTCAATTCTCTTCTTTCATAATCAATTTCGGCTTTTCCACCTTGTCTCTATCCATGAACCCGTACGTGAGCCGTTGTGAACAAAGCGCAGTAGGATGCACAATAATGTAAACACGTCCCATTCCATTGCAAGGGTAGGGTCATGTTTGGTATTGGAATTAGACGTTAACCTCGTTTAAAATAAAGTGAGTTCAAGTTACTCTATAAGTTTAATTCAAATTTAAATTAATATATTTTTTATTAATTAAAATTAATATATAATTTTTTAAAAAATATAATAATTAATATAATTATAAATATTATTAAATAACATAAATTTAAAATTATAAAAATAGGTTAAAATTTTAATCATATATCATATTATATATAGTTAGATTTTAAATTATATATTATATTTAATATAAAAATATAATTAATAAATTATAATCAAATTATTCATGAATTAAACAAATTGAATAAAGATTAAAGCAACCAAACTACACAGTTCAAGTACTACTCCTAGTGATATCAGTAGCAAGTAGTACCGCACGTGAGATATTGCTATATACAGTAGTCATGCTGTGCAGATGAAGCTCCGTACTCCTGTTTTGTTTATCTTGTTTTACGTCGGCTGCAAAAGAGTGTTTTTTTCCTCTTTATCTGTTGGTTGAGGTTATAATTAGTACATATTATTTTTTTTAAAAAAAATCCTCTTTCTCACTCTTCAATTTATGCATATTTTTTACAGATCGTGCATTATATTGGAAAATAGCATGATTATTTATATTTATTTTATCAAAAATATCTTTTGTAAAAAAATTATTTGCATATATAAATAAACGGATTATATATTACTTATACTAGTAATAAAAAATAATATATAAAAATATGATAATAGAGAAAAATAATTTTTTTAAATTGAAAAAATTATCTTTCCCTAAGTCTTTTTATTTAATATTAAATAAATAAAATGTATAACTTAATATTTTACAATTATATTTTATAAAAAGTTTTTTTAATCAAAACAAACTAACTGTGTGTCCGATGAAAGTTATTATTCCTTCACTTTACATATACAACCAAATTATTCCTACGCGAGGGTATGACGTGAATGTAACATAAATAAAAGAGTGAACGAAGAGTAAATACATAGGATTATAATTTCTTTTAATTTATGGGCAATGTTAACTTTGAGGAGAGAATGATACAATGCAAGGCTATCCATAGGAATATCGACCAAATCATAAAAATGAGTTGTAAAGCAGTAATAAATTAGTATGCATTACCCTTATATTCCATAAATTTTATATTTATTAATCTTGAAGTATTTGCTTGTGTCATTTGTTATGAACCTTTGACACTTTTTATGTTTCAATGCAAGAATTGATATATTACTTACTCTATGCACTATGTAAAACTCTAATAACATAAAATTAAAAGCATGTCCATTTTTACATAAAAACTTAGAGATCTTGAAATATTCATAACAAATAAAGCAATTAAGTATCTTAAGGTCAATGGATGCAAAATTAATAAAATCAAGTCCCCTTAGAAACTATTAAGGAATATAAAGGAATTATAAGTAAAGAATAATCATTTTTCCTTTCAATTTATGTAGGGATGCTATTTATATATTGTAAATAAAAAGTCTGTTATTCATAGAGTGATATGAAAATTAATAAAATGAAAGAATATATTATCATAATAGATTGTCTCTTTTCTCATTTGTTTTATTCATATTCAATTTGTTATTGTTCTATTTGATTACATAATAAAATGGAAGAGTTTTAATGTTATCAATTTCATTTAGAGTAAGTTGTGTTTTAAATATTGATTATGTAAATTGTAAATTCTAATACATATTATGTGTAAAATTAAATTAATTTTAGTTTGATATTGTTGTGTCTGTCAATTTTGATGTGCAATAAATCAAAATTCCACATTGGTTTTATTGTACAACTAATGTGGAAAAGTTTAGGCTTAATATGTTAGTTTCATTTTATAAGACATGTCCTCAAAACTTATGAAAATGAAAGCAAGAGTTGAAGTTAGAAACTTTTCTTGAGCACCAACAAATTATAGGTGTATTACAAAGAGAGTCTTACAAAGTCCACTACAATTTCTTTACCTAGAAAATCATTTATCATCTTTACTTGAGTTCAACTAATTAATTTTCTTTATAAGCAAGAAATTTGGTACAATTTTTTCACACAATGGTTTGCTCAAATTCAATCATTTGTTTGCTCTTGCTGACATTTTCGTCTCAATGTTAAGATTTGTTGAAATGTCTCATATCTCCTCTAAATTTAATTAAGAACATCTATTTATTGTATATTGTGTTAATTTATTTAAATTCTTTATTTGATTATTTAGGATCCTGGTTGATGTGGGTTTCTTGAAAAAGCAGCAACAATTTCCTTCGTTAGAAAGTATATTAATGAGTATTTTTATAAAAATGGGTAGGATGATATGAGAAGTCCAGATAACATATGATATTACCAAAATTAAATGACATAAGTCAAATAATAAATAGAAATACATTATATTCATATTTTACCTACAATATCAATTTTCACATTATTATGCTCTTGTTTTGCAACACCTATAACGTAGCAATATTTACTCAATGGGAGACCGAATGAAATTCATGCCACTGCCTACGTACTGTTAGGAATGTGCGAAGTGTTCGCCGTGATGTGAAGCAACGAATTTAATTTGTCTTAGAAATTATGTATGCAGACATGAATTTTTTACATTGTATATATACTGCTATCCTCCCCACTAGGTTATAGTCAATTTACTGCTACAAACATGAAACATTTACTTTAGTTATTGGGCGGATAATCACACATATATATAATTTCTATTCAGTAAAAAAGAAAATACTACTAATTCATATTTAATAATTTATTATTTGAATAAATTAGTATAAATTTGTTTAAATTTATATTTGAATCAAACCTAAAATTATTTAAATCTAATGATATTCAATTAAATTTAAACTTATTTATTATTAATGAGTTTAAATTTTAATATATAAATATTAGAGTCGATTCGTTTGCATCCGGAACCAGCACCTGCTTTCCAAAATCGCAGACTATGTAAAGTTTTGGTGAATAGGGTGCAGCTCTATACGCGAGAAACGACCCATTAAAAACTTTGTGATTTGTTCAATATAAAGAATTAATTTTTAATTATCAACACGGTGCATTCTTCGATTTAACCCAAAATTGCTGCATACCAGCAATACCAAGTGGAGACTAGTGAACAATTTCAAGGTGCCAACTACATTAGTGAGTCAATCAAGGTATCGTACCTATACTTTGTTGACATATGCCTTTAAAAATTAACCACCAATAGTTGGTTGGCTTTTTCCCTCTAAGGCTATATCAATAACAATGTCGTTGATGTAGACTTTTTGAATTTAAAAAAATAAAAAATCTACACTAATGATTGTATTCTTAGTTTAATCCATTAGAAATTTAACTATCATCAATTGGCGGGTATTTGACAAGGTGACCTATACTAATAGCAAAATCATTGATGTAATCATTGACCTATACTAATAGCCCAAAATTGCTGCATACCAGTAATATCAAGTGAAGACTAGTGAAAAATTCCAAGGTGCCAACTACATTTGTGAGTCAATCAAGGTATCGTACCTATACTTTGTGGAATCGAAGAACTTACCACTATGCAAACAGAGAAGACACTATTATGGGCATGACTACTGCGCCTTAAGCAGAAAGCACATCACAACCTTAAATAAGTGGCACATGAAAAATCATTAAATGAAAAGCATTCTTGACACAAAAATAAAAAATCTAAAATATAATTAATTATCTCATGCTTACGTTTTTAACCCTTAAAAATTTTTGTATTATTAGAAGATCTTAATCAAATTGCGCCGACGACTAATTTATTGGTTCGGACTTGTATCATATTATAGAATTTGTGTAGATATATTTTTTTCCTGCCTAGCTACTATGTCATATTTTGTGTCATAGTAGGATAACAGTTATAATAAACATTTGATTGATTCAATCTATTTGCGTATCATAAAAAACCCTTTTATGTTGTATTTTATAAAATTTTTTGCATTTAATGGAAACGAATTTTTTTATACATACTCCTCTCTTCCAATCAAGTTATAGTAAAATATTTGTGTAAAAAATATTATTTTTTTAACTTTATTTAAAAAATATCACATGTTTACATAAATTTTATATTAAATAAGTAATAAAAATTATAACTTTATTAAATTAAAAGTTCGATGCAATTTATTTTTTAAATTCTCACCTTCCTGTAACAAAATTAAAAAAGTATGAATTTTTCTTATAAAACTTATGAATTTTGCATGTACATTCTTTTTCTCTTCTGCATGAAAACTTTATTCAATTATGATTGTTTTTTTAATAACTCTAGTATTCTTATTAATATTTTATTCTATATTTGATATGAACACTACACTAATTTAAAATTGATTATCACTACAACAATAATACCGACATCTATACTAATGACAAAAACACAATTGCCAATATAGTGTATTTTTTTCAAATTTTTTAATGACACTACAGCAAAAAAGACTTTTAGTGGCAACATTTGTCATCGCTAAAAAATTTTTGGTCGTTGCAAAAGAAAAAGTCATCGTTAAAAATATCGTCGGCATAGGTTCAGGCCTTTTGCGACGACTTTGTCATCGCAGAAAAAATTTTCAAAATTCAAAAAAATTTGAAATTTGCTTTTTAGCGGTGATAATTGTCATCGCTATAGGTTGAAGTCGTTGCTGAAGGTCCGGCTTTCAGCGACGACAATAGTCGTCGCTGAAGGTCAGGCTTTCAGCGACGACTAGAAAGTTAGATCTTTAGCGACAACAATAGTCGTCGCTGAAAGCCAGACTTTCAGCAACGACTTCAACCTATAGCGACAACAATTGTCACCGCTAAAAATTTTTTAAATTTTTTTAAAAAATTTTAAAATCAAATTGTCATATATTTCAAATGATATATTCTTTATTTTAATTAACTTGACTTGTTTAATAATTTTTTAAAATTCAATTTAATATAAATTATACAATTATAATATATCAGTAGTATTATTAATAATGTCTAACAATTTGATCTAATATAAAAAATTAATACTCATAAAGCAATGGTAAAAATAATTTTTATATGAATAAACTAATATATATACATCATCTATGTAAATATGCACATATAAAAAATATCCAGATACATAAACAAAATATACTATGGGGAAGTAAGGAGGTGCAAATATCACAGTGCACCATGATCGTCATCATCATCATCATCCTGACTACGAGGATGATAAAATGACGGTAGTGGCTGAGCGGTAGGTGCAGGCGCAAATCTACTCGGCTCAGATGGTGTAGCAGCAGCAAATGGAGGCGGCGGTAGGACGATATCCTGCTGTCTAAGGATCGAGCTTATCTCAGTAAGATAAGTCCCAAGCTGCTGCTGCATCTGCTGCTGCTGCTACATCATCTCTTGCTGCTGTGTAATCTGCTGCTGCTGCTGATCAAGCCGCTGCTACTGCTCCTGAATCAGTCGCTGGCTCTGCTTAACCTGCTCCCGACTCTGGTGTAACTGCTCCTGCAACTCACCAACCTAAGACACAGTCTGTGAGCTCGTCCTCGTGCTAGAAGTCCCCATCGAACGATAAGTCTGACCAGCAAGTACATGCCCAACAGCCTTCCTGTACCCTCGACGAGTGCCAAGCACCTCATCGGCGATGGCAGCCTCATCTAACTGTACAGGAGTCGTAGGCAAGCTAGTGGATGATACACTAAATTGTACATGCTGAGTCATGAGCTCAGTCATCCTCGCCTCAAATTATTAAAAAAAAGTAATAAGAAATCTATCTTAGAAGATATATTTGTAAAAATTTATTTAAAATATGAAATTCAAATAACTTACATGTTGCCCTTGAGGGATCGGATGCACCCACTCCCCCGACCTGTATGTGTGTCGGTCCCTAAAGTTATCAGGCACCAACTGCAGCTCACCAGTATCTTTGTTTCTCTGTTCAATTTTTGTAACAGAAAAAAAAAGATGAAGGGTAGTAATGCTATTTAACAAATGGATATATTTAAAAAAGATACAAAAAAATTAAATTACCTTATCAAAGCAATGTGCAGCAATAGACTTTGACCCATGCCGGTCATTCACGACCTTCTGTGCTCTATTATTTGTATTTCTTGCAAACAACTCCTGCAAATTAAAAGAAAAAAGTTAAATTTTTATGTTTACAATTTACTAATTATGAAATACTGACATAATACCATAAAATATCATACTTACCCTGTACTCGTCACTATCAAAGAAGTCCACACACCTCTACCATGTCTACGGTGAGATAGATCAAGGCACACAACGTCGAGCTCGATCCAAGTCATACTCCTGGTATCGATCACCTCCATGCTCTAAGAAATGCTTATTCAACCTGTACTTCCAATCTCTGTACAGGTCGGCAGCAATCTGCATCAAACCAGAGAGCGCTCTATCCCGATCACCCTCGGAGATGCCCTGGAACTCGAAATAGGACTGCATTAAAAGACATTTAATAAATTTATGAGTCATATATTTAAAAATTTCAATCTCAAAGACATTAATTCAAAAGGAAATGGATACTTACGCAAATCTCCTACACAACTCTATCTCGGATCTCCTGAGGTACAGCCTGCCATGACTTATAATAGGACAGCACATGGGTGCGGATCATGCTGCCAATATCACGAGAGAGATGATTGGCATTCTCACCAACCGCATGCCATGTACCAGTCGTATCAAACTGTACAGGCACCGGTCTGCCTCCACCCCTGCTTATCTTCTCGTGCAGTCTCAGGGACCTATTCGGTCCCCTCTTTTTAGCAGGTGCTACTTCATTTAATAAAGAAAAATATTAACAAAATAAACATAATATTTAATCAAGCTTAGGTATGCACAATTAATAACAAATACCTGAGCCCTCACACTGAGATGGAATTCGGATGGGTCGCCTCCAGCGTCACCTCCGTGGTATCATGCCTTGACATCTGCCATAACTAAAATAATACACATCATATGAATAATTAAAAAGAACTCAATGTCCAGTTGAACGATGAAATGGTTCAACTTTTTACAATCACATTTATTATTTTAACAATCATGCTTACACAATTATCTTTTGTAGTTCGAATATGTTATTTTTTCCCTAGTCAGAATCAATGTCGGTGAACCTAACAGACTGATGGTCATCGGATTCTCCTTCATTATCAGATTGTGTGGGCTCCTCATCCATATAATCATCAATTGTTTCGTCTTCAAGGCTCTCGTCATCATCGATGAAGGTGTCTTCTCCATGAGCACCAAGTCCAACATTCCTGTACATTGGAATGATTAAAGGACTATTTCTTTCATTACCTAGATGTACTAGATCAAAATCTCCCAGATCAACTGTGAGGTTGAAGTTGGACGAGTTACTATCCTACAGAAATAACAGGTCTTGTGCATTATCTCCATCATTGGGTAAATCCCATATATCGCGATGCACCATACTATGGACAACCCTCCAATTTGGTCCATTGAGGAGACCCTCAATGTAAAACATTTATTTTGCTTGAGTAGCAAGTATGTAAGGATCATCCTTGTACCATTGTCCATTGATGGAGATACTTGTGATATTCTTGTCAGTATAAAGTTTCTTCTTTGTAGGATCAGTATCATACCACTTGCATTTAAATAAAGTCACATTGTACTTATTTAAATAAGTTAACTCAATTATTTCTTCCAGTACACCATAAAACATGTTACCATCAATCCCCGGAATAGAAATGCCACTATTTTGCGTTTTATGCTTCTCATCTCGAGCTTTGGCTACAAAGCGTACTCCATTCACAATACACGCAGAGTATAGCATGTTAGTGAAACTGGGACCGGATGCTAATGATAGTAACTCTTCGGTGGCCTCTGGAGAACCATTCCAATGTAAATAGTACATCTACAAAAGTAACAATTATTCCAAGAATTAAATTAAAATATTAACAAGAGAAATGAACAATGTTTAAGATATCCCTTCAATGGATTTGGGAAGAAAAAAATCCTTACTTTCGAGTAAAACCACGAGGGGAATTTGGTTCTCTGTAAGTTATCAATATCTTCAGCACCACTTTGTTCGAGTTCTAATCGATGCTCACTGTAGAACATGACAATCTTAGACTATTATAATCACAAAAGGGAGAAGAACACAACTGAAGTTTAAGATACTCACTGGAGATATTTTTCAATCTCAGTACAATTATTCAAGATGTACCATACTGCAATATCCCGATCCTTCCTATCGAAATGAGAAATAATTTTCTTCCCTATCGGTCGACTTTGGGACCGGAACACCGACAATGTCCTTCTTGTTTAACTAGGTGTTACATCTTGATTTCTATCAGAGCGGTTGAATCTAATTTCCACTCCTTCCAAATACATGGAGAAAAATGTTAATTCTTCATCAACAATATATCCTTCTGTAATTGAACCCTCCGGTCGAGCACGATTTCGCACATAATCCTTTAACTTTTTTATGTACCTCTCATATGGGTACATCCACCGAAAATGAACGGGTCCTCCTTCCAATGCTTCGTCTGGCAGATGCATCATCAAGTAAACCATTATGTCAAAAAATGTTGGGGGTATATCCTCTCAAGCTTGCATAAAATTATGATAATGCCTTGTTTAGCTTGCAGAATATCCTCCCTGTTGAGAGTTCTAGCACATATTTGATTAAAGAAATTGCATAACTCGATAAGTGGATATGATAATTCCTTTGGCAAAAAAGCCCGGACACCTGGTCCTAACAGTCTTTGCATAATAACATGACAATCATGTGATTTCAACCCCTTTAACTTCAGGTCACGATCTGTGACATTCTTACTAAGACTCCCAGCAAAGCCATCTAGAAATTTCACATTCTTTATATACTGGCAAAATCATTTCCGCTCTTCTTGGTTAAGCTTATATCCAGCATATGGCTTGAAAAGTTGACCCCTTTGCTCATACAGATGCAAGTTAGGCCTTATCTTCATGTCTGCCAAATCTCATCTTGCGTTGTCTGTATCCTTTGTTTTGTGCTCAATCTCCAATAATGTACCCAAGATGCTATCACATACATTTTTCTCAACATGCATGACATCAATGTTATGCCTTAAGTTCATTGTTGGCCAATAAGGAAGATTAAAAAATATACTTCTCTTGCTCCAATTAAATTCGTCGACACCTCTCTTTCGTTTTACACCACCAAATTCAGCATGTTTTCCTAGAAGTCTCTGTGGCACTTTGGCCAACTGTTCCATGATAACATTATTGGTAAGAGGTCGAGGAGGAGGTCTCCTCTCCGACCTTCCATTGAATTCCTTCCTATTTCTCCAGGTGTAACTTCTTGGAAGCTAACGACGATGACCAATGTAAGCTATTTTTCCTCTAACTCGAATTGATAGAGTATCCGAATTATATGTAAGACATGCTTTGTATCCTTGCCCGCTCCACCCGGATAGACTACTTCGAGCAGAAAAATCATTAATAGTCCAAAGCAATGCTGCCCGTATATTGAACACCGTATTTGTATTTACATCTCGAGTTTCAACTCCTCTCTCCCAGAGATCCCTCAACTATTCTACGACCGGCTATAAGAACACATCGATATCTTTACCTGGCAATTGTGGCCTTGGGATTAATAGGGTCAACATGAAAAAAGATTGGTTCATGCATATCCATGGTGGCAAGTTGTAAGTAGTCATAACCACTGGCCACATGCTATAAGATAGGTTCCTATCACTAAAAGGATTAAATCCATTTACACTTAAACCCAACCTGACATTTCGTGGGTCAGCGGAGAAATTGGGATACCTCTTATTGAACTCCTGCCAAGCTTTTCCATCCATGGGATGTCGCATTACCCCCTCTTCTTTTGATTTTCCAGTGTGATGCCATATCATGTTTTTTGCAGTATGTCTCGACCGATATAGACGTTGTAGTTAAGGAGTTAAAGGAAAATATCGAACCAATTTTTGAGGCACCTTCTTTCCTTTTGTAGTTTTATTTACCCATCGACTCTCCCCATAAATTGGACAATTATCTTTAAAAGCATGATCTTTCCAAAAAAGTGCGCAATCATGTTTGCATACATGGATTGATTCATACCCCAACCCCAACTTGTTAAGCCATTTCCTTGCACCATAGTACGATTCAGAAAATTTATTATCGTTTGGAAGTGCCTCTTTTAATAATCGAAGAAGAGCATCAAATGACTTGTTTGTCCACTTATGCAGAACCTTCAAATGCATAAGTTTGACCAAGAAGTTCAATGCTGAAAATGCTGTGCAACCTGGATACAACTCTGTTTCTACTTGCTCGAATAGGTTATCACAGTTACTATATTTTGTTCCAATGTCTTCGTCAGCCACATTCTCACCCCTGTACTCGTCATTGTGAAAATCAACTTCAGTTGCCTCAGGGCCAATGAAATCATGTATAATATCTGCCAGTTCATCTCTATTGTTAGGAGATATCTCACTAGTTCCTCTAGAAGTCGAAACATTTGCTTCACCATGGTGTACCCAATTTATGTATAATGGATGAAATCCATTATCTATAATATGCGCCTCCAATGTTAGTAATGTTTGGAATATTAAATTCACACACTTTTTGCATGGACATCTTACCATACCCCTTTCATCGGTAAAGTTTTTGGCTCTTTGAACAAATCTTACTGCACCATTCCAATACTCATCCGACAATCGATTTGGTAGATGTATCCAACTTTTATCGACAGACATTGTATCACTGAACAGGAAGGAAATTGTTGTAAGTGAAATAAAGTATGTTGATTAATATTTGACAGTCACCCTAAATGCACCGTATCACTCCAATTTTGAAGGGTAGGATCCTATCCCATTTGAGATATTTCTATAGTTATTATTTTTTTCAATTTATCCATGCTCATCGATTGACTCGTACAGAAATTTCGGCAGCATCTCCCTATGGTTCTCCAAGTGCCTAAACTAAACACGTGTATAGTTTATACCCGGAGAACAGTTAGGATGCTAAGATATTTCCACAATATCAAACAAGAGCCCGATAAATTGTTAATAATAACTACATGATAATATCCCAAACTGTTCAACTTTTTAGGACAATTCAAGGGTTAATTGATGTTCAGAAAACATCCAACTTTTGAACGGGTCTAAGCTTATAATTTAAATGCAAATGTAGTTCTATTTTAAATTATTGTAAAAATATATTTACAATAATTAAAATTAACAATACAACATTTTATGAGTATCGTTGTTTAAGTGTCAGTACTGTTATTTATGTAACTTATTATGTAGATTATTGATTTTTCTAAATATTCATAACAACTGTTATGTTTCACAATAAGCTTGTGGGAATTCAAAAGTATAATCTACTTTACTATATTGATAAGGTGCACAATTCAGCTTCTTTATAGAGAGGTGTATACTATGAATATGGACTTCCTAGTTGTAAATTTAAGTAAGTTTAGTTTTATAAGGTGTATATTATTTATAAGATGCACAATTCAGCTTCTTTATTTAAGTAAATGTTGTTTTATCCAAGAGGGGGGTGATTTTCATGCGAACTTCATAGTGTTTTGAAATTTTTAATTTTTATGTAATGTAAATATCATAATTTGGATTGTTAGGATTTTATTTTTATGTAGTCTCTAGTTTAATTGAATTTTTCTTAGTATGTGGTGTAAATAATACAATTTGAATTATTAAGTTTCAATCTCAATTAAAAAAGAGATTATATTATTGTAATCTCTTATTTTCTAAGATAGATTTATATATTTATTCTAATTTTCTATCTTACATTATTTCATCGAATCTAATAAGTTTGAAGTTTCCTAAATTGCATCATAAATTTTAGATTTTGTGTACAAACTTCCTAGTTGTAAATTTAAGTAAATTTAGTTTTATAAGGTATATATTATTTATAAGATGCACAATTCAGCTTCTTTATTTAAGTAAATGTTGTTTTATCCAAGAGGGGGTGATTTTCATGCGAACTTCCTAGTGTTTTGAAAATTTTAATTTTTATGTAATGTAAATATTATAATTTGGATTGTTAGGATTTTATTTTTATGTAGTCTCTAGTTTAATTGAATTTTTCTTAATATGTGGTGTAAATAATACAATTTGAATTATTAAGTTTCAATCTCAATTAAAAAAGAGATTATATTATTGTAATCTCTTATTTTCTAAGATAGATTAATATATTTATTCTAATTTTCTATCTTACATTATTTCATCAAATCTAGTAAGTTTGAAGTTTCTTAAATTGCATCATAAATTTTAAATTTTGTGAATAAAATATCATAACTATTTTATCTTACATTATTCTAAATGAATAATCTACACATATATTGTATACTTCAAAATTGTAAATTGAGGGATGCATAATAATAATCAAATTTATATTTATAAAATTAATGCTAAGTTAAATTTACATAAATAAATTTAAAATTTACAATATGCAAAATTAAATAATATAAAATTTCATATTAAATTAAACATACTATCAATTCCATTAATTCATTGTAAACTATTTGAGTAAATTAAATATATTAGTACACAAAAAAAATTATACTTTTTTATTTACGTACATCAATGGTAAAAATCTACTAATCAACTCTGAATACTCTCCATGAACTAAGCTAAGTGCTAATAATAACTAACAAATTAAAAGATATAACATACAAAATTAATACATATCAACATATATAAAAAATAAATATACTAAAATTTAAAAAAATTAAAAGAGAGAGAGAATTCAGGAACTTACCTCAGGTTCAGAAATTTCAAACGCGCAAATGAGGAGGGAGGAGGCGTAGGGAATAAATAGCCTTCGGCTGCTTTCAGCGACGACACAAAAAATTCGATCGTCGCTGAAGCTTTCAGTGACGATCGAATTTTTTTTAACGACGACATTATCATCGCTAAAAGTTCAGCCTTCACCGACGACAATGTCGTCACTAAAGCCTTGTCTCGGAATTCGCACAAGACTTTTGCGACGACAGTGTCATCACTGAAAATGGGGGACTTTCAGCGACGACTCTGTCATCGCTGATGGTCCACCCTTCAGCGACGACTCTGTCATCACTGAAAATGTTTGGTCTTCAGTGACGACAGAGTCATCGCTAAAGGACAAATTTTTTTTCAAAAAATTTTTAGGCCTTCTGCAACGACGTTGTCATCGCTGATTGTGCGCCCTTCAGCGATGACAGTGTTGTCGCTGAAAGCCTTGCATTTTCAACGACGACATTATCATTGTTGAAGGACAAAATTTCCTGCCTGACAGCCAAATTGTCCCGCCTAAATTTTTTTAGGCTTTTAGCGACGACTTTTGTTGTCGCTAAAAGCCTATTTCTTCCCGCCCCCCAATCCTGATCCCTCTGAAAAGATTTTCCATTTTTACCAATGACAACAGTCGCCGGAAATACCTTTAGCGACGATCGAAATTTTGTCGCCGCTAAAAGTGTCGTCGTTGTTGCTGCTTTTTGTTGTAGTGTGAAACCTTACATCAACAACTTTGTTGTTGGCCTAGGACTTTGAAAATTTAACCACTACCAACTGGCAAACAAGTTACCATGAAGGCTATATTGATGACAAAGTTGTTGGTGTAGACTTCTCAATTTTCTTTTTTAGAAAAATTCAAAAAGTCTAAATTGACAACATATTATTGGTATAGGCCTTCAAAAATTTAACCATAATAGTTGGCTAGCATTTTTTCTTTAAGGCTATACTAACAACAATGTTGTCAATGTAGACTTTTTGAATTTTTTTTAAAAAATGAAAAAGTTTACACCAATGATTATTGTTAATATAATCCATTAGAAATTTGACTATCATCAATTGGCAAGTATTTGATAAGGTGACCAATGCTAATGACAAAGTCATCGATGTAAACTTTTTAAAATTTTTTGAGAAAAAGTCAAGTCTACATTGATGACTTTGTTATTGGTATAAGCCTACACAATTTGAATGATGCATGTACCTTTCATTAATTCTATAACAATGATAAAAGAAAACCATACGCTGATGATCGAGTTTTAGTGTCATTGGTATAGGGTTTCATCTTTAACATGCTCACTATGCCATTTTTCTCATTCACATGAAGTTGAAGTTAATCAAAAGTGAAGCAAAAGCAAGCAATTGATAGAGAAAAAGAGAGATTCCAAGGCTTCCAATGCGAGTTCTCTTCATTTTTCTTTATCATTTTTTCTACATTTTAATCATTTTTTTTTGTATTTTCTTATTTGTATTTTGTTACTTTTGGTATTACTTAGTTGGCATTGGTGTTTATTCAATTTACTATTCCATTAAGATAAGCCAAAGTAATTTAACACTATTTTGTTTAAATATACAATTTATAAAATGATTAATACAAAGTTCTTTTTTGTAATTTGATGAAATTGTTATCTGGTCTAATTTGACATGCACTTTAAATTAATAATGGTATTGATATAGTATATGAGTATGAATATACTTTTAGGCATTATTATGTTAATTGGTAAAATTATCTTCTTGTATAATTTATTATGCTTGTGAGTATGTTATAAGATAGGGTTGTGAAAAAATTCTTGTTAGAAATTATAGGATGATATGAAACATATAATAATTAAAGTAAATAATTTAAATTTTTGAGAAAATTTGTTATATCAATATTTAAGTAATTAAAAAATACCAAATTAAATTATTTATAAACATGTTTTACTAAATAATAAAGGAGTGAAAAATTTGTAACCATTTATTAAAAATTAAAAATAAACATATTAATCAATTAATGAAATTGTATTGCTTAATAATATAGGAGAAAATAATTTATAATAACTTAATATGAGAATAAATTGAAAAAATTACTTTTTAATTTGTTAAAAGTATGTAGAAAAATAAAGTACATGTATTAATGATGACATAAAAACAAGCATAATGTAATAACTAAAATGTAAATTTTTTGATGATGTAAAATAAGTGATGTCATTACATAAAGAATTAAATGTGGGAAAATGTTTATTTATTAATGAATATGTATTAGTAACTATTGTAGAATAAAATGATCCATAATAATTTAATGTTGTAAGTAATTTAAATACTAATATGAAAATGTTAATACATAGAAAATCAGACAAATTAAATAATGATAACATATAAATTTTGAAAATTCAAGCAAGTAAAATGTAAACTTTTTTGATGATGTGAAATATATAATAACATAAGATAATAATTTAGAATTTGATCACGATAAAATAAGTTATGTCAATAATTAGCAAAATAAATAAATATATAAAAATATTAATTTATTAATAAATGTATAATACTATGAATAACTTTGTTAAATTGTTAAATTTTATAAAAATAAAAGTAAAAAATGATGTGATTTATGAAAAATAAACTTTAAAAAAATTACATCTTCTCTAATTGGTTGGATTAGAGATAAATAATTAAGACTTTAGTCATTGGCACAAAGAAGCTATTATTAACCTTGAGTAGAATGGTGGATATTACAAGTTATGTAGGGACTTTATATAATTTTATTATATATTTAGAATTATCATAATTGTTAAATTATAGTAATTATAAATATCAATGCACTTATACTATAATTTAAACCCGTTTAAAGATTTGTTAATCTTTATAGTTAGATTTTAAAATTATAAAAATAAGTTAAAATTTTAAATTATATATGAGATTATATATAGTTAGATTTTAAATTATATTTTACATTTTATATAAAAATATAATAAATAAATTATAATTGAATTATTCATGAATTAAACAAATCGAACAAAGATTAAATCGAATTGAACAAGCAACCAAACTATACGGTTCAAGTATTACTCTTAATCATATCAATATCAATAGCAAGTAGTAATGCATGTGAGATATTGCTATATACAATGGTCATGCTGTGCATATGAAGCTACGTACTCGTGTCCTGTTTATCTTGTTTTATGTCGGCTGCAAAATAGTTAAGATCTTCTTTTCTCTTTATCTATTGGTTGAGGTTATAATGAGTACACACTATGTTTTTTTTTAATAAAAATCCTTTTTCTCACTCTTCTATTTCTGCATAATTTTTACAGATCGTGCATTTTATAGGAAAATAACATGATTATTTATATTTATTTTATGAAAAGATGTTTTTGTAAAAAAATTATTTGCATATATAAATAAATGGATTATATATTACTATGATATCTAAAAATATGATAATAGAGAAAATTAATTTTTTAAATTGAAAAACTGATCTTTCCCTAACTCTTTTTATTTAATATTAAATAAATAAAATATTATAAATTATTTTAATATTTTATAATTATATTTTATAAAAAGTATTTTTAATCAAAACAAACGAATTGTGTATCCAATGAAAGTTATTATTCCTTCGCTTTACATATACAACTAAATTATTTCAATGTGAAAGTATGACGTGAAAGTAAGATAAATAAAAAAAGTGAATGAAGAGGAAATACATGATGAATAGGATTATAATTTCTTTTAATATATGCGCAATGTAAACTTTGAGGAGAGAATCATACCACCAGGCGAGGCTATCCATAAGAATATGGAGAAAATCACAAAAATGGGTTGTAAAGTGATAATAAATTGGTGTGTGTTGTCCTTATATTCTATAAATTTTACTTATATTAATTTTAAATTACTTGTTTGCTTTATTTGTTATGAAACTTTGACAATTTTTGTGTTTCAATGCAAGAATTGATATGTTACTTACTTTATGTACTATGTAAAACTTTGATACATATAAAATAAAAAGCATGTCTATTTTTACACTAAAACATAAAAACCTTGAGATAATCATAGCAAATAAAAAAATCAAGTATCTCAAGATTAATGGATAAAAATTAATGAAATCAAGCCTCTCAGAAACAATCAAGTAATATGAAGGAATTACAAATAAAAGATAATTACTTTTCATTTTAATTTATGTAGAGATGTCATTTATATATTATAAATGAAAAGCTTGTTATTTATATAGTGATATGAAAATGAATAAAATGAAAGAATATATTATTATAATAGATTTTCTCTTTTCTCATTTGTTTTATTTACATCCAATTTATTATTGTTTTATTTAATTACATAATAAAATGGAGAAGTTTTAATGTTATCAATTTCATTTAAAATAAGTTGTGTCTTAGACATTAGTTATGTAAATTGTAAATTCTAATACATATGATGTGTATAATTAAATTAGTTTTAGTTTGATATTGTTATATCTATCAATTTTGATATGCAATAAATCAAAATTTCACGTTAGTTTTATTATATAACTAATGTGGAAAAGTTTAGGCATAATACATCAATTTCATTTTATAACAGACATGGAATATTTAAACAAAGTCATTTTTCTCTTTTTATAACTTATGACAACGATGGTGAGAGTTGAAGTTGGAAACTTGTTTTGAACACCAAACAAATTATAGATATATTATAGAGAGAGCCTTACAAATTCTATTGCAATTTCTTTACGTAGAAAATCATTTATCATCTTCATTTGAGTTCAACTAATTAATTTTCTTTATAAATAAGAAATTTGCTACAATTTTTTTCACACAAAAGTTTGCTCAAGTTCAATTGTTTGTTTGCTCTTGTTGATATCTTCATGTCAATGTTAAGATTTGTTGAAATATCTCATTTCTCCTCTAAACATAATTAAGAATATCTATTTATTATGTATTGTGTTAATTTATTTAAATTCTTTGTTTCTTATTTAATTATTTAGGGTTTTCATTGATGTGAGTTTCTTGAGAAAAAGATAGCAATTTTCTTCCTTACAAAAGTAAATTAATGGATATTTCCATAGAAAGGGGTGGGACGATATGAGAAGTACAAATAACACATAATATCACAAAAGTTTAATAACATAAGTTAAATAATAAATTTCTTTCCAATAGAAGTATATTATATTAATATTTCACCTACAACATTAATTCTAACATCCTTATACTCTTGTTTTGTGACACCTATAACATAGCAATATTTACTCCATGGGAGACCGAATGAAATTCATGCCACTACCTATGTACTGTTAGCCATAATGTGAAGCAATGAATTTAATTTGTCTTAGAAATTATGTATACAGACATGAATTTTTTACATTGTATATATACTGCATTTATGAGTGCATTAATGAGTGCATTTATTATGAGAATAAGAGAGAATGGGTGAATTTAATTTAAATATTTTAAATTAATATCTCTCCATTAAAATTACATAGCCATTTATCATTTTATTATCTTTAAATTAGTAATATAATTTTTTTATCCAAATAAATAATTGAAGATGACTAATTTCACTAAGGACATTGAGGCTAGCAATTCTCTCTCTCTCTCTCTCTCTCTCTTTTTCTACATGCACACATACAAATGCTATATGCACAAAAAATAAAATTTGAAATTGAGTTCTAAATCTTTTATATTCATCAAATTAAATTTTACAACTTTATGCCACCATTTTGAATTCAATTAAAAATTCTTGATTTTTATTTAATAGCCGATTTTAGATTCTAATTTTGACATATATACCACTATTGATATACATACATGCATATATATATGACATATCAAATGAAAGGAGTGTATTTATATTAAAGTGAAAGAAGTATACTATGATCATTAGATCCAAATGAAGGATTAAGATTAAAACATAAAGTTAGGTAACATTTTTTAAATAATCATGTGATTCTTTTAAGTAGTTACTTGCCATTCAATTATGTTTTAATTATAACCATCAATACAAGATCTAATAACTATAATTCACTCCTATCATCTATTATATAAAATACTTTTTTCACTTAATACATGATATAAAAATATAAATATTGCTAATATTTACATCTACGGAGGTTAGCAACCTTCAATTTTTTATTTAGATAAAAAAGCATGTTATTAATTTAATAATAACAAAATAATAAGGGGCATTTAAGTAATTTTGATGAAGATATATTAATTTAAAATATGAAATTCAACTCCACTTATTTTTTCTTATCTTCATAATAAATACACTCATTAATTGAATTAGCTAATGAATGTGGTGGTAAATTAGTTATAATACTTTTAATTATTTTATTTTTATTAAATTAATAATATATATATATATATATATATATATATATATATATATATAGAGAGAGAGAGAGAGAGAGAGAGAGAGAGA
This sequence comes from Sindora glabra, assembly GCA_020226215.1. Lineage (NCBI taxonomy): Eukaryota > Viridiplantae > Streptophyta > Magnoliopsida > Fabales > Fabaceae > Sindora > Sindora glabra. Next base: position 13,936,096 of record CM035226.1, on the reverse strand, counting down.
GAGAGAGGTTAGTAACACCTACATTTTTATTTGCATGAAAAAAATGCTGCTATTTTGATGATATAATAAAATAATGAAAGATACTTAAATAATTTTAGTGAAGAAATATTATTCTTTTTATTCCATTTTAAGTATCATTTAAGGCTAATGTATAAAAATTAAAAAGGATAATAAATAATCTTGATTTTAGAAAAAAATGAGTTATAATTTATGAATGTATCTTTTATTAAAAATCAACTTAAAAGTAAAGTTATTTAGCATTTATTTATATAGTAACAATAATATTTAAAAGATAACTATAAATGTAATTTTAATTCCTCCTAAAACAATATATAAATAGGAATAAAAGCTTTTTTATAACACGTCACTTAAATAACAATATAACAAGAAAATTTAAATATTTAAATCAATTTAATTTATTTTTCCTATTTTTATGATAAATATATGAATTAAACTAAAAATTTAATGAAGATGATAAATTAATTATAATAATTTTATTATATTTAAATTAGTAGCATTTTTTTTTCAAGGAGCGAGTATTGCTAAGATGTGCAGTCAAGCCATCATTTGTGGGGGCAACTGGCCAACGGCCAAACCGCCCAACATTGTGAATGGGTCCCCCTCGCACGGGCAAGAAAACGACCAGGTTATGTTAAGCTCGTTTAAATTGTGTATCCCATTTTTATTAATTAGAGGTCATTTGTTATGTCTCAATGAGAAGTTTTATTTTTTAAAAAAATAAAAAATTAATAAATTATTTAATTAATCATTATCTTACAAAGTATGAGAAATAAAATTTCTTAAAAAATTTTACTTCCTACGGAACATATAAAGATACTTATCCACCACTTCCTTAAATAAGCTTTATTTTTCGTATTATTTATAAATATAATAATAAAATTATTTTTATTAAATTTAATTAATAATAACTAAAATCTATTACTTTATCTATAATAATATTGAAAATATAATAATCATTTTGTTAATATTTTTCAAGATATGTAAAGTTGAACTAAACAAAATAGAAGAAGTTGCTTCACAAGAAGTATCATTTCCTATATATCAATTAAACTAACTTTGAATATTTTATAAGAAATTCACATAAGAAATTATTTCTTATGAAGTTTAATTTCTTGTGAAAAGTTACTTTTTATATGAATTAAATGACTTTTTAATATATAACGATTGAAATGCATTGACTATTACCCTCTTTGGACCGGAAGACCAAGAGAAAGATCTCTTAGGACTCAAAACCATCGTCCTTAAATTTAGACTCATCTGATTAGTTTAACCAATTAAACCAATATTTGAGAGAGAAAATAGTTTGAAAGGATTCATAAGTTCAAATAACATAAAAATATGGATTAATTTGGCCAAATCCAATAAAAAATTGTTTGAAGTGTCAATTCATTCAATGACCCGATTCATCTATTTTTTTAAAACTTTTGTCCAATTCAAAATTTTAATATAAAAAAATCTTACTTAAATTTGAGTATTTATTACATGTTCAAAGAATAAAATGAATGAAATTTTTTTGAGTTATATTAGTTGTTATATCATTTGAAGTATTTATAATCATTAGTATTGTTTGAAATGATTTTTCAATGAATAATGATGAAATATTTCAAAGTATAACTATCTCTTAAACTATTTATTTAGTTTATATTTTTTACATTTTAAAATTTGTGATTTTATTATTTATTTATTATAATACGAATTACTATTATGTTAACTTTATATTAAAGTATATATTGGAAGTAATATTCTGTTAGTATATATTACCTAACTAAAATATGAATTTCTAACAAATGATGGTATTGAAATTTGAGTACAAGACATTATATTTCAACTATTTTGGAGGTTTTTGATATAAATATTCCTATTAATTACTCCTTTTACTACTATGCTACTTATAATTGTAATAAGATTAATGTTTATTTGTATTTTAAAAATATACTAATAAATTTGTACTAATTAAATAAATTATATATATATACATATGTAATATATAATTTATTATTTATAGAAATACAACAACCGGTTAAATTACCCAATTTGACTAGTTGAATTTGTATGACTTTAACTCACTTGCTTTATTAGGTCAATAACCAATCTAGATTTAAAAACATTAGTCGAAATAATAAAGGGTTTGTTTGGTTACAATTTTTAAAAGAAATTTTTTATTTTTAAAAATAAAATAATTTATTTTATTTTTAAAAAATAAAAATAATTTTTAAGTATTTTTAAAAATTATTTTTTATAATTAAATAAAATATTTTTTTACAATATTAATCATTCTTTATTTTTTATTTTATTTTAATTTAAAAATAATTTTTAAAAATAAAAAAATAAAAACTATCTAAATATGTTCGAATCACTCCTCTCACCCTTCTCTCTCATATATATATATATATATATTACTCTAGAAAGTGGTGGAACTCCTCCCTTCTCTCGTACATAGATATTTTTCAATTTAGGAAGTGGTGGAATAAATTATTTCTTTCGTTTTTTTATTTTTCATATTTTAAAAAATAATTTTTATTTATTATTTTAAAATATTAATAAAATATTAAATATTTTAATTTTATTTTTTATTAATAAATATTTTATTATTTTATACACTCTTAATTTACTTATATTTATTTTAATACTTTTATTTTTATATATTTTAAATTTTATATATAAAAATGATTTTAAAAATTTTATTAAAAATAAATAAATTAAATTATTTTTTTATACACACAAAATTAATTAATTACAGTTGATAATTAAAAAATTAATAATAATTAAACTAATCTGTCACCGCTGTGAGGGCAGGTTGTAAGATATCAACGTCAATAAATGCTAGCAAGTTCACCGATTACTCTTCTGCTTTTCACACATTAATTATGAACAACCCCACCACAAAAATTAAAATTAACCTCCTTTACCGATGGCGTTACTAATTGAGTACTTCGCTTTTCTATAAATAAATATAACTAGGTGTCAACCCCGGATGAATATTTATTTTAATAATATAATATTATAACTACATATTAATAATTTATAAGGAGGATTAGATAAAAATTTTATTAATATATAATTAATAACTCTAAAAAAAGTCACATCTCTACTAATTTTATTTAAGTAGGTAATTAATTTTAAATTTAAATACCATATTGATTAGATATTATTTTTTAATATAATTATTATTAATATTTAAAATATAATTTATGATAAAATATATTTTTTAATGATAATATATTTTTTATTTACCACTTTACAAGATGAAACAAACTTTTAAAAGTAATAATTTTATATTATGAATGAATTGTTGGAAGTATGAATTAAAATCACAAAAATATAAAATTAATCATAATAAATTATGAGCGTACCTGGAGCATAATTTGATAAGGCCATGACTAATCTGAATAATAATGAGTAGAATTACAACCTACTTGACCTCTTAGGTTATCAAGATAGAGAGAAAAGGGAGAGAAAAATTTAGAAGAGTGAGAATCCTTATTTTCTGTGTCAAAATAATAATCCCGATATTTCTATTTAAGGTCAGACTTGTGATAGGAAACCACTGACCACTAAAGGACTGTAGGTTGGGACCTCTACCCATATGAAGCTTATGCATGATCCAACCTATCATGGATCATACACATTAAACTAGGGTTCGATATGTTCTATGCTTAATATTAAAATACAAAACTAATTACTTAAATAAATATTCCATTAATTAATTAATGCTAATCCACATAATATTTCAAATAAAATTAATTATTTTATTTTAAAAATACAACAATCTCCCACTTGGATAGCATTAATTAATTATATGGAATAATTAAAACATCAATAATTAAGCAATTAGTTATACATTAAGCTATAAACTTAATTCAGAGAATGAGACCACATAGAATCACTAAATCTGATAAGGAGACAAGTGATATAATGTCTCATAATTTGAAAGGAACAGAATAACGTTTAGTCTTTCAACTATAACTTAGAAGAGAAATAACTTAAAATCATTGAATCCGATAGGAAAACAAATGATTTATATATGTATAAAATATATTACCAATGTTTCAATATCCAAATTGAGTGACGATTACAAAAGTGGAATGAGACCATACAGAATCACTGAATCCGATAGGGAGACAAGTGATGTTAAATTAATGTCTCATAATCCCAAAGGAACTTGATATATATATATATAAAGTTAATCCTTTTGACCATAGCTCATAAGAGAAACAACTTAAAATCATTGAATCCGATAGGGAAGCAAATGATTTATATATGTATAAAACATATCACCAATGTTTCAAAATGAGCAATTATTGGTCACAAATATCAACAAAATAAGATAAGCATATTTCAGACTCCCACTAAACTAAGGCTTCATAAAAATTTAACAAGACTCGTATGAGTCAGTTGATTTTAAATACTCCTATAGGTAAGCCTTAAGTCAACGAATCCCTTGCATGTCTCCACTAGGGCTATGTTTAATGTAAGTCTGAAATTCAGCAATCTTTTCTCTCTAACAAATAGGAGTTTATCATAAAAAAATATTCAATATGTCTAGAATTCCTATTGTTTTGAGAAAAGCACATAGCAGAAGCCTTATCGCAATAAAAATTGGTAGAGATCGTGATATAAAATTAATTAATTGCATGCCAAATATCAATTTTCTCAACCTTACAACTTGTCAAGTGGCCTTATAATATGCAATAAACTCTGCTTCCATTATTAAGGTAGCTGTGAGTGTTTGTTTTAACACTTTCCCATGAAACAACTCCAAACATCATAAAGATGTATCTAGATGTTGACTTACAATCATCTATGTACAAGGCATAATCTGAATATGAATAACCTATACTTTCAAGTAAATTAGATTGTCTACAAGTTAACATATGATTCATATTATCTTAAAGATACTACATATTACTATCTTAGTCGCTCTCCAATGATCCATCCTAGGGTTACTTGATAATCTTCCAAGCACACTAATAGCAAAAAAACTATATTTAACGAATGCAGACCAGTGCATACATAAGATTATCAATAGCGGAAGCGTAAGAAATCTTATCCTATTTGTTCAATCCAATTAGCTTGGTACAAACCTAAAATATTATAAGTTCTGTTAGGATGGGTCTGAACTCAATGGTTAACCGATCAGGTTCTTCAACATGAGGATCTTTATTTATTTGAACTGAACTATCAATATCATCTCCTCTAATGATAAGGGAATCTAAATAGGTACAGGCAGAATGGTGGCCTTGTTACATAAATTGATAACTTTAAGCATCAAACTCCTACTATCTAAGTCATCCTCAAAATAAAATGTCCAATTAAATCTGATGACTTTGGTACTATAAAAGGGACAAGAAAATCTGCAACCTCTTGATCTAGTCTAATTTCTTTAACTAGGGATTATAGAGTCTCGTCTCTACTTTATAACTCCACACTTAAAAATTTTAAGATATGAGAATTTAAGTTTAATAACACATCTTTGTTTTACCAATTTTTCTAATCTCTTTTTAGAAAAACAGCCTAAAATTGATCCCATAGAATGGAAAAATTTTAACTCATTCTAAGTTATTTATACCTAATTATAACATTGATGGGAATATCAGAAGATACAACAGGAAAATCTTTCAAATTCAAAAGATACGGATCATTTTGTAAGGTGGCATACTAAAATAGTAAAATCATAATAAATTTTCTTTGTCAAAAGAAATAACTACAATTATTGAAATAGAACTGGAAATTAAATTTGGAAAAGGTGCATAAATGACATAATTCAAATTAAAAGTATCCAGAAGATAAACATAAAGAAAAATATGATCCTGTATAATTAATTTTATTCTACTTCTTACTACTCCCAATACAGTCTCTTTCATCTCACTTAGGATCCGCCTGTTTTTGAGCCCCTTCTTGCTCACGCTTGTTCTTTAGCTTATAACATTGAGACTTTTTGTGTCCAAGGATCTTGCAATAATTACACTTACCTTTAAATTTCTTTTGTTATCCCTTGCCCTTATCACCACTTTTCTTAAACTCAGGCTTTCCAAATATATGTGTCTCTGGTTTCTTTCCTGACTTATTGTAGGAGTCCTGAGATAGGTAGTTAATAAAATGTGGTTGTGGATTACTTTTCATAGTCTCCTCTTTTTGAGTTACTATAGAAATCATTTGGTCTATTGTCCATTCTCTCTCTTGTGAATTATAGGAAGTTCTCAGGTAATTATATTCAGTTGGCAATGACTGAAGGACTCTGTAGACCAAAGTACTCTCTCCTAAATCAACACCGTATGATCTCAGCTTATTGTAGTAATGGATCATTTTCATAATATGTTCTCTAACACCTAAAATTCCATCATAACAAGTGTTATCAAGCATGGAGAGATAGTAGATTTTTTTAGTCTTATCAAGCTTCTTCAATTTTTCACTAACAGCTTTCATATACACCACAGCAGTGTCCTTATATGGGATACTCTCTCTAATTCCCTTCTCAATAGTGAACTTAATCATTGCCAAACAAATCTGGTTCGATTCATACCATTGTTTATAATAGGTCTTATCTGCAGCACTAGATTGGGGTAAGAGATCAGCCGGCTTTGGTTCTTTAAGAGCCAAATCCTTCTTAGAGATTGTCAAGTATATGTTCAAGGACTTTCTCCATTCATCATAGTTTGTTCCATTAAGAGTCCTCACCACAGATAATTGTTGAAAGGTCGAGACTAATGCAACAAGATTAGGAAATTATTAATTATGCGTGCACAACATAATTACAACACAAGATTCCCAATTAAACAAATTAGTCAAACAATTATCTAACAAAGTGGTATCCAAAATACATGTACCATAGATTTGGCTTGTACAAGAGCCTATATAAAAATGTAATCAATATAACCATACCGATAGGGTACAAGAAATATTGAAAACATTATAAATGCTACATGCCTATTCTAAGGAGTTTAAACTCTAAAATTACATTAACAATGTCATACCGATAGGGTGTATCCATCATCAATGTAATGTACTTCAAAAAATCCTAGAAGGATAATATTTTATGTAATATAGTCTTATTATATTCATAATCTATCATTGGTGTGAAATAAATAGTTTTAGGTGTCTTTATATGTACGAAATTACATAATTAAGGGTTCAAAATTTATCTAATATACTTATATTTACAATTAGAGAGAGTTATCGCACACTAAGCTCAGAAAAAATACAAAGAATGTCCATGAATTTTCTCAAGCTAAAATTCCACAAGTAAAATATATTTTTATAGAATAGAAATCTTTTAAAATTCAAAATAAATAGTTATCGGCCTAAAAAAATTCTGGAAAAAATTCCATTAGGTAGAGAATAAAATTTTACACAACTGGGTTAAAATTGGGCCCCAAAAGCCCAACACGTGGATATTCACGTGCATGCACGCGCCTAAGACGCGCGTGGGATTGACTTAAAGCAGAAAACCAGCTGATGGGTGCGTGCATTTCATGTGTAGCACACACGTATAGATTAAGGTGAGCTTCTGTCAGGTGCGTGTCCCCACATCCTAACGAGCACGTGTAACTCACGCGCTGACAGAATTTTGGCCATGTTTGGCGCGTGTATTTCATGCCCTTGAGAGGCGCGTGTGTTCCACGCACTCCAGCACCAACAACAACTGTTTTTCTTCTTCCTTCATGCAGTTTCATTGTTGTTATTGATTTTTCACCATAATTGGGTTTTAAGCTTAAAAAAAAATATTTTTAAGCCCTTTTAATCCCAAAAAATTATATCTAACCTCCTTTAACACAGATTCATGCATTAATCCAAAGAAAATAAGGGTTTAAAATTATGTTACAAGATTTAAAAAATTCAAAATTTTCATGCCTTTCTGCTAGAATAATCATGAAATCCAGAATATAATTTAACAACAGTATAATATTCCATATGTATATAAGAATAAAATTCATGAATCAATTAAAAGAACCACAGATCCAAATAATCTCAAAATCTAGAAACCAACTACACCACGACACTGCACTCGCTTAATAATCATGAATTTAATGCAATCAAATAACATAATAATATTCTTGATGTATTTGAGATCAGAATTCAATATTTAATCGAAAGAGAAACGGATCTTATTATTTCAAAATAAAAAAAATTTGAGAAATTTTATGAATCTGTCATATTGCTCATAATCATAAATCCATACACTAACATAGCTCTGATACTAATTATTGGAAGTATGAATTAAAATCACAAAAATATAAAATTAATCATAATAAATTATGAGCATACCTGGAGCATAATTTGATGAGGCCATGACTAATCTGAATGATGATGAGTAGAATTACAACCTACTTGACCCCTTAGGTTATCAAGATAGAGAGAAAAGGGAGAGAAAAATTTAGAAGAGTGAGAATCCTTATTTTCTGTGTGTTAAAATAATAACCCTGATCTCTCTATTTAAGGTTAGACTTGTGATAGGAAACCACTGACCACTAAAAGGCTGTAGGTTGAGACCTCTACCCATATGGGCTTATGCATGATCCAACCTATCATGGATCATACACATTAAACTAAGGCCTGATCTGTTCTATGCTTAATATTAAAATATAAAACTAATTACTTAAATAAATATTCCATTAATTAATTAATACTAATCCACATAATATTTCAAATAAAATTAATTATTTTATTTTAAAAATATAACATGAATATCTATTGTGATAATATAATATTATAATTAAATATTAATTATTTATAAAAATAATTAAATAAAAAATAATTAATATATAACTAATAACTCTAGGAAAAAAGTTATCTCTTTACTCATTTTACTCAACATTCAAGTAAATATTAAATTTGAATTTATTGTATTAAAAAAATTAATATTGAATTCAAGTACTATATTAATTAGATACTATTTTTTAAGATAATAATTAATATTAATATTTAATAATATGATTTATGATAAGAATAAATTTTTTTGCAATGAAAATATAATATATTTTTATTTACCATATTATAATATAAAATAAACTTTTGAAAATAAAAATTTGAAAGTAATAATTTTATATTACAAATAACTCATTAAAAATCCACAAATTATGACACATATATTGACTAAATTTTAATATTTTAATATCAAATATTTTATCTTTTTTAATTTATATGGAAGAGAAGAATAGTTTTTAATTAGACAACATTAATGATCAACTCATATTTAGTATCTTCTAAAATATGCATCATAATAAAGTTCCTTTGTTGGAATATAATAAAAAATATAAAATAGTAAATAAACAAAAAGTGTGCAATGGTTATTAAATCTTTAGAAGAAGAATTTGTTTACCCCTTAGTTAAAGTTTAAGAAAAATATGTTAATGACACAGAGATAAAAAAAGGAGAGACAAATAATATAATTATTTAGGAACATAATACAAAAAAAGAAATAATTAATTAAATAGTGAAATAAAAAAATAAATTTACAATTATCATAGTAAGAATTTACCAAATGAAGATGAACTATTAAGTTATTTAGTGACAAATGTTATTTAACATATGAGTGCAAGTTGAATTGTTCATTTGTTTATAGAAGTAAAGTGTAATTTTATCAAATGAAAATGAATAAAAAGTGTGTTATAAATGAAATTTTATAAACTTTTAATCGGATGTAAAATGAGATAAAAATAAGAATAAATTTTTTTTAATTAAATCAAATGAAGATAAAGATAAAATAATTTTTAAATTTCAAAATAAAAATTGTTATATTTGCTAATCTCAATGCTTTTATATAAATTTAAGATAATAAAAAATGATCTATTCATATATATTATTAACTGCAAATTTGTAAATTTTATAATCCATAGTCCATATATTCACATAACAATTCTCTTCCTTCCATAATTTCTTCCAAAATTATATTTTTTATTAAATAGCATAAAATAGTTAATAAATTTCCTAATGAAATAAACTATATAAAAATATATGTTTTAATGATTTTACATTAAAAATTCATTAAACTAATGAGAAATAATTAGGCTATAATTTTTTTAAAAAATGGAAATTCAATGAAATAAAATTCTCATAATAAAAAAATCAAACTATAATAGTAATAGTATAAAATGGAAGTAAAAAAAATCATAGAAAGAAATTTGTATGACAAGAACTTTGGATCAAGCAATTACAAAATGTTAAAAGTAGTAAGAGAAAATACTTATAGATATTAAAAATAAATTTAAAACTCTCATTTCAAAGAAAATAATGACTTTAAAGTGATTGAAGGTGGAAAAAGAAAAGAAACAAAGCCTAAATATAATTTAGGAAGCCTTTTATGAGAATAAAATAATTTTTATGTGAATGAAATAATCAAATAGTTGTAAACTTACAAATATTAAAGATGAAAACTCTCATCTCATATAAAATGATGATTTTTAAGTAATTGAAGATGGAGAATAAAAAAAGCAAATTATAAATCTAATACAAAAAGATTTTTATGAGAATGAAATAAATAGATAGTTATTAATTCTAGTGATAGATAGAGATTTAAATTCAAATTTTTATTGAGAATTAATTTAATATTGTAATAATAAATATTTTTTATTTCATAAATTATTTTTCAAGTGAAAAAAATGATAAATTAATTGTGGCAAATTATGGAAATAACACTTGTTAGAATAGAGAGTAAAAAATATCATGGCTAATATATAATATATAAATATAGATAAACAGCTAGTTATTCATGCATTATAAGAATAAATATTTATTTTAATAATATAATATTATAATTATATGTTAATTATTTATATAGAAGATTAGATAAAAAATTAATATACAATTAACAACTCTAAGAAATATCTTATAAAATAAAATATTAAAATTTTATTATATGTATATTATTAAATAATTAAAATTAATATTATAAAATAATAAAATACTAAACCTAAAAATTATTTTATATAAATCAGATTATATAAAATAAATCTAAATTTTTTTCTTGTTTTTGAATACTCATAAGTTAAATCAAAGTTAAACTACTCCATATTGTTTTGAATATGTGTTACAATCTTAAAGAGAAAATCATTCATACTTATACAATCTTAAATCGTAAGCTTGTAAATGAATAACAATTACTTCTAATAGAAATTTTTTTTAAAAGTATAAGTATTTGCAAATAGTAATAATTACAAAACTTTTAGGAAAAATCTATGATGGAAGAAAGGAAAAAAACTCAAGGTAAAATAGGGGAAGCAAATTAGGAATGTTTGAAAAAAAAACTCTTGATAAATAGCTAAAAGAGTAAAATATTTGTGAAAAAAGATAATTAAAAGAGAAGTATTTTATAAAATAAAAATTGGGAGAAATTTAAGGAAAAAAAAGTTATCTCCCCACTCATTTAGCTTAATATTCAAGTTGATAATTCATTTTAAATTTATTTTACTAAAAATATTGATTTTAAAATCAAATATCACATTAATTAGACATCATTTTTTAAGATAGTTATCATCATTAATGTTAATATTCAATAACATAATTTATTGTAAAAATAGATTTTTTTGTAATGACAATAGATCTTTCATTTACTATATTAGTGTATCATAAAATAAACTTTCAAAATAATAATTTTATATTGTAGATAATTCATAAATATAATCCATAAATTCTACCTACTTATTGAGTAAAATTTAATATTTTAATATAAAATATTTTTTATTTTAATTCAAATGGAAGAGAGGAATAGTTTTTAGCTAAAAAACACTAATAAAAGATTCATATTTAAGTATTTTCTAAAATTTATATTATAATAGAAATTAAGAAAAGAAAAAAAAAGCTCCTTCTAAATTTGAAAAAAAATCTTATAGACTCATAATAATATCATGGATAGCTGCTTTCTTAAAAACTATGATCAATTATGCATATGAAGCCATAAATTTATAAAAAAATGGCAACAAAATTTAAAAAATTGATATAATCATAAATAAAAAATAGTTTGATTAAAGTTTAATAAAAATATATTAAGATATTTAGGAAAATATTATAAAAAAATTAATTAATTAGATTATGAAATAAAAAAATAAACTTGTAATTACTATAGTAAGAATCTATCAAATGAAAATAAATCATTATAATATTTAGTGAAAAATATTGTAAAATATTGAATTCAAACTTTCTTAGAGAGAAGATGATATTGATAGAAATAGACTCAACACTTGATTTAAGTATTATTCAATAGCTGCAAGTAAGATTGTTCATTTGTATATGTGAGCAAATGGAGATTTTATTAAATACATATGAAGAGAAAGTACGTTCTAGATAAAAATTTGTAATTTTTAAATTGGATCTGAAACGAGATGAAGATAAAGATAAAAAGATCTTTATTTAAATCAAATGAAGATAAAAAAAATAAAAAATTTTCTAATAAAATTAAATGAAGATAGAGGTGAAATGACTTTCAAAATTTAAAATAAGAAATATTATTGAATTCATTTACAAATTTGTTAAGTTCAATTGCAAATTTGTAAAAATTTTCACAAATAGTAATTTCATATGGCATTTTTACTCCTCCCATAATTCCCTCCAAAATACAGAATTATCTTTTTTTGTTAAAAGGTATGTGAAATAATCAAAGAATTTACTTAATGCAATAAATCATGCAAAGAAAATGTATGCTTTTGTAGTTTTTATACATAAAAAATCCAATAAGCTAATGAAAATGGATTAAATTACAAATCTTTAAAAAAACATAGAAATCCAATGAAATAGAGTATTCATAACCAAAAATGGAGAATTAAATTAGAATAACAATAGTATAAAAAAAAGAAATACAGAAATCATAAAAAAGAATTTACATGATAAGAGCATTATTAAATGATTACAAAAAAGTTAAAAATAGTAAGATCCCATAAAAGAGAAAAAAGATTAAAATAAAAAAATTTATATTAGAAAAGATGAAAGTAAGAAATAAAGAGAAAAAAAACATAAATATAATTTGAAGAGTTTATTGAAGAGCTTTCTATGAAATTGGAATAATTTAATATTTATGAATTCCAATGATAGAAAATAATTTAAATTTAAATTTTTATTGAGAATTGATTTAATATTGGATGATAAATGAAAAGGAAATAATAGATTGACATGTGACAAATTATAAAATTTTTTTTTTAAGAATTATAAAATATCATGATTAATATATAATATAAAAATTTGGGTAAAAGTGTTTGGTCATACATTATATTCCTCATTTTTCTATATATTTAACCTATTATATTGTAATATATTGATAAAAATATTCTATATCAAAAATAAGATTTAAAAATAAATTTTAAATTTATTATATTTATTAAATTAAATTTTATAAATTTATCATATCATTTTATATATAATTAATAACTCTTAATTTATATTCATAATTTAATTTTAAATCTCACTATCACTAGATAAAGGTTAATCTCATCTTTGGCCTCTATTAGTGCTTCCTCTTCTTTTGTGACTTTCAAGTTTCTTCTGTTACTTTTTATGTAGGGATGGCAAAATTGTCCAAACCCGTCGAGTCTTATCCGATTTAGCGGGTATTGGACCCAATGGGTCTAATCCAATTGGAACCATTCCATACTAATTTGGGTTTAGGTCTAATCCTGTCAGATCCAATTTATTTTTGGGTCCAAATGAAGACCCAATTTGAGTTGTTTCCCTTCTACTTCCGTCACTTGTGTAGCAAAAAATTTTAGGGATTTCATTCTTAAATCTACTAGGGAGCATCAATTCTCTTGCTTCACCATCTCTTCCTAAAATGTTTTTTCCTCTCTTGCATCAGACCTTCATATCTCAGGATTTTTTTATTGCAAATCATTGAAATCTTCATTTCAAGCTTCGTTGGGATTATATTATGAGTACAAAGAAGAAGCCGTTGCCTCTACTCTGATCGTGAACTTGTGTGAGCGTTAATTTACTGGGATTATATTACAAGTATCCTAGCTGCTTTGGTGAATCTTGTGAGTGCCCATTTCTTTCCTTCCTCTATTTTTTTTTTAAATTTTGTTTCCTCACTGCCTTGTGTCCTTGCTAGTTATTTATTTGTTAGCATATTGATCTCTTGATTGTTCTCTTGGTTTGAATGACTATTTTTCTACAAAGTTTCTGACTTATGGTGATTAATATTTTTGGGTACTTGATTTTGTTCTTGCGGTAATACTGATCTATTATTTGTCATTATAATTTTATCTGCAAAAAACAAGGTTGCAATATATTAATGAAATTTTTATATTGTTGATTTGCTTATGGCTGGTATATTATACTAGTGAATTAGCTTCCTTTTCCTGTTTTCTCTCCCCTTTTCATAAGAAAATTCATATACTAATGTTAAGGTTCGCATCTTAAATCATGAACCGTGTACACGGTTGTTATACTATAATACAATTGCATTGCAGGATTTGATGAGGTTTTTCCCTTATTGGTTCTTTTGCTTCATCAAATGACTTTCTAAATATTTAGTTCTATTTTTTAACATCAAAGTTAGGCAAGTTCCTGTTAAAACTCGCATATTTTGGTCTGTTTTCTTTATCTTTCTATCTGAGGAATGATTTGAGATACACTAACAATATCAGGAGAATGCAATGTACTGTTGTTCTTAAATATGCATTGCAGATGGCTATTATAAGAATGCTAGCAAAATGCAAACTTTTAGGAGAGGGATGTGTACCTAAGTCATAGGAAAGCGAAGAAAACATAGGAGCTAAAGGCTAATGTTAGTGTAGATTCTTTTCTCAAAAGAGACCATACCATTAAAGTTAAAAGTAATGGTATTGCTATCAAAAAATTACACATTAGTCGTAGGAAAGTATTTTCAATTTCTTATGATAAACTTTATTATTTGTTTTTCATTTCAAGGACTTGATAGTTAAAAATTTGGGGATTTTCAATTGATTTCTGATGCAATGCGATTTTGCAGTTCGAGCTCCCTTCCCTAGCATTATTTTCATTTTTATCGTTTTTCCTTTTGTTTGTTTTCTCCTTCCAATGTTCCAGTATATTAGATTATTGGTTTTTTTATCATTGTCTATTGTGCACATCATATGCCTGTTGTCTTCTTCTTTGTTCTCCGGCCTTGGTATGTCTATTGTCCTCTGTTGTTTATTTCTAGATGCATACATTTTGTCATGAATATTTAGTTTTCTTATCTTTATTTTTGTTATAGTTATTTGGTTCAGTGGTTTCAAATCTTCTTTGCTGAATTGAAGTGTATTTATCTGTTGATTTTATGTATCTATTTATGTTTAGTCCATCTTTGATCTACAATCCAAGGTTGATGCTTTGTTTCAGCCATAAAACCTCTTTCTGTTTATCATAAGAGTTTTTCTAGCACTATCATAGAAAGCGAGGTATTATTTTTTGGAGACTTTGTCTGTGATCTTTCCATTTAGTTCATTCTCTGCATATTTGTTGCTGGCTCATTTCATGGCTAACAGTTTTGTTTGAAATGAGATGCTGATAAGTAAAGCAAGTCATCCCATTTTTGAGTTTCTTTTTGGTTTCTTTTCTCTTACAGGGAAGTTTTTGCTTTCTCCCTCTGTCTTTTCTTTTTCTTCTGTGTGTGTTGCGATTTGACAATGGAATAAGAGAGGAATATAAAATGTTTGTGTTGTTCATGTTTGCATGCTTCTTTCTTTTTATACATGCGGTTTTCTATGGTCTTTGCAAAACTTTTGTTCATGCCCTTAAACACATCCAAAACACACGTTCTATAATTTTTCATATTTGAAGACTGCCCAAACCTGATACGGATAAAGGGATGAAACAAGATGCCTTCACACTGAGGAACTTACACCCTCATTACATTGCCTAGTTTATGGCCAATCCTAATTGCATTTTCTTCCTGGAAAAATGTTTTATCAAGCCATATGGAACTCATACCATTATATGGAATGAGTTCCATCTAGATGATTGTTTAGGAGAACAGCTAGTATCTGTAATTTTTAAAATTATGAATGGCAGTAAAAAGAAAGTAACAATTGGAAATGGTAAATCCAAATCCAAACGGAAGTTACCGCTGCTAATGTGAGAGGAGAACAACTTACTATCTTTTTGAAAATATGTACATAAAATCCTCCCTCACCAATCAAATGGATTCAATCTCTGTTTTCCACACTCTGAAGATGCTGTCTCCCTCTCAGGGCAACCAAATAGATCCATTGATTTTGATATCACTATCGTTTTCATCTCTGTGTTTGCACAGTTTCAATATATTCAGCTGATTCAAGATTCTAAGTTTCTCTACTTGAAATAGCAGGCATTGAAACTTTGTTTTCTTCTTTAACCAAAAGAAGAAAAAAACGAAAACTTTGGTCTCTTCTTTAACCAAAACACGTGAACACACCACTCGTTTTCAATTATATGAGTGACCTGACATGAATGATTGTTAGCATACTATGTTGGGATCATGAATTTTTACAGAAAGAAGCCACAAAATGCCAGAAACATAATTGTGTTTGCTGAATTAGTGCGAAAGTATACAGTTGAAATAGACCCGACATGAATTTAATTATAACCTTTTCAAAAATAGGTGTCTGGACAGGGAGCAAAGCTACGTTGAGCGAGCCAACCCAAACTTAAAAGAAAATTAAAACCTTTTTTATAAATTTTTGAAATATGCATGTTTATCCTTTAAAATTTAATTTTTTTTATATAAACCCTTAATAAATTTTATTTCAACCTCTTCAATTTTCTTATTCTAACTTCGCTTTTATGTCCGGATGCTTTTGAGTTTTTTTGTCTATGACTGCTCGTTCTTTTGTTATCTATTTAGCAGCTTGACATTTTCTTTTTCTATATTAGAGTTATATTGTATTCAGGGATTTAAATTGCGGTTGCGGTCGCGTCGCGATGCGGACGAATGCGGAAAAATACGGCCATAACGGTTTAAAATTGCGGAAAATCGTGGATGCGGTCTCTCCCCAAAACGCAATATTGCGGGTAATATTGCGGTCGCGGACCGTTTTTTAAATCCTAGATTGTATTATTTCTGATTATGTTTTCCTCTTTCATTTTATAAATTTATTTCTTTTTTTGTCAGATTTTGTAAATTTATTTCAACTCAACACAGGCACTTGTTGGACCCTGTGGCATGCTAAAATTTTAACGTGTTCTATGCTAGATCTTCTGCTTTTTGGGCTAACTTCAATTGAATCTTCTGGACTTGTAAAAATTGACTGAACAAGTTGCTCAATTTTTTCTCAAAACCAGTATTAGATTGATCCTATCTGGATCTACAGGCACCTTGTTTGAGGCTTTTTTGCATGTTAGATGTGATAGGAAGATTCACCGAATATTTAGAAATTACTTAGATCATAATAATATTAAAAGTTTCATTTCTCAAGAAATAAAAATAAAGTAGATTATTTAATTGCCATTTATCTCATAAATTGAAAGAAATAATTTTTTTAAGAAGTTTTACTTTTCATGAAAAATTATTTTTCCACCATTTCTAATGTAAATTTTTACTTCTTACGTTCTTTGCATATACAAAGACAAAATTACTGTTATTAAATTTAATTAATAATAACTAAAATTTATTAATACTTATTACAATAATATTAGAAATATAGTAGTTATTTTGTTAGTACTTTTTTAAAAAATTAAAATTTAACCAAATAAAATATAAAAATAACTTCTTCCAAAGTATTAATTTCTTATTATTAATCAAATAACTTTGAATATTTCTCAAGAAGTTCACAATCCTAAAAAGTTTAAATTCTTACAAAAACTTATCCTTTATGTGAATCAAATAACTTCTTACATTTTCTATGCTAAATCTCCGATCCTCTCATTAATTGGCCATTCCCTCAAAACAGCTACAAGGCACTTAAGATCAAAAAAGAAAAGCTTATCTAGTAATTAGTTAATTATATTAATAATTAATTAATAGCTAATTATATTAATATTAGTTGATTTGATCAATTAATAATATTATTTATTTGCACAAAAATATTTAGATAAAATTATTAGCTATTTCCTATTAATTATTTATATATAAAATAATATATAAAGATATGAGTATATTTTGGTATTTATTCAAATATATTATTTAATGTAAAGTTTTTTAATTTTCATATATTATTTATTAAATTAAATTATTTAAAATATATAGTATTGTAATTTATTATTTATTAGATTACTCTTCAAAAAATAAATTATTATAATTTATTATGCTTGTTAATTTTTTTTTTCAAAAATAAATATATTTAAGCATCCATTTTCATCTTTGCATTATTTTATATTAAGTTTTGAATATACCATTTATACATATTATAATGCACATTTTTTTGAAAAGAACATAACTTAATAAAAATAATTTTTTATAATATTTTATACTTTGAATGATCCTTTTTTTTATTAAAGTGATGTTTTAAAATTTAAATCAATAAATGAGAAATTGGAAAAACTATTAAATCTTATTAATTTTTCACTTTTAATGTAAAAATAATTTAAATTTATTATATAATTATATAATATATTATTTTTAACATATTATAATATTCGCTTTGCTATTAATGTATATTAATCTTATAATGTAAATTTAATTAATAAAAAGTTAAATAATTATTCATTATTTACGAAAAAACTATAAAGTTTTAATATATATTAAATTGGTATGTGTGTGTGTAGTTAAAATTGTTTTGTAGTTTAACAGTTGAGCTGATTCTTATACATTGTAAGGTTTGTGTCAACAAATTCTAATATATATGTTGATAACTTCCCGGAATCCCAACAGTGTCACAATAAAATTTAAAGAGCAATATATGAATAAAATAAGTAGAACAGACAAATTAAGGTTAATTAATTAACCTGATTTGAGAATATCCATTATACCTGCTCAAACAATTTGCAAATCATTCCAACTTAAATCTCTAATCAAACATCTTTGATCACCCACTAATGATCCAAAAGAATATATATAAAATTTGTGAAAGGGATTCACTCCCTTCATTAAAACCTTATTACACATTCTCTGAAGAGACAAATCCTTTTTCTACACTCTATAGGAAAACTACAGCCTGCCTTATAATATTTTTAGAGGTAAAAAATTCTTTTATAAAATTAATTAACTAAATTGGGTCAAGAATCTTATTCATCATAAAATTTATATCTAATTAACATATATTAGGCTTAAATACCTATATATAAAATCACAACTAATAGTCATGTATATTTTGAGTATTTTAACATTAATAAATTATTTATAAATTAATACAAGATCCAAAATATAAAATTTTCTATAGTATGAAGTTCAAATTATTATGATATAATTGAATTGTTTAATAGCTTAATGGTTGAGCTTATTCTTATATATTGTAAGGTTTGAAGTTCAACTTTTTTATTTAAGATTTTAAATAAAATAATGAATATATATAATTATACAATTTGAAATAATTTTATCTTTTTACATACTATTTATAAATCAATTGCAGAGTTTCCAAACTTTTTTCAAATTGATTGATTAGGGATCAATCAACTAATTAAATGAATTATTTATGAAGCAATTGAAACAATAGTTTATCTTAATCAATTAACTAAAAACTCTTCAACTTAGCCGTTTGTCAAATATTCCAGAAGACTTTGTCTTGGACACAGCATGTATCTAGTATTGTTTCAAGTACACATTTTGTGTTGATTATGAATCGAAAGATATGAGGCATTCTTCTTGTGATTTTAGTTATTGAATGATAGATATCTATTAAAATATCTTGCATTTGAACTTATCCAGGAGATCATAATAACGCTAGACGTTGACCTTCCATGGCGAAAAATGCATCGAGAAATGGTTTGTAGGGATTATTTTATTTAATCATAAATTATTAAAATAATAAAAAATGATTACTATGTTGAATATTAAATAAAATATGTTTAGTAGATAACTTCTTTTTTCTTAAAGAAGAAGTTATTTTCCTCTATTATTATAATTGTACGAATTATTTTTTTTAATCACAAGGTATAAAAATATAAGATATTCCTTCACTTATGTACAAAGAAATCAAATTTTCTTACAAAAATTATTTTTCAAGAAACCAACAGAGCATAAAGGTGTGTTTAAATATATTTTTATTTTTGTATTTTTCAAAATAATTTTTAAATTGAAGAAAACAAATAATAAAGAGTGACCAATATTGCAAACAAAGAAGTATTTTATTTAATCACAAAACTTATATTAAGAATAAGAAAATTTTTGAAAATATAAAAAAAGTTATCTTTATTTTTCTATTTTTAAGTTATATATTCAAAATTATAATTTTTTAAAATAGATTCTAAAAGTAAATTGTTAAATATATTTTTTATTTTTAAAAATAAAATTATTTTTTAAAAACAAGAAACAAACAAAATCTAAGACTCTATTTGTTTCATTAAAAAGCATTTCTTGTAAAAAATATTATTTGCATGTATATTAATAATGAAATAACATACTATTTATTTTTGTAGTTAAGGAAATAATATCTAAAGTTATAATAATATAAGAAAGTAAATTCTTTTTTTTAAAAAAATATAAGTTACTTTTTTTCAAACTCTTTTCATTTAATATTAAATAAATAAATTATTTTCTCTCATGTTAATATTTCATACCTATGACTCTACATTGGCTCTCAATTTTAATATTTGTTTTCTTTCATATTGATTAAAAGATTTCAATACCCTATGCTTAAAGTATCTTATAACTCTACCTTATCTCTCAATTTTTATCTGCTACCATATTAGAGGCATCGGACAATAAATTCTTTTTAGTTTGAACCGTAAGCAATAGAGTTGTACATCTTTATGGTTTTGTTTCGTAGGCCCAATCTCTATGAAAACCCCATATGGATAATTCTTATATTAATTTTCTCAACTAATTGATTTTTTTACACTATGAAACTAATATAATTGAATTTTGTGTTTATTTAATTTTTAATTATTTCAAGATGCGGCAATGATATTTCATTGGGTATGTAAAAAGATTATAAAATATTAAATAAAATTATAAAAATTCATTCATAAATGTTGTAACATATAAATTATTTAGAATTTTATAAAAAAATTAAAATAAAAGTTTATGAAATTTTAAAATTTAATTAATTTAATGCATATTTTTAAACTTGCATAAATATTTTATTATGAAAATTTTAGATAATAAAATCAAAGCAAATAGTAAGCAAGCAGTATTGGTACAATTATATTATATATATAATATAAATAAAAATATAAAATTATTTTTATAATTATTATAACACCCAAATTATTTAGAATTTTATTAAAAATTATAATAAAAATTTATAAAAAATTGCAAAAACATAATTAAATTAATGAAATTCATATGTGTGGATACTTTTTTTAGAAACGTAGAAAGGATTGTGAAAGTTAGGATGATAAAATTAAAATAAACAGTAAATAAATAGCAATATTAGAATAATTATATTATATGTATAGTGTCAGTAAGTGCATGATAATATTTTTTTAAATAATAAAATTACAGTTAGACATAAGGTAAAAAGTTATTTTATAAGCTATGTAAACTTTTTGTTTGAAATAAACATATACTTCAAAAAAGTACTTTTAAAGTGAACTTATATATGGGCTAGGTCGGGTGACTCGCCGACCTAGAAGACTGAATCCAAAAAAAAAAATTATAAAGTTTGAATTTTTTTATGTCTTGAATATATTATTAAACTTATTTTTAATAATATATTTATATATTAAAAAATAATTATATATAATCATTTTTAATGAAAAAATGTTTTATTTAATATAATTGAATATTTTATATATTTTATTATCTTTTTAAATACATATTTTTATATAAAAATTTATTTTTTATTTAAAATAATAATAAAATTAAAAATAATCAAGCTTTCAAATTAAGCGTCAGACTATATATAAATTCAATTGGATCGGGTTCAAGCGTAGACTATTTTATTTTATACAATTATGCTTAAAAAGTCGGACCTAAAATTCAATGATCGGATTATATATACTTTTATGTTAATATATAAGGTAATAAAAAAATGCTCATTTTTAGCAAGAAGAAAGATAAAAATTTAATTAAAGTATAAAATATTTATAATTAATTAATTATAAAATAATCACAATCTTACACCTTATATTTATAAATCTACCTTTTTTATAAAGCTTATTTTTATTAGATAAGTATTTTTTTATTATGACTATAAATATTTTAACATTTTTAGGAGTTAGAATGCATAATAACATAACTTTATAAGAAGAAACATGGAGCTTTGGGGGTCGAGGCTCCTCCTAACCTCCCTTAGCTCTAGCTCTGCAACTATAGACGTCATACAATGTTTTATCGTGTGTTCTTTCATATATCAAATTTATCTATGCAATAAGTATTTAATAACTCACATTAAATTTTATATTTTTTTGATAAGAAATATTCAATTCAATAATTTATAATTCATTGACAAAATTAATTTATTCATACATTAAATTTTATTTAATGCATAATAAAACGCACCATTTGTTCTCAGACTAACTTTAGTTTAAGTAAATGGAATTTGACTTTGGGTTCAGTTCAACCTGTTTCGGTTGATTGGTTCAGTTAAAAGATGGAATCAGACTATTTATAATTTTTTATATGTTTCATTTTACTAAATTATAATCAATTACTAACTATAATAATGGCTAATAAAATTATATAAAATTTATAAACTATAATAAAAATTTGAAGCGTATTATCAACTTTTCAAAAATTATAGTATATAATAATAACGATAATATAATAATAATGATAATTGTGGATAAAGTAAAACTGAATCGATAATGATAATTAAGAAGGTAAGTGATGATAGCAATGTTTGGCTGTGGTTATAGTAAAGGTTGTGGTTCCTTGATGGCAAAAGAACCAATTTACAGTTTTTTTGAAAACTTTTTTCCATTCTACTGTTCTTTTGAAACATTTTACCAAAATACGCACGATGTAAGAAAGACGCCAAATGATTCAATGCCTTCGGTATAGTGCTCGAGGGCGCCAAATTGAATGGCGCCCTTGCTCTTCTTCTTTGCATGCTTCTCTGGGGAGAGATACCAGACGATTCAACGCATTTGGTATGGCGCTCAAGGGGCGCCCTCGCTTTGCTTCTCAATGAAATTCCCGAGAACCGATTCTTTGCCATCCATTGTTTGAACTCTGATCTCCCCATCCTGATAATGAAAAAGGAACGGACTTTCCTCTTTTTCGCATTTGCCCTCCTCTTTTCATCTCTCTCGCTCTTTCTTCATCTCATGATACTTGTCACATCTTTCCATACAATCTTCTTTCTCAGTCTTGCTATATTGTTGCTGTTGTTTGCACTGGTGTTTACATGTTTGTAGCTTGGGGTCTTCCTTTGGTTCTTCGGAACTACCCAGAGCTAGGTTTGTGGAGAAGGCAAGGAAGAAGAAAAGGAAGATAGCAAAAGAGAGCTTAGTTTTGATGGCCATTGTTAGGCTGAGAAGATCAGGACAACTTTTTCCCTTGGTACGCTCTTTCTTGAAAAGGAAGTGGAAGTATGTTTATATGGCATGGCCAGTGCAAGGTAAGAGATGGGATGAGAATAGGGAGTGGAAGAAGAGCATGCATAAGGACAGGTGGCTAATTTCATGTCCCTTGTGAGAGAAGGCAATAACGCCATCCAAGTTGGCGCCTTCTGCATAGCACAAAAAATAATGGAGAGACGTCATTCAAGTTGGTGCCTTCAAATTTATCCCATTCTACTGAGGACGCCAGACTGCATAGCGCCTTTTATCCTGGTGCGTATTTTGATAATAAGTTTGGAAACAATAGTAGACCGGAAATAAGTTTTTAGAAAAACAGCAAACTGATACTTTAGCCTTCCTTAATATGGGGTAGAATTTGTAATGAGCAGTCGTGAATTTATTACGGTTATGATGTGTGGTTGTGAAGCACTCTCATTTTCTTTCATTAGTATTATAAATTTATAACCACCGATTTTTCTTTGTTAGTCGACTTATATTTATGACCACGACCTTTCTTATAAGATTTTATTATGTAACATATTATATATATATATATATATATATATATATATGATGTTCTTATATTTGATTATATTATATAGTTATATAAGAAGTTTATGACTAAGTATTCTATTTTAAAATTTCAATTAATCAATTTTAATAATATAAAAAACATTTTGAAAATTTTAATAAATTTGAATTTGATTTTCCCATCAGATCTTTGTACGAATTTTTTTTAAGAGCAAATATTTCTTTTATTAAATATGACTTGAGTGATTTAATATTACAATCTTCTCTTATCATTTCATATATATATATATATATATATATATATATATATATATATTCGTATAAAAAGTATATAATTTTTATAAAATAGGAATTCATTAAGAATAAATATATATTATATGTTGTCCTTTTATATTAAAGTATGAATTCATTAAAGCAAATATATATATATATCTCAATATTATATGTTGCACTTTTGGAAAAGAAAAACCTTTTTGAATCAAAATCTTCTTTATTTATGATTCACAAATAATAAATGAGAAATAAAATAAATTATAAGAATTTTCATTTGCTTAATTTTTATTTAGGATATGTTAGAAAATACTAATTCAATGCTTAATTGAAGAAATTCAGACCTAAAATTATATTTTATTTTATATATTTGATTTGTTCATACTAAATATTAAATTAAGTAAAAATTCATTCGTTTCGTGTTTGAAAGCACTAATTCGACACTTAATTCGATAAATTCATGCTTAGACTTTATTTGTTTAATTTATTAGGAAAAAATATTAAATTTAGTAAGAATCCAATTAATTCATTCAATGGCAATTATCTGACTGAATACCTTCAGGAACTATTTTTGTTTTGACAAAATTTTATTGGTTACAAATATTCAATATTATCTTTATTTTTTTATAATAATTAGAATTATCACATCATTTCTGTAGGTTGGATATAGAAATTTTAAAAACATGATAAAGATAATTTTCAAATTTATTCTTAATGAATTTGACACTTAAAATTTAATATTTAATTTAAAGGCAAAATATTTCAATGTTATCAAACACATTATAATCTATCATAGTTTTGTTTTGGAAAAATATAATAATTATTTATATAAATAAAATTTTAATTTAAATAATTGTATTGGATGCGATACAATATAATACCAAAGTTTTAAAAAGCCCTGCGTGGTTCGGTCAGTTCAATTAGTAAGATTGAATGAAGTGTTAAACGGTTCTGAACAAACCTTTAATCGGGATTTAGAATCGGTCTAGATTGAATCAGGCCAAACCCAGGGAACCAACAAGAACCAATAACCAAATTAATTTAATAACTTAAAGATTTAAATATTACATATTCAATTAGGTTCGACATTATGATATTTATGTGATTATTCATAATGCATTACATATACATATATTTGAGGTTTATGAAAGTAAATTTAAGGTTTATTTTTTGTATAAATAAAAACCTTATGAATCGAATACGGGACATTATGTTTTACTATATTAGACGTTTTTAATGTCAGTCTCCCTATCAATTATTCTCTCTACTGCTATGTTAGTTGTAATTGCAATATTGATTTGTATTTAAAAATATAATAATAAACTTATAATAAATAAATAATTTTTATATATAATATATAATTTGTTATATAAAAAAGTAAAATAATTGATTCAATCATCTAATTTAATTGATTGAATCAATCTAACCTTAAACCCTTGATCACTAACTGATTTAGATATAAAAACATTGTATAGTACAACATTATACAAATAAAAGAGTAAGTAAAAGAACAAGAGAAGAAGAGCAAGATGAGATTTATTCATAATAGTGTACGATGTTAATTTCTTTAACTTTTTGCAATGTTTATTTTAGGAAAAAAATGTGAAATTACTAACAATTTTATGTCATTTAAATTAATGCCAAAATAAATTAGACGGTGTAAGTCTAGTGCAATTATACACTATTTTTTTTAAATTATGAGAGTATTAATTCAATTTATGTATATATATATATATATATATATATATATATATATATATATATATATATATATATATATATATAGTTTTAAGTCAAAATTTACATATTATAAAGAATAAGGCTTTTAAAATAATATTAAATGCTATTATACCACTAAAATACCAATTACACTCCTTTTGTTGATCATGTTTTAAATTGAGATCCTCTTATTTCCATTTAAAAAAAAAAACTGAGTACCATAATTTGCTTTATTTTAAAATTACAATATACAAAACAATTTGAATCACTGATTATGCAGTCAGAGGAATTGTACTTTAGCCACTTATGCCATACCTGTTTTTTTTTTTTTTCTAATAATGGTTGCAAGGAGATTTAAAACTTACGATTTGATGCAAAAATATTAAATTTCTCGTGACTAATTCCCCCCTAATGATTTTCTTTTAGAAAAAAAATGCAAAATACATCCTTTAACTTTAAAGTGATTAAATTTTATCACTTTTCTATTTTAAAAATTTAAAAATTACTTCCTTAAGTTTCAAAAAATTTGAATTTAACTTCTATTGTCAACTTAGTTAACTATTTCATCAAATTATATAATTTTTAATGAACTTTTTAATAGAAATCAAAATATTATACTATATTAATTTATTTTGACATTTTTTCACACTTAAAATTTTATACATTTAATTTAATTTTTATTAATTAAAAATATAAAATTGTTTAAAAAATAAAAAGATAAATTAAAATATAATAATATCATGATTTTTGTTTAAAAATATATAATTTGATGAAATGGTAAATTAAGTTAATGGTGAATATTAATTGCAAATTTTATGAAATTTAAGAGAGTGTTTTTAAAATTTCAAAGTAAAAAAAAAAAATTCAATCACTTCAAAATTAAAAAGGATATTTTCCACTTTTTTTTTCTTTTCCATTTGCACCATTTGAGATGGACCACCCATACTAATTTAGTTTATTTTGGGGCATTTTATATTGATGGGATATTTTTTGAAGTCATCACTAATGGGCTCATTGATTTAGTAGGATTAATCAACACTGAAGAGTTGGGCTTATGATGTCGGATTACAATTGGCGTTGCATGCAAAAAACTAGTCAACCAAACTTCCCAACACATCAAGTGAGTTTTACTGGACTGTAAAATGGATCGCGGATCGATCCAGTTCGTGAATTTCGATAAATTAAATAATTTAAAATTTAATTTATTTTTAATAAATTTATATGGATCGAATTATTTACTTAAAATAAAATATTGTAGATTTGTGAATCATATCGAATTATCCAAAATTTAATTCCTTTTTTTCCATAAATTTAAATAAATCGATTCATACAAATTAAAGTTTGTATGAACCGAACCATTCATTCGCTTTATAATCCTAATTTTTACGGCTATGGTTTTCTCCCTCATATTTTATTTACGAAATGCTCTAGATTGATAATGTTTAGGATGATTTTGAAATGCTATACATATAGTAGGTGAATGAATTAGGAGCCTGCAGAAAAAATAAAAATTACATGTCATCCTCTGTAATTTACTTATTTTTTTATTTTTGATAACTAAGGAAAGTATCATATTATCACTATTAAGGTAAGGGAAGGAGAATAATCGCAGAAATTCGAAGTTTTAAACCTACTTGATGATTATCCGGACATCACTTTTGTTGGCTATTTTTTCTGTTTTATTTTAGTATAGAGCCTACATAATATTTTTTTAAAAAAATATGTTCAGTTAAAACAATTTATATCTCAACTCACATTTCTCTTTCATTTTTTTTTCTTAATAATGGTAGGTCGTTTTCTTATTTAATTCATAAGCGGACAGCAGATATTTCTTCTCACTTTCTATTATGTCTCTATTTATTAGTTTTATAAGGTGAAGATAAATACTTTCTAGTTCGGTGAGAGACAAATAATAAATGCAAATTCATTTTTCATACATGAATGAGGAAATCAGAAGTCTGGTGTGATTCTTAAAGTAGTCTTAGTTAGATCCTTTCAGTTGAATAATATATGATAGTATATGACGATATCTGGCAGTTTTAACTTTTCTCCGTATTTCGAATCCTCAAACTTTTCATATATATGTTTAACATAGATTTAGCATTTTAATTAGCCTTACAAGAGTTCATTTGCTTTAATTGAGAAAAGTAAAATAATCAAATTAAAGGAAAATAAGAAAAGAGATCAAATTCTCTTGATTAATTTTGTTAACAATTGATACATTGAACAAAGTTTATTTATTTATTATTTAATTAATTATTATAATTATCATTTTACTAAATGTTACTATTATTAAAATTGATTCTATTATTTTTTATTATTTAATTATTATTAATATTTAATATTGTTATTTTATTAATATCGTTAGTTATTTTATTATTAACTATTTTATTTTCATTATTATAATTATTATGGCTATTATTTTAATTTCATTATTTATTTATTATTTTATAATAATAATAATTTTTATTATTATTATATCATTATTGATATTTATTGTTGTTTTATTAAACGTTTAGACTAGTCTCGATTTTGACAAATTTTTAAATATTTCAATTATAATATTTTTCTATCCATAGTTTTATTAAAGGAAAATTATTGATTTTAACGTTTATTTATTTTTTGGATGCATATATATTAAAATTTTAATTTAATTTTTAAAATATTAAAAATTATAAAATGTAACAACAAATTTTTGTGTATTACATAAGATTAAATAAAAATGTTATCCTGGAAAGATACAAAGTTTTTCCTCTATTTGTAGCAGATTAGCAGTCATTTTCTTTCCTCCACATAAACAATATAAACAAAAGACAATTGCAACAAAATATTGGATACTCTGAGCAATCAACTAGTCAATATATACATTTTAATTAAACATTCAATATAATTTATGAATAGGCAACTTCAAATTACAACCACAATTGACACGAAGGAATTCCACGACAATATAATATAAAGAAATAAAGAAGTTCCTTTTGTCCCCTTTATCCACAGAATGATTCTAAAGCCAATGTACTGGATAGCTTATGTCAAAAGTAATTAATGTAATAATTCATTTTCTAAGTAAAGAAACCCATTAGTGCCGATGAACTTGCGAAGTAATTTCTTAAAAGAAGAATGATGAGTCACATTCTCCTCATTCTCCTTTTTGACATGAATTTTGCAACTTTGAATTATTGTGTAAATTTCATGTTATCGCGTTATCTCAAAAGTAAAGTAAAAAAATAAAAATAAAAACTAAAAGAAATCCTTTTTTATTATTTTCAAAAGAATTTTTTTTATATAAATCATTTAGTATTCAGCAAACTTTATTAAATCATTAACTAATTTGAATTCCAATCAAATCATATATTTAATGGAAGAGAAAGTTTCCTTTATTCCATTGACAAAATTTGAATTTAAAAATATTGTTTAAAGGATACCAAATTTTTTAGCACCCAGATCGAAGGTGGTCGGTAAAAAGAGTACTTTTCAAGTTAGTCCGCTCTTGCATTATTTCAATTAGATGATGAAGCACACTCAATTCTCCACACTTTGCGTGAGTCTGAATTTACTTTGTCTTGTAACAACTTTGTGGATTGGTCACGTGTCAGAAGGTGGTGGTTGAATGTTTAAATTTTTGTGTATTCACTATCGGTTGTAGATAGACAGTTTGCGATTTTGAAGGTCGAGCTTTTTCTAAACAAAAGACAATTGCAGCAAAATATTGACAAGATTTCAATGCAATCCAACGAGAAAAAGTTTAAATAATTAGCATGTCGTCACATTTTCTTACCGATGATACTACCAGGGCCCGCATTGGAGCCAGGTGGCAAGGTGGAAGCTGGCTAGTCATTTATCGCCCCTTCTCCCATGTTCTATTATTAGAAGACAAATTGTCCCATGTTCTGATCTGACGTGAAACTTGCCTTATCCCTTGCGCGGAGGGCAAAAAAATTTTATCCGAATTATAAAGAATGATAAAAATAAAAAAAATTAATATTAATTAATACTACTAACATAATTGTTAAAATAAATGTAACTCAATACTAACATTTTAATTTATTCATCATCAACAATTATTTTAGAATAAAAATATATCAGATCCTTTTGAACATGAACCTAAAGGTCTACTTTAAAGAAAAAAGAAAAAAAAATTACCATTGTCCTTTATCAAACCCTTGCTATATTGGCAAAAGCGCAATCCTCATGGAAAAATTTTGAAGCGTAGCAGTATTAAAGTTAAACCAATTAATATATCTGGAGAAATGGTTGTTTTAACCGTTAAAAAGTACCGAACTTGATTTTTTCTGATAGATAAGGAGATCCATAAAAATATAAGTTTTATCATATGTAAAGACAGAATGAATAGAAAATAAGTGTAAAATTACTGCTAATTATTCAGTGTTAAATTGTAAATTAACTCTGAGGCATCAGAATCCGGCAGCTGCATATTAAGTTAGCAAACTGGGCGAGCTAAATTGCAAGAGTCATCAGCCAGATAAACTACAAAGTAAAAGGCACCCTTCGCTCCCCATTTGACCCCATAGTTAGCAAAGGGGAAGGGCTATGATTTTCCGTTGAAAAAATCAGATTAAGAATTGACCTATTACATTCATCGTATTATCGATTATATGAATTTGAACAAATTAGTTAATCAAAAAATATATTAAAATAAAAATTATATTCCAATGGACAATCACAATTTATCTAAAGCAAGAAACTGAGGCTGTCGGATGCAGCCTGAAATAAAAATGAGGAAAGCCAGTAACGGTCAAATTGAATAAATCAGTATGCGCTAGACATTGCTCATGATTAACGTCAGAAATTTATAAACCAAAATAAGAAATATACGCAATTACAAAATTAGTCCTATATAAAATGTTAATAAAAAATAACAACTGAATTGTAATGCTAAGAGTTTGATCGAATTTAAATGTGAAAATGCTTGTTACTTTAAAAATAACAAATAGAGAATTTAGTTTAATAATGTTAATAATATAAAATAAGATTTTATTTTGTTAAAATTTAGAAGTATAATATTTGTAATTTAGTCTATTAATACTAAATGACAAATTTAATACTTTATTTAACGATGCTTCATCGAGATTATTTTAATGGGACTTGGAGATAATATTAAGGTTTTGTCCCGCAAGATAAGGTATGTAATATGTATTTACGTCAAATAAAATATTGAAAGTTGGGAAATTATATCTTACATTATTCGGTAGATCGTTACTAATAAGAAATCATTATATTTTTATGTTATACATTAATATATATACATAGGTGCATGTATATAATATTTTAGTCATTTTAATAATTTAATTATGTTAAAAATGAAAACCCATTAAGATTTTATTAGAAATGATAAAAAAATAATATTTTACTGGTTATATGTTCATTTTTTTTAAATTCAATTTATTTAAGTCAAATATGTGTAACTTTGAATCTATTATCATAATATTTCATTGATTACATATGGTTTATAATATCAGATTTTTTTTTTATTTTTATTTAATAATAAATAAAATTTCTTAGTAATTACACGTGAGTTTATAACTCTTAATTTCAATATTTATATATTTTTTTATAATTTTTTACATACCTTGAAAATTCCCTTAGGGATTTGTTGCTCCCAGAAGTATAAAGATGTGGTGAATTTTATCTCAAGTAGTAAGACATGAGGCCAAACAAGATTTTATCTATGATAATAAGGCATAAGACAATACAAGGTATAATTAAATATAATACTAATATTAAATCATTATTATTATAAAATGAATATAATTTATTATAATTAAATGTAATTAATATTTTATTTAATAAATATTTTTACATCATTTAATATCAACTAATTAAAATTAAATAATTACAATGAGTTTATCTTAGGCATTGATAATTATTTTTCTATTTATAGTTAAGATAAATATAATTTTTTCATTATAATTTTAAAATAAACATTATTATATAAATACATTTAATTAAATTAAGAAAATACTTATAAGTGGTCTACTTTGACCAATTAAAGTCATGTAAGTTGCAAATATTTTTTAATAGAAAGACATGTAAATAGATATAATTATTGAATTTGAAAAGACACAAATTTTTATCCCAAAAATCGCAACTTTTTATTTTAAAAATCATAACTTTACATTTAAAAAAGACACAACTTTTTATTAATAGATTTTTAAATAATTTTTAATTTATTAGATAATACAAAAAGTTAAAAAAATTCTCCACTTATTATCTAATAATAATAACACAACACTATGACAAAAAAAATTACTGGGTATTTGCATAATCATTGTCCAAGAGGTGGCCATGACTTAAATGTTTAAATTGAATATGAACCATAAAGATAACATATTCACATTTTTAATGATTCAAGACTTCGATAGCATATTTTTTAATATGGGCCTTACACTTATCCTAACTTAGCAAGTATATCTTGAATTTTACTAAATGAT
The DNA here is from genome assembly GCA_020226215.1 of Sindora glabra. Lineage (NCBI taxonomy): Eukaryota > Viridiplantae > Streptophyta > Magnoliopsida > Fabales > Fabaceae > Sindora > Sindora glabra. The sequence goes on along the minus strand of CM035226.1, from coordinate 13,903,640 downwards.
TCTTAAGAACCGGCATTTCACTTCCATACTTGTAAAGGTAGATTTATCAAAGGTGTCCACAATCACTTTAGCCTTCCATGCAAAACTATGAATCTATTAAGAATAAAAATTTAACTTTTCTCATTGTCAATATAACAATGCATTAACCAAATATAGGACTTTGATAAGAATAGATTCATCCCCATTACTCTTTAGATATTTAATGCACTAGAAATGTAATCTCTTTGTTAACATTTCTTGAATAATTTTAATTGACGTTACTTTGAAGCTCTCATGCACAAGATTTTTAATTAATAAATTCAAGATTTATAATTAACAACAATGTGATAAAGTATGATTTAACTAAAATTATTTCTTTTAGTTAGTAATAATCCCATATTGTGAAAATCATTTTATCTAATTATTATTCCTAGACCTTGGCTTTAAATTATAGCATGAGAAAGGAAAAATCAAAGAACACAAATATGTGATTAAAGATGAGATAGGTGATCAAATGTTTGTAATATGTGATTTTTAATTCACCAATTGTTGTCCCCTTCATCTCTAGTATCACCTTCATCAAAATTCCTAGAGACTATTAAGATGAAAAATTGTTATGAGATCTAGATTACTTCCATTGTAACTTTTCACTTTCTCTCTCTCTTGAGAGATTGTGTTTGCAAAACTAATGAGACAAAATGAGACTAAGGACAATAACTAGAGGTAAGGAACCTTTAAATAAATTAGCTTAGGTCATGTATTATACTTATCACAAGATCCATGTTCAACTAACCCATATTCAGGTCATAATACTATACAGGATCTATTTACATATTGTCACTTTATTTTTAGCCAATAAAATAACATTAACATTAATTGTTTTTTATTAAATTAATGTAAGGCCCACATTAAAATTTTTAACAATATCCCATTTGGGCTTACATTAATCTATAAATGATAACTACTTGGAAAGAATTAATATTAAGATGGTATTATATCACCCATATAATATGAAAAAAAAAATGAAAAAAATCAATTTTTTTCCTAATTTATAGTCTATTAAAATGAAAAAAAAAACTAAGTTGTTAGTGTTATAAGTGTTGGAGTAATAATAATAATAAAATCAATTTTCAACCTCGTCTTAATGGCTTAAACTTTTAGAGATAATCCGTGTTTAATAAAATATAAGAGTCACTTAAATTTAAAAAATAAAAAATTAATTCATGCTAACACTATTTTAAATATTAAATATATGCACAAGATAATGAATATTAATAATTTATCAGGAGATTGCTAATATTCATTCTTTTAATTGAAAAAAAATTATATTATCAATTTAATAATAAAATAATAAAAAATAATTCTATTAAAAATATAAACTTAAAATATTTAAATTAATTCTACTTATTTTTCTATCTTCATAATGAAAAATTTATTAATTAAACACGTTATTAATAATATCAAATTAGAATTAAAATTTTTTATTATTTTATTATAATTAAATTAGAATAATTACTTTTTTGCCCACCCAAACGATTAATAGTTATGACCCCTCTATCACTGAATCCCCACGACAAAAATTAACCTATTGTTTAGATGAGAAGAAAATGAGGAGGAAAAACGAAAAAAATTTTACATTTAAATTGGAAAGAAAATAGAATAGAAAAAATGTTTAAAAAATTTAATTATAAATTCAGTATTTAATATTTCTTTCCTTGTTCTTTTTTCTCCATCCAAACATAAGAGAGAAGAAAATTTGAAAAAAAAATTTCTTCAATTTTTGCTTATCATCTAAGCAAAGCTTAAAATGAACCACCTTTTTAGGTACATCAAACAATTTAGGTTCTATAAAAATATGACAAAGAGATAACTATGATGGGTTATTGATGCCGTGATGTTTCAATATATTATTAAATTTTATTATTAATATATTATATTTAATTTTAAAAAAATTTAATATATAATTAGATTTAATAATATATTAATAATTTCTCCATCACAATTGAATATTTAGATCTATCATAGGCAATGTTTACAATACACATCTTATGATACATCACTAATTTTAAATCGTTAAATTTCTTTTAATTTGTCTAGTACTGTGTATATCAATGAATCCAAATTTTTAAATTTAATAATGTATCACAGTAGTAGTGCATCAAAATCTCTATTCATAATAATTGAATTTGAATTTGTTATATTTCATAGAAAATATTTATGATGAATTTCGAAGAAGGAAAAATATAAAAAATTTTATTTAAAATTATATATTCTAATAAAAATAAATCCCATAATAATAATTATATTTTTATTATTCTAAAACAAGAGAATAACAGAACGGAAACGGGAGATTCTGGCCTCATAGTAATTATACGGGAGAGATTATAATATATCACTATTTAATTATTGATTACCTTTATTTTTTTTTTACTTTTTGAAAAATCAAATTTTGTACACTTGATAAATAGGGTGTAATAGAATTTTCCTAATTATATTCGTCACATGGATAAACTCAAGTTTTTATTTTTTAATCGTTACTTTGAAAACTTCCTGACAGTACAGTCAGCAATCCATTCAAATTCCATAAAGAAAAAAAGGCATTATGTAATTATGTAATTATATGGTAACCGGTAACGTCGTCTTTAGCCTCTGCTAGCCAGTTCTTTTCTTCCCCTCCTGCGATTTATATTACTTATAAATAACTTTGTGTACTTTCTTCAGTCTCCGATTCGAGCTTGGAATCTGCAGTCATGGCGGATAAGGTACGAGGATGTCATCTCCTTTCTTGATTTCCTGACATATTCATGAGCTTGATTTTTCTTTCTTATTTTAATATTATAAATTTATTTGAACTCAACAAAGTTCTCTTGTTGGGCCCCGTGATACGCTTGAATTTTGTGGTGTCCGCTTTCCTTGATCTTGTCTAGGAAGTGGCGAAGAAGGTTGAAATTCAGTGCCAAAAATGCATGAAGTGGGTGATCGAATACCCGCATCAGCTGATGCCGCTTCTGATTTGGCCAAGCATGTGCTTTTGTTATTGTTATTGGAGGCCATTCGTGTGTTACTGTGGCTGCCATCATAGGCAGCCATCGGCGTGTGACTGTGGCTGCCGTCGTCGGAGGTGTGATTGTTCCGGCGGAAGCATTTGTTATGGTTCTAAATAACCGGTCTTCATATCACATATTTGACTGATGCCACCGCTCATGGTGGCGTTACCGGATATCGGTGGGTAAATTGTAGAAGACCGCCTTATTATTGTCGCAGTTACAATAATGGTGATCCGAATTACTTGTACAAAGAATGGTGTTCCAGGTACTCAGTACGTAACAAAGGAAGTTAGGGATGTGTGAACTGTGATGTGAGGCAGTAAATTGAGTTTGTCTAGAAAGTATGTATGCAGACATAAAATTTTTACATTATCTTGTTTACCAAAAAAATAAATTTTTTACATTATCTTTATATTATTTATTAGCAGTTATTTTTTACTTTCTATTATAATAAATATCATTTTCACAACTCACAATATGTTAATTTGTTATTTTTTTAATGAATATTATATTGTAATGAATCACACTCACATAATCAATCTCTTAATAAATATTGTATCACAATGAATTATATTTGTGCAATCAATATAAGAGATTGAAACTTTCATTTATATATGACAAATATTAAATTGAGAAAAATTCCATGACTGCTTTTTCTTATTTATTATATTTTCATAATTTCTTTGATTTTTTATTTACTAAATTTTCTAATTTTTGTATGTTTTCTTTATCCCTTGAGTAATCTCCATGATTTTTTTCTTTATTTATTACATTTTTATAATTTTTCTGATTTCAATTACATATGATTTGCATAAATAATTTTAATTAAATTAAAATCTAGAAATTTTAATTAACAAATTGAATTATTCAAGCAGATACATAATTTGAATATTTAATTTTAATTGTTTTAATATAATTATTTGATCCTTAACATAAATAAAGTATTTATATGAAAATTTTCTAATTATTTGCTCCCCATTTATTTTTTATCTGTCATTAAGATAAATGTATAAAATTATAAAAGTAATTATTAACCATAATTTTAGGAGAAAAATAATAATTTTATTTTTTATTTTCTAAAATTATAGATAAATAATAAGAAAATTATCTAAAATAACAAATAAAATAGAATGGAGGAAGTTATACATAAGTTAGAATTAATTTTGATAAAATTCTAATTTTGTAAATAATATAATTTTCAAATTTATAAAATCTATAATTTAAAATTGAAATAGTTTTTAAGAAAAACCTGTATTTAATCATATACAACTATATATATCTATTATGATCTCTAAAATACAATAAGTAAAGAATGATTAAAAGTATTAATTTATAATAATAGAAATAATAATTCAAACATCACTATCAATATAATATTTAAAGAAGTGTACCAAAATTTATAATTTTATATAAGTGTAATTTCAACTCTTATTTTCAAATTCTCCTCTTCTTTAAAGATAATTGAAAAGATATATTTATGATAAATAGATCAGTAATATTTTTAAATTAATTTACATATAATATCACTTAATTAATTAATAAAAATATTTATAACTATATTAATTTATAATAAAGTGATTGATAATTTCAATATCATAACTTATATTTTATTGAAGGAAGTATTTTAAAACTTATGAATTATTCAATGGAAATATAATTTTATATTTTTCTTTTTAAATGATACTTGATCATATATAATTAATATAAAAATTATCAATTGATACATTTATTATAATAATAACTTTTTATTAAGTAAAATTGCAACTCATGTATTATATGGGTTATAATCTAGTATAGTATATATATATATGGCTCCACTCTTTTAATTATAAAAAAAAATTATATTTCAATTCAGTGACAATTAAAAAAAATAAAGGATATCTAAATTAATTTATCATCATCAATAATTTCTTCAATAATAAGGTTTTTGTTATGAAAATTAAAAAAAGAGTCAAATTAATTTAAATATTTTAAATTTTTATTTTTATTAAAATTATTTAAAAATTATTAAATTAATAATATGATTTTTTATTCGATTACAAGAGTACAAGTTAGCAATTCCTTATATATATACATATATATTTTATTATGTATGTGCGAGGGAGGTTAACAACTCTACATTTTTATTTGCACAAAAAATATATTATAATATAATACAATGATAAAAATATTGATTTAAAATATATAAATTAGTTTTATTAATTTTTCTTATTTTAATAATAGGTATATTTATTAAATTAAAAAATTAATAGAGATAATAAATTAATTATAAATTTTTTATTATTTTATTTTCTAAAAAATAATCGCATAGTTTCTTCCACTAATCGGAAGAGTGCATACTTGTGGGGCAACTGGCCATAATTATTATTTTTTATTATTATTTGCCTCAATGTTAAGATTTGTTCAAATGTCTCATTTCTCCTCTAAACTTAATTAAGAACATCTATTTATTGTGTATTGTGTTAATTTATTTAAATTCTTTATTTCTTATTTGATTATTTAGGGTCTTGGTTGATATGGGTTTCTTGAGAAAAAGATAGCAATTTCCTTCCTTACAAAAGTAAATTAATAGGTATTTTTATAAAAAGGGATAGGATGATATGAAAAGTCCAAACAATATATGATATTACCAAATAATAAATAGAAGTATATTATATTAATTTTTTATTTATAATATCAATTCTGACATTATTATGCTCTTGTTTTGCAACACCTATAATGGGGGACCGAATGAAATTCATGCCACTGCCTACGTACTGTTAGGAGTGTGTGAAGTATTAGCCATGATGTGAAGCAATGAATTTAATTTGTATTAGAAATTATGTATGCAGACATGAATTTTTTACATTGTATATATACTGCTATCCTCCCCACTAGGTTATAGTCAATTTTCTGCTACAAACATGAAACATTTACTTTAGTTATTCGGCGGATACACACAAATATATATAATTTCTACTCTTTCAGTAAAAACAAAATACTACTAATTCAAATTTAATAATATATTATTTGAATAAATTAGTATAAATTTGTTTAAATTTATATTTGAATCAAACTTAAAATTATTTAAATCTAATGATATTCAATTAAATTTAAACTTATTTATTATTAATGAGTTTAAATTTTAATATATAAATATTAGAGTCGTTCGGTTTGCATCCGGAACCAGCACCTGCTTTCCAAAATCGCAGACTATGTAAAGTTTTGGTGAATAGGGTGCAGCTCTATACGCGAGAAACGATCCATTAAAAACTTTGTGATTTGTTCAATATAAAGAATTAATTTTTAATTATCAACACGGTGCATTCTTCGATTTAACCCAAAATTGCTGCATACCAGCAATACCAAGTGGAGACTAGTGAACAATTTCAAGGTGCCAACTACATTAGTGAGTCAATCAAGGTATCGTACCTATACTTTGTTGACATATGCCTTTAAAAATTTAACCACCAATAGTTGGTTGGCATTTTCCCTCTAAGGCTATATCAATAACAATGTCGTTGATGTAGACTTTTTGAATTTAAAAAATAAAAAATCTACACCAATAATTATATTCTTAGTATAATCCATTAGAAATTTGACTATCATCAATTAGCGGGTATTTTACAAGGTGACCTATACTAATGGCAAAATCATTGATGTAATCTTTTAAAAAAATTTAAAAAAAAATTCAGAAGTCTACATTAATGACTTTGTTATTGGTATAGGCCTACATAATTTGAATGATATATGTGCTTTTCATTAATTCTACAATGACAATAAAAAAAAAAAAAACTCTACACTAATGATCAAGTTTTGGTGTTGTTGGTATAGGGTTTCATTTTTAACACACTCATTGTGCCATTTTTCTCATCACATGAAGCTGAAATGAATCAAAAGCAAAGCAAAAGCAAGCAATTGAGAAAGAAAAGAGAGATTCCAAGGCTTCCAATGTGAGTTTTCTTCATTTTTCTTTATCATTTTTACTATATTTTCATCATTTTGTGTATTTTCTTATTTGTATCTTGTTAAATGTTCAAATTTTGTTACTTTTGGTATTGCTTAGTTGACATTGGTGTTTATTCAGTTTACTATTCCATTAAGATAAACCAAAGAAATTTAACACTATTTTATTTGAATATATAATTTATAGAATGATTAATATAAAGTTCTCTGTTATAGTTTGATGAAATTGTTACCTTGTCTAATTTGATATGTTTATTACTTTAAATTAATGATGGTATTGGTATAGTATATGAGTATGAATATACTTTTATGCATTATTATATTAATTGGTGAAATCATCTTTTTACATAATTTGTCATGTTTATTATTTTAAATATATGGTGAGTATGTTATAAGATAGGGTTGTGAAAATATTTCTGTTAGAAATTATAGGATGATATGAAACATATAATAATTTAAGTAAATAATTTAAATTTTTGAGAAAATTTGTTATATCAATATTTAAGTATAATTAAAAATAAAAAAAGCAAATGAAATTATTTATAAACATGTTTTACTAAATAATGAAGGAGTGAAAAATTTGTAATCATTTATTAAAAATTAAAAATAAACATATTAATCAATTAATAAAATTGTATTGCTTAATAATATAGCGGGAAATAATTTATAATAACTTAATATGAGAAGAAATTAAAAAAATTACATTTTAATTTGTTAAAATATGTAGAAAAACAAAGTACATAAATTAATGATGACGTAAAAACAAGCATAATGTGATAACTAAAATGTAATTTTTTGATGATGTGAAATATATAACAATTTAAGTTAATAATTTCAAATCTTAATAAAATAAGTGATGTCATTACATAAAGAATTAAATGTGTAAAAATGTTTATATATTAATAAATATGTATTAGTAACTATTGAAGAATAAAATGATTCATAATAATTTAATGTTGTAAGTAATTTAAATACTAATATTAAAATGTTAATACATAGAAAATCAAACTAATTAAATAATGATGACATATAAATTTTGAAAATTCAAGCAAGTAAAATGTAAACTTTTTTATGATACAAAATATATAATAATGTAAGGTAATAATTTAGAATTTGATCACGACAAAATAAGTTATGCCAATTCTTAACAAAATAAATAAACATATAAAAATATTAACTTATTAATAAATGTATAGTACTATGAATAATTTTATTAAATTGTTAAATTATATAAAATAAAAGTAAAAAATGATGTGATTTATGAAAAATAAACATTAAAAAATTACATCTTCTCTAATAGAATGGAGAGGTAAACAATTAAGACTTTAGTCATTGGCACAAAAAAACTATTATTAACCTTAAGTAGAATGGTGGATACTACAAGTTATGTAGGGATTTTATATAATTTTATTATATATTTAAAATTATTATAATTGTTAAATTATAGTAATTATAAATATCAATGCACTTGTACTATAATTTTATACCCGTTCAAAGGTTTGCTGATTTTTATAATTAGATTTTAAAATTATAAAAATAAGTTAAGATTTTAAATTATATATTACATTTTATATAAAAATATAATAAATAAATTATAATCAAATTATTCATGAATTAAACAAATCGAATAATAAAGATTAAATCGAATTGAACAACCAACCAAACTATACAGTTCAAGTATTACTCCTAATTGTATCAATGTCAATTAGTAACGGATGTGAGATATTGCTATATACAATAGTCATGCTGTGCATATGAAGCTACGTACTCGTGTTTTGTTTATCTTGTTTTATGTCGGCCGCAAAATGGTTAAGATTTTTTTTTCCGCTTTATCTATTGGTTGAGGTTATAATGAGTACATATTATTTTTTATAATAAAAATCCTTTTTCTCACTCTTCTATTTATGCATAATTTTTAAAGATGGTGCTTTTATAGCAAAATAACATGATTATTTATATTATTTTATCAAAAAATATCTTTGTAAAAAAATTATTTGCATATATAAATAAATGGATTGTATATTACTTATATTGGTAATAAAAATGGTATATAAAAATATGATAATAGAGGAAAATATTTTTTTAAAATTTAAAAATTATCTTTCCCTAACTCTTTTTATTTAATATTAAATAAATAAAATACACTACAAGAAAAAGAAGTAACAACAATGATACCTTTAGTGACAATAAAATTTCAGTTATCGGTAAAAGTTTTTCCGATGACAACGTCGTCGGTGAAGTGCAAAAAAAATTTGGCAAAAAAATAAAGGCATTAGCGATGACAATTGTCGTTGCTAAAGAGCTGAAAAAAATTTTAGCAAAAAATTGACCTTCAGCAGTGACTTTTGTCATCCCTGAAAGGTAAAGCCTTCACTGACAACAAACGTCGTCGCTAAACGTCTACCTCGAAAATTGGGAAGACCTTTAGCGACGATAAATATTGTCACTGAAAGGCTTAGGGTTTAGACTTTAGGTCGTTTAGCCTACAGTGACGACATATGTCGTCACTAAAGGTCTTCTGCAATTTTTGAGGTAGACCTTCAGCGATGACATTTGTCGTCAATGAAGGCTTTACATTTTAGTGATGACAAAAGTTGCCATTGAAGGTTAATCTCGAAAATTGGCATGCCTTCAGGGACAACTTTTCACCGACGATCGTGTTTTTTTGTCATCGCTGAAGAGTGTGCCTATATATACCATTCGCACCTCTTCGCCTTTCATTCGCACGGTTGCAAAAGAAAAGCTGGACCTGAGATAAGTTTCTCTTACAGTTTTTTTCTAATTTAGTGTATTTATTTTTTATATATTTGATGTATAATAATTTTTTATATTTGATATTTTAATTTGTTAATTATTATTAGCATTCATCATTATTCATTGGGAGTATTTAGAATATATTTAATCAGTAGATTTTTGTTATTGAGGTATGTGAATTAAAATTTATAGTATTTTTATTGTATAATATTATTTGTGAGATTAATAGTTTGCAATGAATTAATAGAATTGATAGTATGTTCAATTTAATATGAAACTTCATATTATTTTATTTTGCATGTTGTAAATATTAAATTTATTTACATAAATTTATTTTAGCATAAAATTTGTAAATATAAATTTTATTGTTATTATGTATTCCTTAAATTATAACTTTATATTATATGATATATGTGTAGATTAAATTATTAAGATAGAGTTGTTATGATATTTTATCCATAAAATTTAAAATTTATGTTATAATTTAGGAAATTTCAAAATTATTAGTTTTGTTGAAATAATATAACATAGAAAATTAGGATAAGTACATAAAGATAGCTTAAAATAAGAGATTATAATAATATAATCTCTTTCTTTATTAAAATTAAAATTGAAATTGAGATTGAAACTTACCAATCCAAATTATACTATTTATACCACATAATAAGAAAAATTCAATGGTACTTTAGACCATATGAAAATGGAACCTAACAATCCAAATTATACTATCTACATTACACAAAAAGAAAAGCTCAACTAAATTTGAGGTCACATGAAAATTACCCCCTTTATAGATAAATTAAATTTACTTTTTACCTTTAAAAATAGTAAAATTTATTTGTTAACATTATTTTTTAAAGCTAGACCCTACACACAATCAAAATAAATTATTTTTTATATTATTGAAGAAGATTATATTTTGTTATTTTCAATGTCAAATTTGTGATTAAGTGAATTATTTTTACAATTAACAATTTCAACCGCTATGTAATATGATTTTTTTCTTAGATTAAATATTAATTTTCAAATTAAGGAATATAATTTTTTAAAATGATGAAATATTTCTCAATATTATTTTGAGAAATTATATGTTATGTACCTAATTCTAATAGCTAAAATTATAATAATATTGTATTAATGAATAACTTATGAAATTAACAATAACTGTACGATGAAAAAAATTTTAAGCTAAATCTACTAATACTATAATTTCTTGGATATTAATTCGGTGTTATTTATTCTAAAACTTCTTAGAATTTGCTTAAATTTAACTGAAAAGAATAGAATTATAAAATATTAATGAATAACTTATGAAATTAACAATAACTGTACGATGAAAAAAATTTTAAGCTAAATCTACTAATACTATAATTTCTTGGATATTAATTCAGTGTTATTTATTCTAAAACTTCTTAGAATTTGCTTAAATTTAACTGAAAAGAATAGAATTATAAAATATAAAATGATAAAAATTATTTAATTTGTTTACTATTAGATTAAAAGAAATATTAACAGATAATGATTTTCTATTTTATCAGTAAAAACTTACTTTCTTTCAATGTTGTAATGATAAATGTTATTATTTAGTTATAATAACTTATGATATATTACACTTGTATAATTGTTATATATAGTACTGGAGATGAAAAGACTTCCTAGCAAAATCACCAAAACGACCTTATGATAATAGAAAGCGAAAAATTTCCCTCATATGATAATTTACAAGCACTCATAAAATACACGTCTCTTTAGAGATATTGAATTGTGCACCTTATACATATAGTAGAGTAGGTTATATGTTTGAATTCTCACAAATTTATTGCAAAACATAACAATTGTTATGGATATTTAAAAAAATTATTAATTTTTAATCATAAGATACTTAAATAACAATACTGATTGTTAAATAATGATTCTCATAAAATATCGTATCTTTATTTTTAATTATTGTAAATCTATCTTTATAATAATTGCATTTACATTATAAGCTTAGACCCATTCGAAGGTTGGTTGTTCTCTATACATCAACCAACCTTTGAATTGTCCTGAGAAATTGGACAGTTTGAGATATGTTCTGTAGTCATTATTAGTAATTTATCTGGCTCTTGTTTGATATTATGGGAATATCTTAGCATCCTAACTGTTCTCCGGATATAAACTATATAGATGTATAGTTTACACACTTGGAGAACCATGGAGAGATACTGCTGAAATTTCTGCATAAAGCAAGCGATGAGCGTGGATAAATTAGGCAAAATGTAACTACAAAAGTATCTCGAATAAGATAAGACCCTACCCTTCAAAGTTAGAGTGATACGGTGAATTTAGGGTACATATCAAATATTAGCCACAACACTTTATTCCACCTAAAGCTATTATCTTCCTATTCAATGATACAATGTCTATAGATAAAAGTTAGATACATCTACCAAATCGCTTGTCGGATGAGTATTGGAATGGTGTGGTGGCATTTGTTCGAAAAGCTAAAAACTTTGTTGATGAAAAGGGTTTGGTGAGATGCCCATGCAAAAAGTGTGTAAACTTATTATTTCAAACATTACCAACGTTAGAGGCACATATTATAGATAATGGATTTCATCTTTTATACATAAATTGGGTACACCACAGTGAAGCGAATGTTTCAACATTAGAGACACATATTATAGATAATGGATTTCATCCATTATATATAAATTGGGTACACCACGGTAAAATGAATGTTTCAACTTCTAAGAGAACTTAGGGAGCATCTACCGGTAATAGAGATGAAGTGGCAGATATTTTACATGACTTCATCGGCCCTCATCTACCTGAAAAAGTAGTTCGCAATGATGTGGAAGGGAGTGAGAATGCACCTGACGGAGACATGGGAGCAAACTATAGTAGTTGTGATAACCTGTTCGAGCAAGTAGAAACAGAGTTGTACCCAGGATGTACATCATTTTTTGCCTTGAACTTTTTGGTGAAACTCATGCACTTGAAGGTTCTGCATAAGTGGATAAATAAGTTATTTGATGCTCTTTTGAAGTTGTTAAAAAAGGCACTTCCAAATGATAATAAATTACCCGAATTGTACTATGGTGGTAGGAAATGGCTCAACAAGTTAGGATTGGGGTATGAATCAATTCATGTGTGCAAACATGATTGCGCACTTTTTTGGAAAGAACATACTTCGAAGGATAATTGTCCAATTTATGGAGAGAGCCAATGGGCAGATACAAATACAAAAAGAAAGAAGGTGCCTCAAAAGGTGGTTCACTATTTTCTATTAACTCCTCAGTTAAAGCGATTGTATGGGTCAAGACATACTTCAAAGAATATGGTGTGGCATCACACTAGTAAGTCAAAAGATGAGGGGGTGATGCGATATCCTATTGATGGAAAAGCTTGGTAGGAGTTCGGTAAGAGGTATCCTAATTTCTCCGATGACCCACAAAACGTTAGGTTGGGTTTAAGTGCCGATCGATTTAATCCTTTTGGTGACAGGAGCCTATCCTACAACATTTGGCCAGTGGTGATGACCACTTATAACTTGCCGCCACGGATATGCATGAATTAGTCCTTTTTCATGTTCACCTTATTAATTCTAGGACTGCAAGCACTAGGTAAGGATATCAATGTCTTCTTACAACTAGTCGTAGAAGAGTTGAGGCATCTGTGGGAGAGGAGAGTAGAAACTCGAGATGCGAACACAAATATTATGTTCAACATGCGAGCAGCTTTACTATGAACTGTGAATGATTTCCTGCTCGAAGTAGTCTTTCTGGGTGGAGCGGACAAGGATATAAAGCATGTCCTACATGCAACCTGGATACTCCATTAATCTGTCTCACAAGAAAAATAGCTTATGTTGGTCATCGTCATTGGCTACCAAGAAGTCATACATGGAGGAGTAGGAAAGAATTCAATGGGAGGTCAGAGAAGAGGGCTCCTCTTCGTCCTTTTACCAAGAACATTATCATGGATCAATTAGGAAAGGTGGCACAGAGGCTTCTTGGAAAACATGCTCAATTTGGTGGTGTAAAGTGAAAGAGGGGTGCCGATGAACTTAATTGGAGCAAGAAAAGTATCTTTTTTTATCTCCCGTATTGGCCGACAATGAACTTAAGACATAACATTGATGTGATGCATGTTGAGAAGAATGTATGTGATAGTGTTCTAGGTACATTATTGGATATTGAGCACAAAACAAAAGATATGGACAACGCAAGACGAGATCTGATAGACATGAAAATAAGGCCCAACTTACATCTATATGAGCAAAAGGGTCAACTATTCAAGCCTCATGCTGCATGTACACTTAACCAAGACAAACGAAGACGATTTTGTCAATATATAAAAAATGTGAAATTTTCAAATGGGTTTGCTGGGAGTCTCTAGAAGAATGTTACTAATCGTGACATAAAATTGAAAGGGTTAAAATCACATGATTGTCATGTTATTATGCAACGATTGTTAAGGCCAGGAGTTTGAGCCTTTTTGCTAAAGGAATTATTATACCCACTTGTTGAGTTATGCAACTTCTTTAATAAAATATGTGCCAGAACTCTCAACAGGAAAGATATTTTGCAAGCCAAACAAGACATTATCATTATTTTATGCAAGCTTGAAAGGATATACCCTCTGGCATTCTTTGACATAATGGTTCACTTAGTGATGCATTTGCCAGATGAAGCATTGGAAAGAAGACCCGTTCATTTTCGATGGATGTACCTATACGAGAAATATATAAAAAAGTTGAAGCATTATGTCCGAAATCGTGCTCGACCAAAGGATTTGATTGTAGAAGGGTATATTATTGGCGAGGCATTAACATTCTTCTCTATGCACTTGGAAGGAATGGAAACTAGATTCAACCGTCCTAATAAAAATCAAGATGTAGCACCTAGTCAAACAAGAAGGGAATTGTCGGTGTTCCGATCCTAGTATCGGCCAGTAGGGAAGAAGATATTTCTCACTTTGATATGAGGGATCGAGATGTTGCAGTGTGGTACATTTTGAATAATTGTACTGAGATTGAAAAGTATCTTCAGTAAGTATCTATGATTAATTATGTTTTTCTCCTAAATAATTATAATAGACTAAGATTCTTATGCTCTATAGTGAGCACCGATTGGAATTCGAATGAAGTGGTGTTAAAAAAATTGACAATTTACAGAAAACCAAATTCCTCTCATGGTTTTACTCGAAGGTAAGGGTTTTTTCTTCCCAAATGCATTAAACCAATATCCTAAATATTGACAATTACTCCTACTAATCTTTTAATTTAATTCTTGAAAAAATTGCTATTTTGTAGATGTACCATTTACATAGGAACAGTTCTCCAGAGGCCACTAAAGAACTATTTTCTTTAGCCTTCGGTCCTAATTTCACTAGCATGATAAACTCTACGTGTATTGTGAATGGATTTAGCTTTGTAGTCAAAACTCGGGATGAGAAGCATAAAACGCAAAAAAATGGCATTTCTGTTTTGGGTATTGATGGTAACATATTCTATGGTATACTAGAGGAAATTATTGAGTTAACTTATTTAAATAATTACAATGTGACTTTATTTAAATGCAAGTGGTATGACACTAATCCTACAAAAAAGAAATTTTACATTAATAAGAATATCACAAGCATCTCCATTAATGGGCAATGGTACAAAGATGATCCTTACATACTTGCTACTCAAGCAAAATAAGTATTTTACATTGAAGATCTCCTTAATGGACCAAATTGGAGGGTCGTCCATAATTTGGTGCATCGCGACATATGGGATCTACCCAGTGATGGAGATAATGCACAAGACTTGTTATTTCTACAAGATAATAACTCATCTAATTTCAACCTGACAGTTGATCTTGGAGATTTCCATCTAGTAGATTTAAGTAATTAATGAAATGGACTTTCAGTTATTCCACTTTCCAAGAATGTTGGATCTAGCGATCATAGAGAAGATGTCTTCATCTATGATGATGATAGTTTCTTTGATGAAATGATTGATGATTATACAGAGGAGGGGCCTTTACAATTAGATAACGAAGGAGAATCGATGACAATGAGTTTGTTAGGTTCATTGACACTGATTCAAACTAGGGATAAAACAAGATATTCGAACTATAACTCGTAATTGTGTAAGCATGATGATTTAAATAATCTATATGGTTACAAAAAGTTATACCCTATAATTTGCTTCATTTTACTATGGATTCTCCATTAACTACTTGTATAATGTGCATTATTTCAGTTATGGCGGATGTCGAGGCACGACACCATGGAGGTGATGCTGGAGGTGACCCACCACAACGTCCCACCCATATTCCATCATTGTGCAAGGGCTCAGGTATTTGTTCTTAGTTGTACATACTTGAGATTGATTAAATATCCTATTAATGGTGTTGATATTTTTCTTTATCTATTGAAGTGGCAGCTACGAGAAAGAAGGGTCCAAATAGGTCTTTTAGGCTGCATGAGAAGATAAGTCGGGTGGGAAAAGACCGATGCCTGTACAGTTCGATACAACTGGTACATGGCATACGGTTAGGGAGAATGCTAGCCATCTCCCTCGTCATATTGGCAGCATGATCCGAGCTCACGTCCTACCTTATTATAAGTTATGGCGAGCTATACCTCAGGAGATAGAGTTGTGCAAGAGGTTTGCGTAAGTATCCTTCTCCTAAATTTTGCTGAATTAATCCTTCTGATATTAAAATGTCTAAATATAAAACTGACAAATTTGTTAAATGTCTTCTATTGCAATCCCACTTCGAGTTTCAGGGCATCTCAGAAGGTGACTAGAATAAAGCAATTTTCGATTTGATGCGGTCTGCTATAGACCTATACAGGGATTGGAAGTACAAGTTGAACAAGCATTTCTTGGAGTATAGGGGTGATCGAGACTAGGATTATAATTTGGATCGTGCTAGACACTGTGTGCCTCAATTTGTTGCACCCGAAACATAGCAGAGGTGTATGGACTTTTTTTACAGTGACACCTATAGGATAAGTATGACATTTAATAGGATTAGGTTATTTTTTCACATATATTAATTATAAACAAAAAAACTTAATACTATTTTTTTTAATTTACAGGAGTTGTCTAGCATAAATACAAATAATAAAGTACAAATGGTCATGAATGATCAATATGGTTCAAAGTCTATTGCTGCACATCGATTTGATAAGGTAAATTAACTTTTTTATTTATTTTTTAAAATGTACATTTTTCTAAATAACTTTTTGTTCATTATTTATTTATTTTCATCTTTTTTTTCTCTTACAAAAAATGAACAGAGAAATAGAGATACTAGTAAGCTGCAATCGATTTTCGATAATTTTAGGAATCAACACACCTATAGGTCAGGAGAGTGGGTGTATCCGATCCCTCAAGGACAATATATGAGTTAGTTGAAATTTATATTTTAAATATAATTTTACGAATATATGTGATAAGAATTATTATCTTAATTTTATTTTGGTAAATTAAGGCGAGGATGACTGAGTTCGTGACTCAGCACACACAGTCTAGTGTATCATCCACTAGTTTGCCTGTGACACCTATACAAATTGATGAGGCTGCCATCGCCGATGAGGTGCTTGGGACTTGTCGAGGGCATAAAAAGGCTGTTAGGCGTGTGCTAGCTAGTCAGTCTTATTAGTTGGCGGGGACTTCTAGCATTGAGGCGAGCTCGCAGTCCGTGTCTTAGGTTGCTGAGTTGCAGGAGGAGCTACAACATACTCGAGAGCAGTATCAACATAGCCAATGATTAATTCAGAAGCAGCAGCAGGGACTGGATCATCAACAGCAGCAGATTACACATCAGGAGTAGATGCAGCAGCAGATTCAGACTTACCTTACCCAGATGAGTTCCATTCTTAGATAGCAGGATATTGTCTTATCACCACTGCCATTTGCTGCTACTGCTACACCGCTTGGACCAAGCAGATTTGCGAATGCACCTTTCGCTCAGCCACCTGGTCCTTCTCAGCCACTACCATCATTTTATCGTCCTCGTTGCTAGGATGATGATGATGCATTAGCATATTTTCACATCCCTTCTCTATAGTATCTTATGTATATGTATATTTATATTTCTCATATGTACACATTTACATGGATTGTGTATATTTAATTTATTCATATAAATACTATTTTTACAATTACTTTATGAGTATTCATTTTTTTTATATTGGATCAAATTATTAGACATTATTATTAGTATTTTTTATGTATAATTTATGTTAAATTAAATTAAAAAAGATAAATATAATCCAAATGAATTCAAACAAAGAATATTTTAAATTATGTTGTTAAATATAATATATTATTTGAAATACACTTAATTATAATGGTAATTTCAATTTAAAATTTAAAAAAAAGTCAAAAAAGGCATTAGCGGGGACATTGTCGTAGCTATAAGTGAAACTTTTACTAACAACAAGTCGTCACTAAAATACAATATTATTGTTAAATCCAAGAGTTTCAATGATGACATTGTCGTCACTAAAAATAAGTCGTCATTGAAACTCCCACTTACAACGACGACAATTGTCGTCGCTAAAAATTAAGTTTATATGTCACCGCTAAAAGTGCAGTTTCAGCGATGACTTTTTGGCTATAGCGACGATAATATCACCGCTGAAATTCAAATTTCAAATTTTTTTGAATTTTAAAATTATTTTCTACGATGATATAGTCGTCGCTAAAAGTATAACCTTCAGTGACGACTAATTATCGTCAGTGTTGGTTGTTTCAACTACGAAACTATCCTAACGACATTTTCAGTGACGACTTTTGCATTTATCAATAATCGAAAACTCTTTACCGACAACAATTATCGTCGCTAAAGGTTTTTTTTGCTGTAGTGATATTATAATTTGTCTTCATATTTTATAATCATATTTTATAAAAATATTTTTAATGAAAGCAAATGAATTGTGTATCCAATGAAAGTTATTATTCCTTCGCTTTACATATACAATTAAATTATTTTAATGTGAGAGTATGACGTGAATGTAAGATAAATGAAAGAGTGATTGAAGAGTAAATACATAACGAATAAGATTATAATTTCTTTTAATATATGCGCAATGTAAACTTTGAGGAGAGAATGATACAATACAAGGTTATCCATAAGAATATTGAGAAAATCACAAAAATGGGTTGCAAAATAATAATAAATTAGCGTTTGTTGTCCTTATATTCCATAAATTTTACATATATTAACCTTAAAGTGCTTGTTTGTTTTATTTGCTATGAGCCTATGACACTTTTTGTGTTTTGATGTGAGAATTGACATGTTACTTACTTTATGCACTGTGTAAAACTTTGATACACATAAAATAAGAAGCATGTCCATTTTTACGCTAAAAAACCTTGAGATATTCATAGCAAATAAAGCAATCAAGTATTTTAAGGTTAATGGATGCAAAATTGATGAAACCAAGCCTCTTAGAAACTATAAAGTAATGAAGGAATTACAAGTAAAGGATAATCACTTTTCATTTTAATTCATGTAAGGATACTATTTATGTATCGTAAATGAAAAGTATCTTATTTATATAGTGATATGAAAATGAATAAAATAAAAGAATATATTATTGCAATAGATTTTCTCTTTTCTCATTTGTTTTATTTACATTTAATTTATTATTGTTCTATTTAATTACATAATAAAATGGAAGATTTTTAATACTATCAATTTCATTTAGAGTAAGTTGTGTCTTAGATATTGATTATGTATATTATAAATTCTAATACATATGATATGTATAATTAAATTAGTTTTAGTTTGATATTGTTGTATCTATCAATTTTGATATGCAATAAATCAAAATTCCACATTGGTTTTATTATACAACTAATGTGAAAAAGTTTAGGCATAATACGTCGATTTCATTTTATAAAAGACATAGAATATTTAAACAATGTCATTTTTCTCTCCCCAAAACTTATGAAAACGAAGGGGGGAGTTAAAGTTGGAAACTTATCTTGAGCACCAAACTAGAAAATCATTTATCATCTTTACTTGAGTTCGATTAATTAATTTTCCTTATAAGTAAGAAATTTGCTACAATTTTTCCACACGAAGGTTTGCTCAAGTTCAATTGTTTGTTTACTCTTGCTAACATCTTCATGTCAATGTTAAGATTTGTTCAAATGTATCATTTCTCCTCTAAACTTAATTAAGAACATCTATTTATTATGTATTATGCTAATTTATTTAAATTCTTTGTTTCTTATTTGATTATCTATGGTCTTGGTAGATGTGAGTTTCTTGGGAAAAAGGAAACAATTTTCTTCCTTACAAAAGTAAATTAATTGGTATTTCTATAGAAAAGGGTAGGATGATATGAGAAGTCCAAACAACACACAATATCACTGAAGTATAATAGCATAAATCAAATAATAAATTTCTTTCCAATAAAAGTATATTGTATTAGTATTTCACCTACAATATCAATTTTAACATCCTTATACTCTTATTTTGCAACACCTATAACGTAGCAATATTTACTCCATGGGAGACCGAATGAAATTCATGCTATTGCCTACGTACTATTAGGGATGTGTGAACTATTAACCGTAATGTGAAGTAATGAATTTAATTTGTCTTAGAAATTATGTATACAGACATGAATTTTTTACATTGTATATATATATACACTGCATTTATGAGTGCATTTATTATGAGAATAAGAGAGAATGGGTGAATTTAATTTAAATTAATATTTCTTCATTAAAATTATATAAAAGCCATTTATTATTTTATTATCTTTAAATTAGTAACATAATTTTTTTATCCAAATAAATAATTGAAGATGACTAATTTCACATAAGGACATTGAGGTCAACATTTCTCTTTCTCTCTCTCTCTCTCTCTCTATACGCACAAACACATACAAATGTTATATGCACAAAAAAATAAGATTTGAAATTGAGGTTTGAATCTTTTATATTCATCAAATTAAATTTTACAATTTTATCCCACCATTTTGAATTCAATTAACAATCTTTGATTTTTATTTGACGCCAAATTTTAGATTTGACTTCCAACATATATACCATTGTTGATATAATATATATATATATATATATATATTGCTAATATT
Source organism: Sindora glabra (assembly GCA_020226215.1). Classification (NCBI taxonomy): domain Eukaryota; kingdom Viridiplantae; phylum Streptophyta; class Magnoliopsida; order Fabales; family Fabaceae; genus Sindora; species Sindora glabra. The sequence goes on along the minus strand of CM035226.1, from coordinate 13,882,818 downwards.
TACATTTATATATAGAGGTTAGCAACCTTCAATTTTTTATTTATATAAAAAAGTATGTTATTAATTTAATGATAATAAAATAATAAGAAATATTTAAGTAATTTTGATGAAGATATATTAATTTAAAATATGAAATTTAACTCCGCTCATTCTTTCTTATCTTCGTAATAAATACACTTATTAATTGAATTAATTGATGAAGGTGGTAGTAAATTAATTATAATACTGTTTATTATTTTATTATTATTATTACATTAATAATATAATTTTTTATCCAAATAAAAAAGTATATTTACACAAAAAATGCTGCTATTTTGATGATATAATAAAATAATGAAAGATATTTAAATAATTTTAGTGAAGAAATATTATTCCTTTTATTCCATTTTAAGTATCATCTAAGGTTAACATATAAAAATTAAAAGGGATAATAAACAATCTTGATTTTAGAAGAAATGAGTTATAATTTAAGAATATATCTTCTATTAAAAATCAATTTATAAATAAAGTTATTGAACAATTATTTATATAGTAATAATAATATTTAAAAGATGACTATAAATGTAATTTTATTTTCCTCCTAAAATAATATATAAATAGGAATAAAAGTTTTTTATAATAAACACTTAAATAAGAATATAACAAGTAATTTAAAATATTTAAATCAATTCAATTTATTTTCTCCTATTTTTATAATAAATATATGAATTAAATTAAAATTTTAATGAAGATGATAAATTAATTGTAATAATTTTATTATATTTAAATTAATAACATTTTTTTCAAGGAGCGAATGTTGCTAAGATGTGCAGTCAGGCCATCATTTGTAGAGGCAACTGGCCAACGGCTCGACTGCCTAACGTTGTGAATGGATCCCCTTCGCGCGGACAAGAAAACGACCAGGTTATGTTAAGCTCGTTTAAATTGTGTGTCCCATTTTTATTAATTTAGTACACATAATAATTGAAATGCATTGATTCCAATTACCCTCTTTGGGACCAGAAGACCAAGACGAAGAACTCTTAGGACTCGAAACCATGGTCCTTAAATCCAGACCGACCTGACTAATTGAGCCCCGGTGTTCGGAAGAGAAAACAGTTCCAAGGGATCCATAAATTCGAATAAGACAAAAATTTGGGTCAATTTGGTCAAATCAGATAAAAAATTGTTTGAACTGTCAACTCAGTTCGTCCAATGACCCAATTCATTCATTTAACTTTTGTCCAATTCAAAATTTTCATACAAAAATTTTAATCTAAAATTGACAATTTATTGCATATTTAAAGAATAAAGTAAATAAAATTTTTTAAGTTATATTAATTGTTATATCATTTGAAGCTAATTATATTGTTTAAAATAATTTTTGAATGAATAATCATAAAATATTTCAAAATATAACTACCTCTTAAACTATCTTATTTAATTCACATTTTTTACATTTTAAAATTTATGATTTTATTATGTATTTATTATAATATGAATTATTATTATATTTACTTTATATTAAAAAAATATAAAAAATCATATTCTCCTAGTATATATTAATTAACTAAAATATGAATTCCTAGTGAATCATGGCATTGCAATTTGAATATAAGATATTATATTTCAGCTATTTTGAAGGTTTTTTATATCAATTTTCTATTAATTATTTCTTCTACTGCTATGTTACTCATTATTACAATAAAATTAATATTTATTTATATTTTAAAATAATAATAATAAATTTATACTAATTAAATAATTTTTTATATACATATATGTAATATATAATTTCTTATATATAGGAATATAGTAATTGGTTCAATCATCCAGTTTACCTAATTGAATTCATGCAACTTTATCTCCCTTGTCTTGTCAAGTCAATAACCGGTCCGAATTTAAAAATATTAGTCGAAATAATAAAGGGTTTGCTCATTTGGTTACAATATTTAAAAGTAATTTTTTATTTTAAAAAATAAAAATAATTTTTAAGTATTTTAAAAATTATTTTAAAAATTACATAAAATATTTTTATTTATAATATTAATTAACTTTATTTTTTATTTTTTTATTTTAAAAATTATTTTTAAAATATTTTTTCAAAAATAAAAAAATAAAAACTTTCTAAATATATTCAAATCACTCCTCTCACCCCCACTCTCATATATAAATATTTTTTACTCTAAAAAAGTGACGGAACTCCTCCCCCCAACTTCTCTCGTTCATAGATATTTTCCAATTTAGAAAGTGGTGGAATAAATTATTTTTTTATTTTTCATATTTAATAAAAAATTTATTTATTATTTTAAAATATTAAATATTTTTATTTTATTTTTTTACTAATAAATATTTTATTATTTTATATACTCTTAATTTATTTATATTTATTTTAATATATTTTAAATTTTATGCATAAAAATAATTTTTAAAAATTTATTAAAATAAATAAATTATATTATTTTTTAATACACATAAAATTATTTATTTGCAATTGATAATAAAAAATTAATAATAATTAAACTAATCTGTCACCGCTGTGAGGGCAGGTGGTAAGATATCAACGTCAATAAATGCTCACAAGTTCAGCAATTACCCTCCTGCTTTTCACATATTGATTATTGATTATGAACAACCCCACCACAAAAATTAAAATTAACCTCCTTTACCGATGGTGTTACTAATTAAGTACTTTGCTTTTCTATAAATATATATAACTAGGTGTCAACTCCGGATGAATATTTATTTTAATAATATGATATTATAATTATATATTAATTATTTATAAAGAAGATTAGGAGCTTGTTTAGTAAATAACTTTTAACTTACTTGATCAAATTTCAGTTGATTAGTAAGTTTTTAGCTGAAACAGCTGTTTGGTAGACAACTATTTTAAACAATTGTTACCCCCAAAGTGCTATTTTTTGGGAATGCATTTCCAACACAGACTACCCATTTTGTCCTAATACATCCACGTTCTGCGTGGAAAGCAATCCATTGGTTTCTTTTGGCCAATGGCCAATATTGCATCTTTGCTTTTGGCCAATGGCCAATGCGACAATATTCAATTTAATTTTTTTTAATAATTTCAATTTTTTTCACATTGACTTTTGATCTTCTATCTGAAATTTAATTTATTAACTATAAAATTATATTAATTAATTTTTAAAAAATATTTAATATATAATAAATTATAATAATATATTATAAAAAATTAATTTATCAATTAGATAAAAATTTTGTTTAATATATAATTAATAACTCTAAAAAAAGTCAGATCTCTACTAATTTTATTTAACTTTAAGTACATAATTAATTTGGAATTCAAATACTGTATTAATTAGATATTATTTTTAATATAATTATTATTAATATTTAAAATATAATTTATGATAAAATAAAATTTTTTAATGATAATATATTTTTTATTTATCACTTTACAACATAAAATAAATTTTTGAAAGTAATAATTTTATATTGTGAATGAATATTTATTTTAATAATATAGTATTATGATCATATATTAATTATTTAAAAAAAGGATTAAATAAAAATTAATTAATATGTAGTCAATTCTAAGAAAAAAGGTTATTTCTCTACTCATTTTACTCAACATTTAAGTAAATAATTAATTTTGAATTTATTGTATCAAAAAAATTAATATTGAATTCAAACACTGTATTAATTAGATACTATTTTTAAGATAATAATAATTATTAATATTAATATTTAATTACATGATTTATGATAAGAATAAATATTTTTGCAATGACAATATAATATATTTTTCATTTACCATGTTACAATATAAAATAAACTTTTGAAAATAAATTTTTGAAAGTATAATTTATATTACAAATAACTCATTAAAAATCTATAAATTATGACATATGTTGACTAAATTTTAATATTTTAATATCAAATATTTTATATTTTTTTAATTTACGTGGAAGAGAAGAATATTTTTTATTTGAAAAATATTAATGACCAACTCATATCTAATATCTTTTAAAAGTTTATAATAAAGTTCCTTTCTCAGAATATAATCAAATAATAAAAATAGTATGAAAAAAAAATGTAGTGGTTATCAAATCTTTAGAAAAGAATT